>VZTX01016858.1:0-15285 GCA_013400915.1 Pardalotus punctatus
GGGCTCTGCAGGGGCACAGAGCCCAGCACCCAACACAACGGGGGGGTCCTGCCCCGCTCAGGTGAGACCCCACCTGCAGAGCCACCTCCAGCTCGGGGCTCACAGCACAGGAAGGAGCTGGAGCTGCTGGAGAGAGTCCAGAGGAGGCTCCAGGATGATCCAAGGGATGGGGCAGCTCTGCTGGGAGGGAAAGCTGAGAAAATTGGGATTGTTCAGCCTGGAGAAGAGAAGCTTCAGTTTGACCCAACTGTGGCATTTCAATACCTGATGGGGCTGAGAAGAGAGATGGGGAGAGACTTTTCACAACAGCCTGGAGTGACAGGACAAGGGAGAACGGCTTCAAACTGAGAGAGAGTAGATTTATATTGGATAGATGCAAGAAATCCTGCCCTGTGAGGGTGGGCAGGCCCTGGCCCAGGGTGCCCAGAGCAGCTGTGGCTGCCCCTGGATCCCTGGCAGTGCCCAAGGCCAGGCTGGACAGGGCTTGGAGCAGCCTGGGGCAGTGGAAGGTGTCCCTGCCCATGGCAGGGGGTGGAACTGGGGGAGCTTTGAGGTCCCTTCAACCATTCTGGGATTCTCTGTTACCGAGGCTCACCTGTGCAGTGGGGTTTGTGCAGCACAGAGCTGCTCCCAGCCACATCACAAAACACACAGGCTCTGACTTTTGGGACAATAACCGCACCCCGAGCCCAGCAAACGCAACACAAACACCTCAGCAGTTCAGTCCATGGTTATCTCAGGGAGTTTACTTTGGTCTTCTTTAAAAGGTGTGGCTGTGAATGAGTCATGAGGCACAGGGGATTAAAGGAAGGGGGAGTGAGAGGTTAATTGGATTCTATTTGAAGAGGGATTTAGGTTGGCTGAGTTTTTTCAGTCAGCAGCACATAGTGGAACATGTCACTGGTAATTGAGCTAATGAAACACCTCTGGAGATAAAAAAACACAAGCTAAATTCAGACTTGGCTTTAGAGACCTGACGTTCATTCACCACAAGGTTATGCAGAGATGGAAGTGCTTTGTTTGAGGACAGGGGGCTGGAAAGGTAGGAGCAAAACTGGGTTTACTTTGCAAAATCTGCTTTTTGTCACTCAGGGCTGCTGGACCTTGGGGTAATTAAGCAGACTGTTTTGTTATGGACACTCTTCCAGCACAGGAACCTACCCTGTGCCAGTATGCTAATGCAATTTTCTGAGTCCAGCCTCTCCCCTGCTCTAATGGTATTATATTTGTTTTCTATAAATAGGCATTTTGCTCCATGGTTATTGCTCTGGAACTACACATGGCTCAGCTGAAAGAGGGCTGCCAAAACCTGCCCTTTTCCACGCACCTTTTTGGTGACTCCCGGTACAGACCTTCTGGTTTTGACAAGGGTGATGAAGGGTTTGTTTTTCAGTCCTCAAAACCGTGACAAAAGCACCTCTGCCCCAAAGCCAAACTACCAAACATGACTCGACTGCAAGTAGGGCAGCGTTGCCTTCCTGAGCCTGCCCAAAGGCCAAGGCAGAGTCCCCTTTGTGAGAGATTTTAATGATCTGAAATTACCTTGTCTTCCCAGTCAAGAAGAAAACCTTTAAGGGCAAGGTATATTATGTTAAAAAATAAAAGGGAGACGTTTTCTGGGGGCAGTTTCAAACACACAGAGGTATTTTGCACAAAACCACAACCTCCGTCTTCAAAACAAACCACCGACTCTGAATGAAAGTCACTTCCTAGATTAAAAAGTTGCAGTGAAAATTAGTTTCCAATTTTGCAGGTTTTATATTCTTGCTTTGGGGATAATTACAATAATCCAGTCATTTCCTTTCCAAGACACTTTCAGAAAACTAAAACTCCACTTCTTCATTTGTTCCCTTCAGGAATTTAAAAATAAAGTTAGTTTTAATGAGAAAAGTGAATGTGCTTGACACCCCCGATAAAAGAAACCAAAACCAACTCAGCAGTGAATTTTATACAGTTGTATAAAAAACATCACGGGCATGAGGACCTCAGTTTCTACATTTGATTGCCAATCTCAGAACACAGGAAAGCCTGCAATGATGGGGCTGCTCTCTGTGTCAGAGAAAGCCATAACAGCACAGAGCAATAAAAAGGAAGTGCAGACTTGCACCTCCAGCCCTGCACAGATCTAGAGGGCAGGGACAGGAGCAGGCTGGTTTTTAGATCCTCCTAAGAGTGACACTCATTCTGCAGGAATTGCCTCTTTCTCTTCAGGGTCCCCTGCTGTGGTTTGATTCCTCCTTCCCTGGCTTTAGGCAAGAAGACAGGAAAGCAACTGCCTGGTCTCCCTGGAAAATGGAATGTCTCAGGTTAATGAAGGGATCCAAACGTCCAAGGTGCTGAAGGAGAGGGAAATGTGCCCTGGTCAGGGCTGTTACAGCCTTTGGCTCTCCCAGAATCCATCTCAGAGCTCTGGGCTGGCCAGCAAACAGCAGAGAGACTTTCTCAGAGCACGGGTCCTGCAAATGCACTCTGAGCTGGGAATTCAGGCTGCAGGATTTCTGGCACCATCACCAGCAACAAAGACAAAACCACTTTGTGCCCAGTTAGGGCTCTGCAGCTGATGCAGGGAATTTGCATAAATGGCAACTGATGGGGAAAAGGCCCCACTGCCGCCCGAATCCAGCTCCTGGTTCCCCAAAGGAAGGGATCCCATCCCTTCCCCAAAAGCTGCACAGCCCTGACAGTGCAGAGACAAAGAGGGGCAAAGCCAGTAGCCAAAAACTACTTCAGACATGGCAGACAGCACCAAGGATCATCTCCATGGAACAGTTTTATTGTAGCCAGGCTCTCCAGCCTCCCTTGATGAGAGCCATACTTCAAAGGCAATGTGTCCTGGATTATAAACTAAAGAATATCTGAGGAGCCAAGAGCTTGCCATTTCCCATTAAGTGGTATTAATTGCCCTGGTTATCGTGCTCTGCAGTTTGACCTAACCTAGTGATTCCCCTCCTCTCCTGCTGCAGAACATCCATCACTTTTTAAAGGGTTGTGTAAAGCTACAGGGAAGGCTCTGGTTTGTGTTAGCTTGATTGCTCTGGACTGTAACAAAGCACCCATCACAGCTGCCCAGCCACAATATAGATCAAACTCCTCCAATCTTTTCATGTCTCCAGAGGGGAAGGCTGGGCAAACCATCAAATTTAACCTCCCAGGGCTTTTCTGGCTGGGGGATGTCAGAGGCCATGTGAGCTTTCACCTTTTCCTTGTTCCCGTAGAATCCACAGCAACAGACGGGAGGAAGAAAGCAGGAAAGGCAAGGAAGAACAACAGAAACTGGACTTTCCATGTCACTGAAGAGCCAAAAGCAACATGCAACACTCAGTTCCTGGCCCTGGAAACACAGCTGTGAACAAGCGGCCTTTGGGGACTCAACAGCCACGGCTTTTATGGACATCAGCTTTTCTCCTGAAGCCACATGTCCAACACCCAGTTGTGGCAAAGCTGGCAGGGCATCCAGCACAAAGCTCGTGGCAGCTGAGCATGTGTGTGTGGACAGCCAGCCTTTTCCATCCTGCGGGTTTCCTCGGCACTTTTCTGCCCGAACCTGTTCTACCCAGGGCAGTGAATTCCCAGGATGACTCACACCAGCCAGCACATGGCAGTGGGATGTGCAGCAAACCCATCCCGTGTAGGGTCCTCCACAATCTGCTTCCTCCTCTCCCTCTGGAAGAAACAAGCTCAGGGCTCTTCTGCTGGCTGCTACTCAGGGTGAAAAAGGTGAGGAGGAGCAAAGAAACAACAGGATTAATTCCTATCCCCATCTCTCCCTCTGTGCTTTATTCCCTGAATCAACAGGAGAAATTAATACAATCACAGAATGGCTTGGGTTGGAAGAGACCTTTAAGATCATCTCATTCCAACCCCCTGCCATGGGCGGGGAACCTTGCACTGGGCCAGTTCTGGAGAAACAGAAAATCCGTGGTATTTCTTCCGTAAGAGACCCACCCTGGCACGGTTTGAGACACCCACCTCACCATGGCAAATGAATTCCAGGAGTTTGGCTCAGGTCTGCACAGCCCCTTTGCTGTATGAACAGCAATTGCACCAGGGAGATCACAGGGAATGAACTGGGACAGCTCCTCTCAAGAGACTCAGCATTTCCCCAGGTTTTCTTCCCATGAATGCAAGCCCTATCAAACAGCATCCACCCCAAGGAACCATTCCTGTCCAGGATGCCAGATGCTGCCTTCAGCTCCTCTCCCAAACTTCCACATCCCTGCCAGATGGAGAGTGCGGGGAACGATGTGGATGCACACGTGAACGTGGGCCTTCTCCTGCGGGCTGTCAATCAGCTGGAATCACAATACCCAGCGAGGCACTGTGAAATGGGTTTCAAAAGGCAGTCTTAGAGGAACTTGAGCAAAATTAAAATATTGAACTAGCTGTCAGATTTAAAAAATCAGCTGTAAACCTTAGAAGAGAAACAATTCACTCTGTCTGTTCTTCAAGGAGATTTTTCAGCCTGGGCTTATGCTCACTTTTTCAAAAGAGGCTGACCTGAGCATTTTTTTATTTCTTTCAAGCATAACAATTCAACTCAAAGCCATTTCTTTTTGTCTGGCTCCTTCCTTTCTCTGTATTAATTTCAATTCAATCAACGAGGCAGTTGCATAACTGTTGTTTGTAATTGCTGTCACGTCAACCCTGAAACCGATCACTGCAACATTGAAGTTATATAAAAGGTCTTGTTAGGATTTTTGTTATTTTTCTCGTTTAAATTGTGGGAAGATGAAGTCCTACCCTGGAGAGATGTTTTGGTTTTCTGAGCTCTGTTGTCTATTAGTCTTGTGCTTTGGTGTCTTTTCTCCCCAGTTTTGTTTTACACAAAGATCTGTTTATGCACAGAAACTCTCCAAAAACAGTTCTGTGCACCCCATTAATACACAGGCTATAAAATAAACTGTGCTGAGTCAGAGAAGCTACTGGCAAAAGTGAAGTTCACAAAATGGGTAAGCTCTTAAGGAGCAATTTAAATTTCTGGAAAGGCAGACTATTTAAATGCTTCGGTGGCTGGGATTGTAATTTACCTTGTTCTTCCAAAACCAGTGGACTGTTTCCCTGCAATGATGGAGTATCACACCCTGTGGGACCATTTCTCCTTGTGTGTTCTTCACTCCAACACACAGAAATGATCCTGGAATTGAGAGTCAGATCCTGCACCACTCACAAGCCCATCGTGGTGCCCTTGCTCCTCTCGAGCACTCCTGATTTTCCCCTCTGACTCAGGGGTGTGCTCACCTGGAGCCAGACTTCTCCCTGTGCCCTGAGAACCTACATGATCCATTTTCCCGTTCTTTTTCTGTCTTTCTAGAGGCACAACTGCCAGGGCCATCCTCAGATCTCTCGGGCCCAAGGTGGTTTGAAAGCCATTCTGCACTGCAGACAGAAATGCTTCAAGCAACAAATGATTAAGGACTTTATTTTGATATAAGTGAATTCTACCCAATACTTATTCAATGTTCATTCATACTTAAAAGCAATCTGTTTGTGGCTGGCATTGCTTTTTCTTAAAAAAGTCTAGACAATATCAGACTCTACAAAGAGAAATATACTGAAGTACCATCAATGCTCACTCCCTCCTAAAAAAAAAAAAATAAAAAAAAGAAAACCCTTTAAGACCACAAAATATATCTGCTTCCTAACAGTATCCTGTCCCTCAGTCCTGCCTCCCTGTGGAGGAGAACTTGTTCAGAGATGAGCAGGGGATGGCAGGAAAGCACATCACTCCATACTAAAGAGAAGCTTGGAAGGGCTAAAGCAGAGCAAAGCAAGGCTCCTGCTGGAGGTGTGAGATTGTAACCCATCTCATCTGAGAATTAACCAAGGGACAGCAGCACCAGCTGCTCCTGCAGAGAAGCAGCAAGGACGGAGTTGGCCAAGTGATGTTTTCATCTGGTCGTTGTTCAAAATTCCTTTGGAATGAGCACACCCGGATTGCGTGTGCACGTTCAGGGGAACAAGCAGTGCTCTGTGAGAAAAAACTGCTACCTCCTCAATGATGGGAGCTTTACAAAACAGATTTCAAGCACCTGGCTTTATGTAGGCACACGGGAGACTGAGAATGATGCAGTGCATGGATTCTTAAAGAGACTCCCACAGAAATCCAGTAGTGCTTGAAATGAGAGGGGTGTGTGTGTCTAAGTCAGGGCACGGCCACTCAAATTAACACACAGTTACGCTGAATTCATTAATGTTATCATTTGGATAGAAGAGTTCAAACCTCCAACAGAGAGGTAAAGGTTCAAGTGAGAAACACAAATAGATGCTCTGTGAGATACTCTCTTATCTTCACCTGAGACCCTGTGACTGAGAAAAGGCAGCTCATGCTCAAAGGCAATTAACTCAAGCCCTTAGAGTGGTTTTCAAACACACAGATCTCACCCTGGGTGTTTGTGGCCTATTTCTCAAGGATTTGTGAAAGGCAGCTGAGGAAATCAGGGCTACTCTCAGTAAATCTGCTGTTCACATGCTTGTCTGCTCTGAAGAGCAGTGTTAACAGATCCCAAACTCCCCAGGGATGGAAGCCCAGGTCCCCGGGCTGTCAGAAAGGCTCCACCACAGACCACATCCCCTGCTCGGCAGGCTCAGGGTCTCCCAGCTATCTCGGCTCTCACAGGGGTGATGAGTTACCTCAGCACTCTGGAGATGCAGCTTGAGGAAAGCACTTTCTGCATACCCAAGCCATGTTTCTCTCAGCAGCTTCATTTTCCCGGGCACATCAGCTAGGCAGGAATGGTGCAGTCAGCCCTGCGAGAGCTCTCATCCCTGCTCTACCACATTCTCAGCAGCTGAGTTTGGTCTCAGCTCAGACGCTCTTCTCTGTGCAGAAGAGATTTCTGTCAGGAATGAAACGCTTACCGCTCCAAGGAAGCCACACAAAAAGCTTCAGTAGTGTGCACTTGCTTTGTTAAGGATGGCTAAAAGATATTTCACACTAAACACACGGTTATACTTTGGAAAAAGCTGCTCAAGTCACTAGCCCAGGCCTCGCCATCCATTCAAGATGTGCCCTGCTCAGCTCTGGGGTGCTGTGTGTGCATTTACAGTCAGCCACACTTTAATTTGGGACACTTGGCTCAGCATCATTGCAGACTCCAAAAGGGGGCTGGCTTCAAAGAACCAAAATTTTTGCTTTTATGGGAGAGCCAAGCCTTTACCTCTCACACTGCATCCCCTCAAGCCCTCACCAGACAAACTCCCTCTTCCAGTCATGCTCTCAGTCCCTGCACACGGTCCTTGAGAAAAATGGGAACTCAGATTTGAACTCTGAAGCCCTGCCCAAGGCTCAGCATGCCAAGCACTCTGCACCAGGAGTGCTTTTCCATTTCACCTCTAGGGCTGTGTCAGACACTGGACACAATTTGGCAGCTGCTCTGTCATTCAGCTGGGACAGGGCAGTTCCCACTTCAGCCAAGCAGGTACAAAGCTCCCGTTTTCCCAAGGTCTGTGTCCATCCAGCCGGGATTCCAGCTCGCTCAGACAGCTGGGTCTGTAGGAGGAAAATTATTTTAATTGCAAAGGTTGTAGGAACTGCAGAGATGGATTTTAAGCGCCATGACTGTGGGCTGTTGCACGACTATTTCGAAGCTCAATGACTGTCTACTGTCCTTGTTAAACATCTTGGGCTGATTTTTCAGGCTCCCCCTCGGCTTCCCATCAACATCACCATGGAAAGTTGGCCCCGCCACTTTAGGTCTAAAGAGAACATGAACAGAAGGCAATGTAATATACAATGGAAAATGAAACAGAAATGCCTACTTTATACTTGATATTCTTTACTCATGTAACTTCTCCAACCATCTATTAATGTTAATTTTGTTTTAAGCTACCTTCCTCCCAGTGACAGCTTCAGCACCAGTGAGTTCTCCCCAAACTCAGCTATTTTGGGATTCATTATAAGCAAAAGATGTAAGAGAATGTAGCTCAAGGGACAGTTGCACCTTCCTACTGAAAGTCCAAGTGACTCTTGTACTGCAAGACAAACTCTAGAGTTAAAAAGAGTTAAATAATGACACAAAGCAAAGATATACTCCATAAAACATTAATATTTTAATGAAAAATCTTAGCTTCATGTTTCTATCCAAAGACACTCAAAACTAGTTTTTCTCCCCCCTTAATTTTGACCTATAATGGGACCAGTTTGGAGATTTTTTTTTTTTGTATTTTGGAACTTTTTTTTTAAAGATTAAACAACCAGGCTAGCAAAAAGGTACCCAATACATACTTTTCTTATATCAAACAAGCTAGTATTTCAATACAATGTAACTATACAGAATATATACATTACACATATGATCACAAAGCAAACACTACAGGCTCAGAACAGATCTGAAAAAACATGATATTCACATTGATTACAATAACTCTAAAAATGATTGTAACGTTGAAACGGCACTTAGTTTACAAAAAAAGTCACAAAAATATATATAGCCACCAAGAACTATGGTTCCTGAAAAATACTAATAGCCAGATAGTATTATATAAAATGTGAAGTGTATTTAAACATCGTATACATTAAAAAACAAAACCAAAACCCAAAACCAATTCTGTTAGGTCAATAAACATGCCAAGTAATCTAGCTGTGGCCAGCATCAACAAGAGAAGCTGTACTGTGGATGAGATGATGACTGGATATACGGCTGGTGACTGGAGACTGGCACAGTTAAGGGGGTTTCACTGGTACTAAAATGCACAAAGAAGCCCAACAATAATTTAATTCACATTTTTTTCCTCCAGCTTCCGCTTTTCCCTCTTCGGGGTTTCACCGTGGGGCAGCACCTCGAGTGAAGGCACTGCAGGAACAGAGCAAGGAAGCTGTCCAAGGACTCGGTGTAGCCAGGGTTACAGGTCAGAATATCAAAAGCATGCATCAGCTAAATGAATGGTGAAACAAAATCACTCTTCTGGGGACTTCAGCAACCCTCAGGAAGACTGTAGGTACAGTTGCCACACAGGCTGGCAGCACCAGATTCCACTTTTTTTTTTTTAGTGCAACCAGATTTGTAGCTGAGACCTGCGGGACACTGAGTTACTGAGCTAGCACACACTGCGTGAACGAAAACCCAGAGCAGTAAGTACTGTTGCACTAAAAAAATTCACATTTGTTTCTTTTATGGTACATTTCCTCAAGTACTTGGAACCTACTCTATTTCCCAGGTACCTCTGATGTGGCCTTGAACCCTCTTACCTGCCATCACGATGCTATGGGATTTATTATGTCTAGAGTTGGAGATGAGAACCCTCCAAAACTGGATTTCACCTTGTGAGCAAAACTCGAACATAACCGGCCTGAATGAAAATTAGCTATTTTCCATATTCTGATGGTGTGGAAGTTGCAATGGATGCAGGAGCAGCAGGTGCTCCTCCATCTGAATTCTCTCATCCCTGCAGGGTGCACAAAGCTCCCGTTGGATTTGCATATAAAATGCTTCCTGGTTTGTCTCAGAGAGAGACCAGCACTGTCTCAGCACTCCCACACCCTGGGCTGGAGGGTGGAACCAGCAACCAAGAAGCGACTGAAGCCCTCGTATAAAAACTTTAAACCATAGCTTACAAACAATAAAATTCTATCCCGCAGGGGACATATAGGGATCATAGTCTTATAAAATATATTTGACTGCATTGGCAGCTATTACTTTTTTAAAAAGTTTAAATTCACACCTTTTAGACTCAGAATCCATGTGAACCCAGAACCATTTTCAAGAAGCGAGTCTACTGATCTCTCAGTATGAGAGACTTGACCATGGTCTCTGCGAGCCTGACCACTGAACTCCAGCTGTGGGAAACACCACTCGTGGCTGACTCTGCTTTCAGCGTGAGGGTTGAACCACATCAACCTTAACCCTTGTCAAGCAGAAATAGAAATGCATACTAAATAATGGATTTTTCTGGGGGGAATTAAAAAAAAAAAAAAAAAAGAAGAAAAAATGCATCCCAGAATTCAAACTCTCTGATAATGTACTGAAAGAAATTTATGTTTTAGGTTTAATCCCAAGTGTAGTTTAAGGCAAGTTTTTTTCTATTTTAGTTATCTCTCTTGCTCTATTTGGAATCCAAGCACATTAGCAACATAGATTGTTTTAAGATATCCTGTGTTTTTACATCTCTCTTGTGAGGAACACCATCATTTCAAAGAACTGAACACTTCCAACAAGTTAGAGAGGAGAAATAAAACGGTATTTGCATTTAAACTGTATTAATTTCTATGGAGAAAAGAGATATTAACAAGAAACAATAACAGACAGGAAAATTAACAAGTAAACCCAACCCTAAACCAACCAACCAAAATCCTCCAAGAACTCCATTGTTCCTCCAGTTGAACCAGGTTGAAAAGTGAGAACTAAATTAAGATGTTACCCAGAGATTAGGAGGTTGAAAAGATACTGTGAAACACAAAATAATGCAATGAATAATGAACCCAGGCCTTGCCTTGTACCTTGGTGTTAATGATCCTTATTTCTTTTCAAGGACAGCAGATCAGAGCTAGAAAGTCTCTGTAATTTTTCCCCATCTCTTTGGTATTCTGAAAGCAATTTGCCTTCTGACTCAAAATTTTAAGTCTTAAAAATCCAATATCCAGATATGTCTATTGTGTATTTGTACCTTCTCACCGAGGAACTCTTTAGTAAAATACTTAAGGGATGGAAACGATCAGATTTTAATGATCAGATTATGTCCACCACCTCACACCTGACCACCTTGGATTATTACAGCTCTACAGCCAGGAAATGTGGTTGTGGGTGAAGCACTGCTCAGAACACGAATCACAAAGGACTCTCATTGGCCTGCATGACATAAAACCAGAAAATGCTGTATTTGCGTTCAGCGTCACAGCCCTCTAATTCAGGATAAAGCTCAGCAAAAGGCATTGTCTTGTCTCACCGGCTTCTCAGTTACAGAAATCAGAAGTGGAAGAGAAATAGTCTTTAAATTCAGCTCATCAGCAGGCACTGGGCTATTTCACAGTACAGCAGCCCAGGAAAAGCACTTCTCCTTCAAGCCCTTTTAAGAAGCCTCACAAAGGTGATACATGAGACCGAATTGCAGCACGGAACTTCTTTGCAGCATGTTTCTAAAACACCCTTTGGATTTGGTGGAGAAAGTTCATTCCAGCAACTTGGAAAGTACTTAAATCCCAACTGTTTTCGCTCTATTTAACTAAAATATGTGGGTTTTACCTAAAAAGAGAAAAATTGCTTAAGTCACTGAAACCCTTTAAACTTTTTCCAAAGGTCAATAAACTTTTTTCCTTACAAAAGTCGGCTATTAATAGAAAGAACTCAGACCCAGAGAGTATCAGAGCTGCCTAGGCTGACTGAATACAAATTGATGTGCAATATAATACGACTTTTGTGTCTTCTGTTTCTTCAGGACCAACCTTTCTCTATTGGTTTTGTTTCCTCCTCATGTTTGCATAAAACAAATCTGGCCAGAAAACAACAAGTTACAAAAATCGAGACTGAAAACGAAGGGTGTACACCATGCCTTTGGAATACTGAGATCAAGCAATACCTACTCCCTCAGCACATCATCTGTAGGCCATGGGCATTTGGCATCAAACACTGAATTAACTTCAGAAGCTGTAAGAAAAATCACAGATCTCCTAATGTACTTCCTAATTTAGGTTTCAAAGGAGTCCTTGAGCCCAAACAGCCTCAACCAAACAAGACTCGCTGCTCTGAAAATCCCACACCCTACATTTGTAGCTTTTTCTAAATATGGAAAAATGAAATTGCAAATATTTCCGTTTATTGCTTGCTTGAGCTGTGTGTGTAGCTGGAGTAATGGCCTTTAATAAACCGAGTTGGCAAGGATTTAAAGTGTTTTGAAACAGGAACAATTCATCATTGCTCTATAGGCTTTTTGTAAACAACCCCCCGTTGGTTAGAAAGTTGTCCTTAGAGAGAATAAATTGCTTGTTTTGTCCAAAACAGGCTAATAAAAATCTCTGAAACTACACATACATATGTATAAACAAAAAAAGTGCAATAATGCACAAAAGAGCTTATTTTTTCCCATCTGTAAACTCCCTCTAGCTAGCTTTCAGATTAGTAAAAATACAGTGTGTATGCAAGGGGGCAATGATCAGAACTGCAAATAATCTGGCCATGGTTTAAGAATTTCAGCTTGGGAAAACCTTCATTTTCCTTTGTGGTTCCCCATCTACACAGATAGAGTCAGGAGGTATTTGTCAGGCTGTACACTTTTCCATCATTCCCAATTCCTGGTGCACCTTTAGACTTCCCACGCCTAAACCTTAGCTGGGCAGATGTGTTTGATCAAGCACTTTCTAAAAGGACTGGAACAGAAGTAGGAATACCTGGCATTCATCTGGGATGGACAGGGATCATGTGTTTTGAAGAAGTGTGTGACTGTTCCTTTCAAAACTGCTCACCATTTCCAAGCACGGGGCACAGTAAGCGCTTTGAAAAACAGCAGGCACGTATAGGAAGTGTCACCTCTTTATGCAGAAGATTAAAGCATCCACTCAAAACTAGTCAAAACTGTTCAGTCATGATTTCCAATGCATCCTTTTGTTTATCGTTTGAGAAAGGTTTCCTCTGATTTCTTTCCCTTAACCAGAGGGCCTGCAGAAGCAAGAGAAACTTAATGAGCTGCTCTAACTGTGGAAGAAGGAATAGTTAAAGTGATCTGAATCAGTTGTTCTTCTTTAGAAGTATATCACAGCTTCCATGATGTTCTGACAAGATCTTTTTTTGTGCAATCAGTCTTAAATATTTTCACAGAAGTGATCATTCAGTCATGAAAAATAATGTAACATCTGTCGCAGTTTTCAGTTTAAAGCGTAGCTTACAAAGTAAAAAGGGGAAAATCTCCCCACTTTTTTGTTTAAAAAAATTAAATTAAAATGTACAGGACCAAACACAGGCACTTTCCAAAGAACAAAAATGAAACCAAACCATGAATTATTCGATAGTAATAGAGGACAGCTCCGGTTTCGGAGGGTCACCCGCGGCTGCCTCAGCAGTGGCGTTAGTCTTTGGCTGCTCTGGCACATCTTCTTCCTTCTCTGCCAACCCACCCAGAGACCCCAAGGGGAAAGTGCTTTCACAATTCTGAGTTGACGACACCTGTGAAATGACAGGCATTTGGACAGAAGAGTTGCTTTCAAAGCCATGCTCCCCTAGCTCATACTGCCCGAGGGTCTCCTCTTGCTCCTGGTTTAAGTAGTCCGGGACTAGGAAGTCACTAGAAGAGGGGTAAAGGACAGAAGAGAAATGTCAATTCTCACACGATGGTATCAGCTACAGCACAAGCTACACACTGCATTGCACAGAGAATGAAGGAACTCATTTCACATTGGCCAGATCATGGCAGTGACTGCTCCACTAAGCACCAAAACCTGCTTCTCATTTCAACACACAGGATTTATTCAATGGCATCTATTTCACACCCGTATTTCCTACACAGCAACTTCTTATTATTAGGTTGTATCACCTTGATGAGAATGAAAGTTAATGTCTGGAACACATTTGGCACTGAAAACCTCACTAAAAAAAAGGGAGCACTCAGGCTTTAAAAATAGAAACAAAAATGAGTTCAGCACTGGCAAAATGTGGCCCTTCCCATTCCTGAGGTACCATTCCCCCAGAGCAGCAGCAGGACTTCCCTCCCAGTGGGCAGGCTGGAAGCAGAGGCACAAGGTGAGGCAGCTGAAGGCAGAGGGAGCTGCCAGCTGCAGCAGGGCTTGTGATCCTGACATGTGTCACACTCCTGAGAAAAGAATGGAATTGTATTTCCTTTCCCTTTTAATCCTTTCTGGACAATACTTCTGCTACGTACTCTTAACACCTGAGGGCTGAGTGGATCCAAAGAAAACCTACCAAACGCTCTAGTTGTATTCAGAGCATGAGGATGCAATGAAAATAAATTTCTTTGCAAGTTTTCAGCACCAGACATGAAGTTTGTACTTGAGACATTTATATACATATATCACATATACGCACGTTCGTATGCTTTGGTTCCACCTGGCAATGCAGCAGTTAAAAAAAAATTCTTAAATGACAGCAGCATGCCCTGCTCCAACCCAAACTCACAGTCAGCTATGCTAAACCTTGTGTTTGTCACATCAGACTGAAGGAAGGGCTACATGCAACTCAAATCACACCCTTTAATCTGACTTTGATGACAACAATGCAGTGCTTACCACAACCAGGGAAAACTCCCCTCCAGTTCTGGCAGAGGAGCCAAGAACAAGAACTGCGTAAGCCCGCAGATATGAAGCACTTGTACTTTTAAACAATATTTTACTGAAAAAACAGCGACTGGCTTTCCTGGTTTGTTTTTCAGTTTTTTTCATCCTACGTCACTTCTGAGTTAATCAAATAGAACAAAATGCTCAAGTGTTTTTTACAGGAAAAGGAATGATGTCTGGAAATCAGGAGGGGTGGGATTGTGATGCTGTAGCATTCAGAACACATTTCTTTCGCATTGCTGAAGGCAGATGTTTCACACACACCGAGCTCCACTCTCTCTACAGGTTTAAGAGCTGGAGGACCTTCCTGTCTTTGATGTCTCTCATCCAACTCTTGTATTTTCTATCTCAAATTCTAACAATTATATTTATATCAATGAGAGAATACAGAGCTCGTCTGATACCTCAGAACTCTTTTAATAGTCTTTATCACAGTGCCTTTATGAGATATGCAAAGCCTTTTGTGCCCTGATAAAAAATGTCCATGTGGCCCTTACTATTTCCAAACATATTAGTCTAATCATTTGGAAATGTTATCTAGAAAATGAAAAAGGAGAAGGTATGGAGTCATGCAATCTTTCCACAGTGTTAAGCAAAGCACTTAAAACGAAGTAGGAAGTCTGTGCCTTATGAAAGTGAACAGGCTGTGAACATGATTTTGAATAGCAAATCAATATCAAATCGCAGATACTGTAGTATAGAACACTGTGGCTTCACACCATTAGCCTGGCCATAGATATTACTGAAAAGAGAAATTAAGTAACCCAGAACCAGCCTCTGCATATCACTGGATTCTTCAGTGGCCTCCTATATAGCTCCCATGCTGTAAGACAGATCAGATACAACACAGACTGGAGCAGGAGCCAATCTGACTGGAATTAGCTGGCAACCTGATGAGAGGCACAGCAGGCTGCCCTGAAAGCAGGAAATGATGATCTAAGAAAAAAAAAAAAAAAAAAAGAAAAAAAGGCAAAAAAAAAAAAAAAAAGAAAAAAAGAAAAAAAAGAAAAAAAAGAAAAAAAAAAGCAAAAAAAAAAAAAAAAAAGAAAATTTTCCCCTTTGGGTTTTTT
>VZTX01016858.1:15308-45528 GCA_013400915.1 Pardalotus punctatus
AAAAAAAAAAAAAAAGGCAAGTTTCCCTGTTAGGTTTTTGCTGTGCACCTCACCTGCTCTGGAAGTAGTTTGCTAGCTCTGACGCTTCATGGTTCAAGCTCCTCAGGTGAACGATTAAATTTCCAGAGTTGGTGAACATGGCGCCGCATGTTTTGCACTCGTAAATCCGAGGCTTGCGGATAATGTGCCGGGAAACCCGCATGTGGTGTTTATATTCCCCGAAGGAAGTGAAAGTGGCACTACATATCTGGCACCGGAAACAGCGTTTACCTTCGTGCTTCAGGCGATGCATCTTGAGCGAGTAAGCTCGGGTGAACTTTTTCCCGCAGCGGTCACACTGAAATGGTTTAATGCCTGCGGAAGAGAGAGCGCAAACACGTTCACCTTTTGGAACCAGAAGTCAGGGGCAAAATCCTTCCAGAGCTCTACAGCACAGGGACAGCAGCTGTAGCCGGTCACAGCAAAGCCCTGTTTGAGGAAGAGATGCTCTGGTTAACTTTCAAAAGGCAGGACAGTCAGAGTGGAGCTGCATTTCCTCAGTAACAACCTCCAGCAAATCTCATGGCTGTGATTTGTCCCGAGGCTCCTTCCCCACGCTTTCCACTGAACACAAGCCCCAGGGATTAGAGCACAGTAAAGATCCCAAGGCACAGCCAACAAGGACCTGATGCTGCAGTCATCCCCAATGCCTTTGAACTCCTTTGATCTCGGGAGATTCTTGTGCCAGACTGGTTCCCAACAATGCAATTATCAGCCTACCCTTAATTGCAATGTTTTTTTCTGTCTGCTTTTGGCCTCGGAGAAGTGTTCTGGCAGGGGGACTGTGTGCACACGGATGTCCCTGTAATGCAGCAGGAATGGTGATAAAAGGGGGCAGTAGGAGCCTTTATATTGCGTGGGAACCTTGCTACACAAGAATTTTCAGCAACTTTGCATGACAGACAGCTCTCTAAGACAGTTTAGCTCCATGCCTCTTGTTTTTTTCTTGTATTAATTTAGAAATTCAGTTCCTAGCTCATTTTTCATTTCTTACCCTAAAACATACGAGCTCTGCAACATGTTGCAGTGGCTGAGTGTGTAATCACACACAAACAGAACTATTACAACATAAAAGTCTGAGTCACCAAAACCTTCAGATTTAATAAGAAGTCTGAACTCCAGAAAGAGGGAAAATCCAAACACGAGGCTAAGAATCTGGAATATGGAGCTCTATTCATAAGAGGGCTGTCAAGGAATAAAAAAGATTTTTTCAAAAGGCTGAATGTGCATCAGCCCTGGCTGTTAATTTGCCCAGTCTTTCACTCTGCTTTCCTTACTTTCAAAGCAGGAGGTGAACTTTTAATTGAGGGCTTTTAGACAGAGAAAGCTGTAGTTAAGGTTACACTGAAATGCCCTGTTAAGCATGTGAAAACAAGTTAATAAACTGGAATATGGTCTAGTGGAGCTCAAACTTTTCACGCTTTCCTACTGTCCAAGGGCATCTATTTCCTCTGGTACTTTGAAGGAAATCTCTTTAGCCATTTTGCTCATGTGAAAACACTTTCAACATTTACAAGCTTTGAGAGTTCTTTTGCATGTTAATTATTCTAAAGCAGCTATTCAAATCTCTCCCAACTTTGCCCAGGGGTTGCCAGTTGACAGGTTGGCCAGAGATGCTTTGCTGTCAGATTTTAACAACAGGCTTGGGATCATTTCACACCTCATACGCCCACAGAATTTGCTTTTTAAAGTATTAAACACATATCTGATTACTTTGATTGAGAGGATTCAACAAACAATTGCTGACAGTGAAAAAATCAGAACTTAGCAGTTGTGGCTGCTCTGTCCCAGAATGGTTCAGCCTCTGTGCAGGTAAGAGTCAGACTCAAACCAGGAGATGCTAAACCACGAGGCTTAGTGCCCAAGTGCAATAACCCTTCAATATTTCCTTTATTCCCTCAAATGTCAGTGCTATTTCCACATAATGCTGACAACTCTTGAAAACACCAATAGCAAAGACATTGGGGAGCTCATGCTTGGTTAGAAATCAAAATGAATCTGGGGATCAAGGCCCAGAGGAAACATTCACAGAAACCTCTGGCTGCCTGTACTATCTGCAGGAGCTAAATTGATTATCAAACTAATTCAGTTGTCCTGCAGTCCCTCCAAAAATTCTGAGATCCAAAGGCACATAACGTTCTTCAATGCAAGGACACAGACAGATTGTGTTTTCTTATGGCTGCAGGTCTCCTCTAAACACAGCAGAGAATTACAACATGGCAGAGGGAAAATTTCCATCTAGTTCTTTACTGCAATAAAAAGGCCAAGCATACTTTATTTCATCTCAGATCTTTTCCAAGAAAATTACTTATCCTGATGAGTTCCAGGCAATCAGGTTTTTTTCAGTCCACGCAAATGCTAATCATCCACGAGCAGAACTATCAGTCAGACTGCAGGGATCAAAACAAGAATTCAACGAGACAAACCCCTACCCAGTCTTTCTGAAATCAACTCCCAAGCACTTGGCAGGTGAGTAAAAAACCTGCATTATTACAACTGCTGCACAGCAAGGATACGAATCAGGAATTCTGGGCAAATAGGGGTGTTTCTTACCTGAGTGGATAAGCATGTGTTGTTTTAGGTTCTGAATGCGAGTGAAGCGCACCCCGCACGTGGGACACTGAAAGGGTCTGTCGGGGCCGTTCGGGCTGGGCCTCTCTGTGCTGCTGGTGGAAGGAGCAATGTAGAGTTGGTAGGGATACTGAACGTTCTCCAGACTACAAAGAAAAAAGGCACTGATTTACAAACAGGCCAAGGAGGTGAGCGAAAAAGCCCCGTCAGTGAAAATCTGAATCTTGAGCACTTTTGGGTGAGAAGAAGAAAGAGACTGGCACGTTACATTTCTGCTGAAATCTCCATTTATTCTGGAAATCTCTGGGTCTGTAGCAATGTGTCTGATCTGCACCTGAAGTCTTGCAGTCACTGACTGCACATCTGAACAAACCCAGGGAATAAGCTCAGACTTCTGTTTCTTAGGGCAACAGGCCTGAGCACAACTGCAAACTGAGCTTTATTTTCCAGGCATGGGCATTTTCTCAAGCATATCGATGACTTGCAATCACTAAACAGTCCCCCAGGAAGAGTTTAACGAGCTGAGCAAATGAAAAGCAAAGGAGTATTCTGCAGCTTCAGTGATATTTACAAATGAAATTAAAGCAAATTAATTTTTCATCGCAATCCAAGTTCCGTGAACAAATACTAGTATTTACAATTGCATATTTCTAAGTTTAAAATATTAATCTATTGAATCAATGCTTGCTCCTTGTCTGATTCAAAGAGCTCCATGAGCACAGCTCCAGCACTGTGTTTAAAAAACAGCACACAGACTGCAATAAGGAACAATTTAACTTTCAAAGTCATTTATTTAAAACTGACTAATTGCTCCTCCATAGCCTCCAGCTGCAAACTGTTTAAGGGAACTATAGTGCTCTAATCCAAGTCCTCTGGCAAGGAACTTGCTAAAGGGCACAGTGAAATGAGAACAAATCTTCTGGTCCAAACACGGGAACAACAGGATTGCACTTACCTGGGTTTCCCTTCCCTGAGCATTAAGGTCTATATTTTTTGATGAAATAGCCATTTCAGCTTGCTCACAGCCTGCTGAAAGATCAGACCTCACTGGCAGCAGGGAGCTGCTCTGACCCTGATTATGCATTCTGTGGCCAGCACACTGCAACTTCAGCTTTACTAAACTGTAATGTCTGAAATGTCCTGAGAAAAGATACAAGAATGTCTCCTCACAGAAAGTTTTCCTAACTGAGGAAATCCTTCTGCTTCTCTGCTTCCACCTCAAGTCCAGAGGGTTCATGGTTATGCTGGATTTGGGGACTTCCAACATTCACACAAACAAAACATGCACTTTGCACAAACACATTTTCCTAGACATCACACAAAAAATCCACAGAGCAGATCAGCACAGGAGGGCAAGAACGAGGATCAGCTCTTTCAAATCAGCACTTAAACCGTCCTTACTCTGGAAAAGGATGTCACTACAACTGTGAGGACAGGGGTATCTGAACTCTGAGTGCAGAATTCTCAGGAGCAAAAGTTCCAGTTGTAAAATTTATCTGGAGAGAGAGCACCAGGTATCTTTTGATACACACAATGTTAAAGAGTTTCCTGTAGGAGTTTACTGTCACTCAGTCTGTAAAACCCATAAGGATTTCTGATCTCACATGGCACTGGAGTAAGATTTGCTCTAAAGAAGAAATTTTATTGTCCTTCACTTTTTATACACAGTAGGGTCCCAGAGCTGTGGAAAACAGAGATGCTGACAGACTTGTTGATCTGTGATAAAGGGAATATTTGCAAGAGCAAAGTCACTAGCTCAGGTCCTGGGCCTGGCAGAATGGAGCTCTTTGCCATTCTGGCTGGGTTATAAAAAAACCAGCTGAGGGTCTTTGAAAGAACTGAGGGTATTTTAAACATAGGTTCTGATTTTTCTAACCAAATTCCCAACCAACTCTGGCACTCTGCTTCATTTTTCATACATGTAGTGTGCTCAAATAAGAACAACATTTGGGTTTTGTACAACAAAGGGTTTCACCTCTACTGACATGCTCCTTAGGTCCTGCCTCCCTCCCTCCTGCCCTGTGAGGAGGCACAAGCGCATTGTGCTCCTGCAGCTTTCTCGGGAGACTCTCAAAGTAGGGCAGGAATCAGCAGCCAGAGCTCTCCTTTTGTTTCAGCTTTCTCAGGCTCTCTCACCCTCCACGCCTGTGCTGGTGCCACCTCCTCTGGCACTGAAGGAGAAGCGCTATGGGCACAACTCCACAGAAAAAAATTAAAATCAAGTTTGGTTTTTATATTTATAAATCTTTCATGACGAGGAGGGCTGATTAAAGCAGATCCAGTGGGAATCCTGAGGCTCTCCAGCTATCAGCTTTGTCTTTTCCCATGCTCACACTGCCAGCAGGGTGAAATACCTATTTGGTGACATAACTTAGAGGTTATATTTCAAACACTACTAGATTTTCTCTCCCCTGCTTCTTTTCCCCCCACATTTACTTAATTTTTCATGACTTGCAATTTGTGATCAATGGGGCATTTAACAGTTGAGATTTGTCTGAGGTCTCCAAGACTTTTCTGCACCAGCTCCATAAAGAGGGAGGTTTCAAATGTTTTCACTGAAATATCCTACTTGCACTTTTTTCTTCTCTTCACCCTGAAATTATACACATATTTAACTATGTGGAACTAAACTCTGACAAACGTGAGTGCCAAAATGCTCAGTGAACCTAGAAATGTTCTCTCTTTGCAAATAACCATTATTTTAGTGAAGTGAAGGTTCTCATTGGTTCACAGAGACCTTTTACAACTTTTATAACTGAGCAACTCCTTTTTAAGTGCAGCCACGAACTGATCCAGAGACCAACTGTTAAAGCAGCCAAGATTATGGATCTGTGTTAGAAAAGTGTACAACAATCCAAATGTGAATATCAGAGAAAGAACAGATTAGACTTCACTGTGGAACAGTAATTTTAACACTTAACAGATTCCTGTGTGCCTATTAAGCTGACAACAATTACATGTGACCTATTGTTTATGAAACTCTGATTACAGAGGAGGCCAAATTAATGATGTTAATTATTTAAGGCAGAAACTCAGCAGATAAGACATCTTAGTTTTTGAAATTTTTATGATTCTTTCCACACTGACATGGATGTAATATTGAGAGACCCTTAGAAGGACTAGTCTTTTGCTTTGTTTTAGAAATAGAAATGTAATATATATTTATCACAACCTACACTTTTCAATAGTAATTTGCAGCAGGCACACACCGCTGATTTTGACATTTTGAGAATAAAATGTACAACATAGACTTAAAAGTGCATGAAACACCCAGAAAGTTTGGGAGGGAAATTTTCTCCATCTATACCATGCATTGATAGTTATTTTCTGATTCAGCTAGAGAAACCTGTTTTATTCAACTCAGAATTCTTATGCACCCAAAATTGAGTGCCCAAATTGCTGCCCTGTGAGTGACAGGCCGTATTTATTTGCTGCTGTGCCCATCCCATGTTTGAAATGGGAATTTAAGTCACGCTTCAAGGGCTGCCACAGTGTATTTGAACGCACTGTCCCACCCTGACAAGGCAAATCCACACACACACACCTGCAAGGAAACTGCTTAGGTCTTGGAAGCACCATTTTACACATTTAACTGGTTCTTGGAATAAGAACATTCTTGACACTTTCGTATGAATTTATAAAAGAAATCACCTGATAGAAAATTTTAGTTCTGGAGTCTAAAATATGCTTAATTCTTAGTTCACTTATAGCTATACAAACAAGGTGCAAATCCTAGTTCATTTTGCTGATACTTCTGTCACCCTGAGACTACTTATTTTCAAACTTGGGCATAAACTAAGATAAATATTCTTTTCTTCTCAGCATGGAAGAGATGTTTTAGTGGGAATTTTCAGTGTGTTTAAAGAAGTTCTCGTCTTTTGAATTTTCTATGGAGTTTGTGCTGAAGCTCTGCAGTTTTATAGGAAATTTCTGAAATAATCCACTGCTGAATATATGTGTGACACTTGACTTCAGAATTACAGGTTTAAAAGCCTGGATTAGTTCTAGTGCAACATGTGCCCCTACTATTAATTCAACCCTTAAGTGCTGGCTGTTATTTTTATACTCAGGTTTGTTAGCAGACAGATAAAATCTTCCATGTCATCCAGAAAGTCTTATCTAAGCAGTTATTTTCCATTTTTAATCTTACAGTAGGACAGATTTTAGATGGAAATGATGGGAAAGATTCTATGAGCTATGAAAATGCAGCTCTTGGTTATTTTCTCTATAGGGAACTCCCCTTTACAGAATTTCTGGAGTAACTTCCAAAGGTTCACACTTCTTCCTCAGACCACTTCTCTTACAAACTCTGCAAAAACCAGTTTGGAAAAATGTTTTTAGAGAGGGAATAACTAAGAACTAGAAGTCCAAGCAGTTGGTGCAGCCCTGCGTGCCACGTGTGGGTCCTGACTTGGCTCTAACAGAACCACGATGTCTCTCTGACCAAACAGACCCCGTTCCGTTTGGTTTGCTCTGCCAGCCTTCCCTTATAAGGGATTCCCTTCATAAATCACTCTGCTCAGAACAGCAAAAGCCTGCTAAATATTTACAGCAAGTGCCACGCAGCATCTCGGTAAGAAGCTACAGGCAGAAGGGTTGGGAGATTTACGGCTGCTCTGCCCGTTCTGCACCTTGCAGGAGTGGGGCCTGGTGAAGTCAGGGCCAGGTCCTTGTTTTCAGTTTGTTTCAGTTTTGCTTTTGGGGCTGCATATCATCTTGTTTCACATAGAGGTTTCATTAAAATTCACTAATAAAGAGCAACAATGAAGAAACAGCAAAAACAAAAACATGACTATCTTTCTTCCCCAGTGCTGCCTGGAAATAGATAGGAAATAAAAAGCAACGAGTAAGCAGATTCTGACTTTCATCACCTACATTCCTCTAAAGCATCTGCCCCTCCAGGCACTGATTGTACTTTGATCAACACAGAGAACTGGATGTAGGAACAACTAAACATTCTGGGATTAAGGCTGGGGAGGTTAATTCCAGCACAGCACTTGCTGCAGAACACTTTGCACACCAGGTTGGTACATACCGATCGTCATCGTCTGCGTGAGCGTTAGTGCCAGAGGTGCTCTGGAGTGTGGGCAATCCCTCGGTAACCCCCTCATCTATGGAGCCTAGGCAAAGAAAAAAGGGCAATTTAATGCAAATAACTGTTCAAAAAGGGTTGGGGGGCAGGTAAATACACATCAAGCTTGCTTTCCCAAATCTCTGATAGATGCTGCTTCCTGGGTGATAAGATAATAAAAGTGCTTTGGGAAAGTAATTTAGAACACCCAGAAGCAACTTGTTCCAAACCAGCTTCTCTCTGCACAGATTATCCAGTAAATTGACAACTCAATGAAGGGCACATATTTGGTACACCTAGAAAATGGAAATGTTAAATACAGCCAGTTTTCACAGCACTGTAAAGCAGAAATGTTACATTCACCTAAAGGGACTCTTTTATCAACTTTTCAAGACTTCCTGAGCAATAAGGAGTTCAGACCTGCTAAACTAAATGGCTTTTGTGTTCCAAATTTTCCATAAATATATTAATCGATAATGCCTTTATTGATAAGCTGCTGAGACAGGAAGAGCCCTCTGAGAAATCAGAAATGCAACACGAAAGAGACCAAACACCTGTTAGAGAAATGTATAAACAAAGAGTTCTGCTCAGTGCACCAACATTGAGGCAAACGTAGTTCAAGGGGCTTGGGGAACAGAATCCAACGGAAATGCAGCACTAAAACAAAACCACACCTTCAGTCACTCACGTGGCTCTTGCTCATCTGGGTGTCTTTCATTCCCCCTGGGAGTTTGGTCAAGCAGCCTCTGGATCTCCCCCATGAACCCAAGGGAGACGAGGACAGATGGGGAAGGAGATTTCCCTCCCTACATCCTGAGAACGAGCTGCTCTTGCTGCTGTGGCAAAATAATTCTGCTTTCTAAGAGAGGGGTACGTGAGCAATGTGAATTTGGGAACCCTGCAGCTCACTAGGAAAATCGAGTAGCATTAGGTGTACGCTGGCACATGTCAGCCAAAACAAAAAACCAAAGAGAAGGAACAAAGACATGAAAAGTGAAGCAGAAAATGTGCATATTCTGTCAAAAGGAATGAGAGATCTTTCCTGAAGTGAAAGATTCTTGTCTTAATGAGATGTCATGTTATAGGGCCAGTGACATGAGGAAAATTGCATCTCTGGCAGCTTCACAATTAGTAAAATCAGAATTTTTGATTTTGTTAAGAGGTGACAAACTATACTTAGGGAATTCATCAACTAAGCAATCTATAAAGTTACAAAAGTTAATCCCATTCTGATTTATCCTTCTTTCTCATGAAATACTTCAATGAAAGCCTACTGAAAAATAAGCCCAACTCCTGTTAGGTTTAATTTCATGCCTTCACCTCTCAAATGGCAAAAGTGCTAATGAGTTATGAGAGTGTCTTCTCAGACACAGCTGTGCTGTAACCGTGATGACTTCCTTATCAAATCCCTGCTCCACGTCTCCTTCCGCGTTAGAAAGTGCTTCCAAATACAATAAATGGCAAATGAACAATTCTTAAAGTTCCCAAAGAGTGAATAAGAGCTTTTTACAATATCAGAGAGAGAGGCAAGAATGCTTTTATAAATGCACTATAAAACACTGAGATAAATATATGCAATTATATGAGGAAAATATGTTCAGGGAAGAAAAAGCTGTATTTTAACATATCTTGCTGCCTCCATTTACTATTCTTTCATTACTGCATAAAGTAATGCATCTTTGGGAGGTAAAAAGTGCTTTCTAGCTACGAAGTGTCCTGTATCATAACTGTGCTGCACTGCTTCCCTTTATAGCAAAACATGAATTAAAACCATTCTGAGGATGGTTATTATGCCAAGACCACTAAATAATAATTCAAACATATTCAAAGACAAAGGGCAGATTTGTGCTTTAAAGATTTTGCCCTGGCACATTTTTCTTCTCTCTGCAGCTGTTTAAAGGAAGAACATGCTGCACAAATGACAGATATTTAAGTTTAAAAATTATAATCACTAAAGTCTGAGATTCTCTACCCCATGCACACAAAACTACTCATCTGTAGCCTGGAGTTTACACCCAATTTGTTCTTTTAAGCTGCTTTGGTGAGCTATTTATTTATATATTTATGATATATATCACTTGATATGCTATTTTTAACTTTCCCTAATCATTATGGCTACTTGTTGTATTTTGTCTGTGATGACAGAATTACATTGATGAAATAATTTGCACCTCCTATCACATGGCTCTGGCAAAGGCTTTCAGTTCTGCCTATAACGAGTTAAAAACTGAATCAAACAAAATCTGTTTCTGAACAAGGACCACTTTTCTTGGTGACTCCCCAGCAAACAAATAGTTTCTTCTAGTTTTTAATTTATTCACTATTTTGGCAAACTACATTTAAAGATTTATAGTTAAACTATAAGATATTAAGTTTGTTCCTCAGCAAAGGTAAACATCCTTGTCTCCAATAAACAAAACATTTTCATTTGGAAAAGGGATTACAATTTAAAATATCAACATGAGAGCTATACAAACTGGAGAACAATCCAACAGTAAAGGATGGCATAAATGGGAAATATTTCCATTTCTTTTTAGTGAGTATTACTAGTAGAACAGCTTGACACTGATTGAATATTGCTATTCTGGAAGATCAGCCTGATCTCACTTTCTCCAGAGAAGGCACAGTGTTGCATTGACCAAACCAAATAAATAATGCAGACTACCAGGCTACAACTGCTTACTTTGTTGTAGTTTATTTATTTCATTAACTGGGGCAGCCTCTCACGTACACATTATTTGAATGAAGCAGAGCAGTACGTGTACCATTCTTAAAGTCTTCAAACAGAACAGATTTATTAAAAATCTTTCAGTAAACAAACTCTGCTGACACTTGAGAAAGTCAAGCCACTTGAGAATAAAATAGCTGACTTGGGCAAAATTTTGATAATTAAACTAGAAATATTGCAAAATTTTAAAAATCTTCTGAATTACTAAAAGCCATTCAATGCATTCTGGGCAGAGGAAAAAAACGGATTGTTCCAGTAACCTTTAAGTATTAGCTCTTAATAAAGAACAGCCTGCTATAAGAACCCAAAACTGGTTTCAAATTGTCTTTCACGGAAAAAAGATTTCTCTCAGCAACCAGCAGCATTTGAAGAAGCAACTTGAGAATCAAATCCCACAGAAATGGAAAGATTCTCAATATTATGACTGTGTGGTTTTATTTTTGTCTGGGGCATTAAGATGACAGTGTTTCACCACTTATTTTGCAAATCCTCTTACAAAGGCTCTCTGTCACGATTATACGAGATCTGATGTCTGATGCAAAGCACTGTTCTAACCCTTTGTGGCTACAGGCACAAGCCTTTCAAATCTGGTGCTGCAGCTCAGCTGAAATTGTGCCTTTTGACACTAATGAAAGCAGAATTAAGTTTCCCCAGTCAGACAGCTAGAGGTAAAAAGGAGTTATCAACCTCTGCTGAATAGAGAGGGCTACCCAGGCTTACCGTTCTCAGCTGCCTTCTGCAAAGTTATTTAAAGAACTCCAAGTTTATGGGTAGCATTTCATAAATCAGGGGGAAAAAAAGGGAGTTTCACAAAAATAAAGCATGAAAAGCCACGAGGCAGATTTCCTCCAATAAAACCACCAGCGCTCACGTGCCTTTTGATATAAGGAACCGCAGAAAGGTCATACCTATAGATGAAGACTGAGGGCTGATCAGGAGATCCTCCTGCACTTGCTCGCTCCCTGGGACCGTCTGCTGGTCACTCAGCGAGCTCTGGGACGCGCTCACGGGCTGTGACACCTCCTCGTGCACCTCCTCGTCACTCAGCCTCTCCACCTTGACACGCACGTCCTCCTCGATCACCAGGGGAGAACTGGCTTTCGTGCTCTCGCAGGTCACGTAATCTGCCATCCTCCTGTTGGACTCGGAGGGCCCAGGCATTTCCAAAGTCCGAGAGTTCTCCGCCTGCTTCACCTTTTCTGACTGAAGTCTTCGATCAATTCCAAAAGGGAAAGTCCAGGGAAAGGCTAAGGATGAGTCCACGGGCTGATTTCTGGACTCTGGGTAGGAAGTTGAAGGGTTAAGCACTTGGGGGGAACTGGTTTGTGTGTTACACTTGAGGGGGCTCTCAGGAGACATAACGATGTAGCTTTTCCGCTTTCTCCGGGACTCCCGGCAAACGGGAATGGTTCTTTCCACTACGCTGCACTCGGAGGAGACGGGAGAAAGGCTTCCGTCTCGGGAGGTGAAATTGCAGTTTGCACTGTTCTCCTGTCCTGCATCCAGCACCTTCTCCTGCTGGCTGTTGGGTGTATTCCACAAAATGCTGGACTTCATGAATTCCGAGCACGTGCTGGCCACGCTGAACATCTGCATGTAGCTGGCTGCAGCCAGCACATCGATAATGTTTTCTGTGTTGATGGACAGCGTCGCTGTGTAAGCGTACTCCAGGAGAGGGATGAAGCCGGTCACCGTCACGTGGTGCAGGTCCAACACGCTCTTGCCCTCGTCCTCTGCTTGGCCAACGAGTTTGGAGCGGAAGAAATCACTGCAGGCTGCCAGAACCACCTTGTGTGCCCTGAAGATCTTGTCCTGGACGCGGATGGTGATATCACAGAAGTGGCCATCGTTCCGGAGCATGTTCAGCTTCCCCAGCATCTCCTGACTGTGAGCAGGGGAGTTATGAGTGAATGTTTTAACACCCATTTTTAGACAGTTCTCTTAGCGTTCTTCCCACATACGACAGATCAAAGGTTTCCTGAAATAAAGAGGAAAACTCATTTTCATCTCTGAAAGCAAAACTCGAGTGGATTCATGATTATAAGGCTTTGTATGAAGAAAACTCATCTGAATTCTCTAAGGCCAGGTTCTGCTAGGATCCAGACTGTGCAAGGGACTAACTTGACAGAAATGCAATTACTTACTTGTAATTTTCATAATCACAGATTAAATTCTTTGCATTCTATCCCTATCATCTTCCATACATCTATGTATCTATGTATCTGTATCTCCCTATACATATAGGGGTATCTCTTCTCTCCACATTCCTGCTACTGTCTACCCAAAAGCAAATTCCCAACACCATTCAAAAAAGTGTTTGTAATACTAAAAGTAAAGCATTTTAAAAACTATTATCTATGTAGAAACCTGTATTTTTATTTTCTGGGCCCAGGAAACTGTTGTTCATGGTTCTTAAACCTGACAGACTATCGAATGTTTCTTTTAAGCAGAAAGGTCATCAGCTTGAGTCAACAACAAGGGTGCAGGAGTAAGCAAATCTCCTAGGGAAGGTATTTAATACCAGAAAAGCTTTACAGAAACTACAGCATGAATTTTCAGAGGCTGGAGTTCAAACTAGTAAACATAAACAACAGTTGCCAATAGTTCTGATTTCCTGCTGTAGTGCAGGTGTTTATTACCTAAAGCTGCTTTTAATAAATAGTTTTAGACTAGGATGAGAAGTTATTGAAAATCCCTTCAAAAACACAATATGTTATAAACCCCAAAGGAAAGTTTAAGTTTAAATCAAATACACATACACCGATTTTATACACGCGATAAATAAAACAAGGAGGGCAATGTCTTTCTTCTGAAAAACACAAACCTGCCTTCTTGGGGACCAGTTCTCTCCACGGGGGAGCAAATTCATGTGTTTTGTGCAAGGTCCTGATGAGAATGGGCTGTTTGACCCCTGGATTTCTCCAAAAATTTCAAAAATATTTCACTGTAAAGGGAACATCAACCACCGTGTTTCATCTCCTTAAGCCCCTTCTAAGTTTCCATGGAGGTTTTCTGTGCTGTACATGCCTCACACAATTAACATGATACAGAATTATCTCACTGGTTAAACATCAACAACATCACTGGGTTTCATTAGTTCCTGGAGTCAGCCAGCTTCTGCACATCATCCTTCTTTCCCCTCCATGTGAAAAAACATATCACGCTTGCAAATGGCTCCTGTGGAGCTTTGCAGATACAAAGAGCAAGTGTGGAACAATTTCCCCCAACTCTGATATATTGAAACAGCAGCTGTCACAGCCCACCTGGTTCTACAGACATTGACACTTGGCTGCTTCTGGTTCCTGGGTTTTCACTTTTGATACTCAAACCCTTGCAGACAGAGGAAAACTAACTGTTCAAGAGAACAGATTAACTAACACTTGATAATATACAGAAAGTCTGGTGGAAACTGTAAGGGCCACTTGGGTTTAACATGAAATTTCACACTAGTGCAGAGGAAGAAGTTAAGCACAAGCAAAACATTCCCTTCACTGGAAGAAAAGGGATCGACCTCAAGAGGCATCTGAAGATCCAGACTGTTTGTTCTGCAGCATGAATCAAATGAAAAGCATATTTCATTGATCTCAGACCAAAACACTACTGCAAAATCTTGTAACAGCATATTCAAAAATGGCCTTTGGATACCCTTCCTTCTGAAATCCTGGTTGTTGCAGCTGTTCCTTGGCACATCAGAAGTCCAGAAGTACTTCTGTTCAGCAACCCATACAACAAGAACAATGCATTCACAAGGACTAGCCACGGAATAATTTGGTATTTAGAAATAGTACCAATACATCATTGTAAACAAGGAGAAAAATCTAAGAGCGATCCTCCCAGCTCCTACAGGCCCAAAAGACAAGCCCATTTTCCCCTTTGTTCTTCTGAACAAGCAATGCTCATCCCTCCAGTCCCAAAGTGAGAGCTCGATTCTGCTGCCCTGCTCTAAACCATTCCTTGTCCTGCTCCCCCCTTCCTGCCGCCTCTCCCCTCTTCTGGCTTCCTTCCCCCTCCTCCTTTCATCTTTTGCTTCCTTGACCTTGATCTGGTTACAGAATTTAAAATAAAATAGAGGAAGTCAGTGTTGTGCAATAAATTGATTTAAATTTATTACAGGAGCAGTGTTCCTGCCATGAATGTGGGATATTGCTCTGTTAAATCACTTCTGTAAAATGACTTTCACCCTCACTGCACTGACACCTCCATTCAAACAAGTGGCTCCTGCCCAGGCCTCAGTGTGAACAAGGAACATGCACATACGTGCTATTTTCAGGAAAATCCAAAGGGTTGGGCTCGGGAGGGGGAACAGTATCAGTTCCTTACAGTTAATGAAGTAGTAAAAACATCAAATATTTTTAGAAGGTAATTTAAACAATATGAAAATATTTTCCACATGAAAAGATGAGCGCACTGAAGCACAGCCAGGTGAAACAATGGCTCAATTCTCTTTCTAATCTTTCAGTGGCACAAGGCACTTTTACAGCTGCACTCAATTCACAGTGACCTAAGAGGGTAAAGGCTGCAACACTCCAGCTTCACCCCAAGTCCATCATCTCTGTCTCATCACCACGTCCAAAGAACACTTTGTCATGTCTCATTTCCCATGATCAGGCAGTCCCTGACAGCAGCTCCTGGACCATCAGGATGCCACATCCCCAGCGATTCCAGAACCAGAAACCAGAGCTAAATATACCCAGCCCTTGGGAATGGCAGGGTGGGGAGATCAGTGCACACCTAAACGGAGCGGTAAGTGGGCTGGAGCTGGAAAAGCTGTCAATTTTGGAGCCATAAATCATCAGGGATTCTCTAAACAGGGATTAGGGATGGTATCACAGAGAGGGGGGCTTTTCCTTCCCAGCTGCTGAAAGCAGGGCTCCTCCTGCCAGTCCCCAGGCACACAACACATTTCAAACCTCCAGAGAAACAGTGAAATTCAAAGACACTTCCACAAGTTTTAAAAATATTCACAGTGGGACACTTCGGTTCATATTTAACGGGCTGTGTTTAACTTTGCCATAGACATTTACAGTTTGAGAGAATGGTTTTTCCAGCATGCATTCCTGCCCTGGAAACACATGAGGAATCCCTACCACAGCACAGATCCCTGAACGAGATAAAAATTCAACCATGAGCACTTCAGGGCTTCCAGAGCAAGGGCAATTTTGTCCACTATTAACCAAAAGCAGTGTGAAGGGAAGTGCTACTGTATCAAAGATTTTGTACATTAATCTGAAAATTAGTCGGGTTTTTTTTTTTTTACACTAATGAAGACCTGACCTTTATGAAGTTTGGAGTAACTCAGCTCATTCTCTCTGTTTCAAGGCTACTGAAATGCAAGTTTTAGCAACAGTTACCACATCACACACACTTGTTTGGGATTAAAAAGGTGTCAAGTTTCTGAGCGTAGAAACAGCAAAGATGAAACTGTACACTGAAAGTGTAATGCTATAATGTAATGAAACTGTAAATGGAAAAGAAAATATAACGGAATTAAAAAATACTGCTTATGTGACCTGTCTACTTCCATGTACACAAAATTTATCTCCTTATTCACCCGCTGCCTAATCTGATGGCTCAAATCATTGGGCTTGAAACATGGTATCTACAGTAATCTTGTGGAAGAGTCAGTGAATCAAACTCACAGAGCTGACTGATTCCATTTCTCACTTAGTCATGTCATTTCAAAACAAAAGTAATTTTTAGCATCGCAAAACTACCACCCACCTTTAACCTCTGTATCCTGACCTGTGGCAATTTACAGCATGAAAACGCCAACTTTTTCTGAATACTGAAACCAACAGAATTCATACCATTTTGTAGCCACATAAATCCTCAAAAAGATTATGAAATTCCCCCTCTGGTGCTCACCAAGCCCTCAGATACATTCATCCAACTGTGAGCCCATGGTGTAAATCAGATCACTAGTTTTTTTTTTTATTATTGTTTATTTTTAATGCAGATCACTCCTTGGGCACTGGTTAGAGCACCCTCCCATCAAGAGCAGCAGTCCAGACACAGACAAATCTTCCACAGGGATAAAATGTGACCTGGATAATTTTATCTCTGTCATCTCACTGAAGTACACAGGTACCAGCACCCCTCACTCCCTCAAATTAACTGGTTAGTATAATTAAGTTCATTATTGAATCAGAACAACTGCTCAGCGTGTACTGAACTTCAAGTGTGCTATTTCCATTTCTATCTAAACACACATCTGTTTCCCCAACAGCAGCTGGCCTAATAAAAGGTACTATCTCCACTATGAATCTTGCCCTGCCTCACTTCACAAAACTGCTGGCCAGAGCTACCACACCGTTCTAGTTTGAAATAAATCAACAGCACTTTCTAAACTTTACTTAAAATCATATTTAAACTCAGGTCAGTAAACTTAGTTTGACCTCAACCCAGCACTGCCAAGTCCGACAGTATTCATGTGAAAGAAAAGGCAAACGCGAGGTTTCTGTGCTCAAAATGACATCAATGTGTAACATTCACTTTGGTGCTCTGGAATCTCTGGAATGCAAACCTGTAACCTTTGGCTGCAGTGGGTGAGTGGACCAGGGAAATGACCCATTCTGGGAAGTATGCAGGGCTTGAGAACTTCAATTTCCTCCAGGACAGCAGATTCCACCCAGCGAGCGCACAAAGGAGCCAGTGTTAAGGCAGCTACTGCATAAACACCTATTTTAAACCTGAAATAGATGCCAAGCTCCAGCCTGTACGGGGAGCGAGGTGATGCCATTACCCTGCAAAAATCTGGGAGCACTCAGTGCTGGGGCTGCCTTGGTCCTTGGTCTCTCAGTTCAGGAAGCAGACCCTGACTCTCCAAACCATTTCACTGAAATATCCCAGGACACTGATACTGCTCCTGTGTCCCCTTCCTCCCAGCTTCTCAGAAGAGGACAATTTTCAGGCACTTTTTGTTTTAAAGAGTTTGGAGGTGTTTTTTCTTGGGCAGGGCTCAAGCTGCACATTGAGCAGTCCTCTGGGAAGATTTCTGTGGGCCCAGCAAAGAGTGGCAGATGACAGGTAAGTAACTCCAGAGAACTCCACTTGGGGGCTGTAATGGAAGAGCAATTTCACCTAACAAACCGAAAGCTTGAAATACCACAACCCACCTATTTATTGTGAGCTGCTGCTAACACTCCTTTTCACAGCAGAAAGGATATAAAGAGTGTGTTGTGCTTTCCCAATAAACTCCAAAAATACTGCATTTGACAAGACCATATATTTTGTAAAGACTGGGGTTTTGGCACACCACTGTTGACAAGTGCATGTGCCAGAGCTTTTGAGGCCACTGACTTCATGCACCATTAGTGTCACTCACAGAGACCATTTGTTGGGTGCTTTGTACTCACCCCCAGCCTGTTCCTTTGTTCCACACTTTATTTTGTTTTGTTTGTTTGTTTTTTTTACAAGAGCACTTCCCAAGGATGCTACAGTGGCAAATTGCTTCATAAGCAGCCACCCCTTCCGCTGAAAAACTCCTGGCAAAGAGACTTTCCAAATTCTACAATTTAGATCTTTCTAAATTTTAGGTATAGCCCAGCAGAAGCTGCTGCTGAAGGGGGGCAGGCATTACTCCAGTACTAGACTTCAGCTCCAGGGAGAGAGATTAAAACACTTACCAGGAAGCAGCCATGGTTAAAACTGATCCAGGTCGATGCAAATAATCTACGTAATTATGAGAGGCTCTGAATGTTTATCACTCCCAGAAACTGCATTGTGCCAATAAGCTCCTCTCATCCCCCAATTTTAAATGAATTTGTAAGCATTTAGGTATATTTCTTGTGAGTGCTGTAAGAGCTGATTTACAAAGTCAACGCACCAAGGCCGCAACTCTTCACAAAAAATTACTGAAAAGATTTGCACCTCTGGAAATCCTGAGCTGTGACAGAGCCCACCATCATTTTCTGTAGCAACCAAGGTAAACCTCTTCAGAGCAGGAAAGAGGTAAGGGCAAAAGCACACAATATTTCTTTACTGAAAGTCCTCCAACAGACCGGGAACAGTGTTTATCTGCAAAGGACAAGGTGAAAAGCATCCAACAGCTCCTCTTCCAAAATAATGATTCAGGAAGAAGGCAGGTCCGAAGTTTCCATGAAATACATGCTTCATATTCCTAACAGATCTCTTCAGTTTCCCCAAAATTAAACACTATAATAACAGAAAACAAAAGCTTTAACTGCACCATGCCACAAGAAGAAAGCAGATGTGTGCAGCCATGGCAAAGCCCCAGCTCACAGTTACAGCTCTGACTCACACTGTCACTGCTATCGAAAACATTAATCTTCCATGGGGATAGGAAAAAACTGACTCAGATCATGGAAAAAGGCATTTGCATGATGCAAATCTAGTAGGTGCATCTTAATTCTCAGGGCTGGTGAAGGCATTGAGACAAGTAGTGGGGTGCCAAACCCATCAATTTACTCTACAAAACGGCTTTATTGTAAGTTGAGATGGTGTGTCAGCTGCAACAGAACACTTCTGAAAGGATAAAATTAGAAAACATTTACATACACATTTTAAGGGAACAGTATCAACAGACTTTCCCCAAACAGAAGAGCACACAGTATCTTAGACTGGTTTGCATGACTGGAACTTCAGCTGAGTGTTGGATCCCGGAGCTGATACCCCTCCTCCTCTTGGAGATGTCAAAGCTCCCAGTCACTTATCGCCCCTGCAATTTATCACTCAAAACCAGCCACTGGTTTTGGCAACAATGCCTTAATCCCTGTTAGCTTTTTGAGAGAAGTTAATCTAATTAACTTGTTGATGTATATTCCTATACAAGAAAAAGCAAAAAATTCTCCTGTTTAGGCATCCTGTTTTAGTTCTTAGCAGCAGCAAGGTGTAAGATATGGTCAGACACTGCAGCATCCTTGCAATCCACTTCCACACCTTCCTGGTATTTGATTTAACCTCCCTTACTGAAAGATGGACAACACCTTAGCATGGGCTTTTAGATCCTCTGTGGTTTTGCAGAATTTTTGTATTTTTACACTAGGGATATTAAACACAATAGCTGCTGTTAAAGCAATCCAGACCAAGAACAAATCAGAAATATTTGCTTACTTCCAAATATCTAAGTTGTCCTCGTTCAAAACTATAAAACTCCAAGAAAAGGTTTACTGTTTTCAAAGTGAGATGCCCAAAGTCTTCCTCATGTCACAAGACTGCCTTAGCATATAAAAGGCAAAAATCCCCCCAAAACATCTACTGTAATGAAAAAGAGGTATACATGCCTACTCCTTTTATTTTAGACTATTAAAACCAACACGAAGCATATCACAGAGCTCTTATTCCCGTACTGTGAGGTCACAACAAAAAAAAAGCTGAAAAATATTAGTTAAACCATCATAATTTCTCAGGAGTTGCTGTTTCTACATTTAAGGTGAAGTGCAATGTGTCTTAGGGATTTTTGTTTGTTTTCCTAACAAGTCACCTGCATGGAAATTAAGGAATTGGATGTAAAAATTCAGCAGTTCTGTTCTGACAGTGTGAAAGGAGATATTAAAGAGAGCCTGTGGGGGCTGATAGGAAGAAGAATTACAGCCTGCAGAGGAGAGGGCAGCACACAGCAGAGGATGGAAATGTGTGCAGCCAAACCAAGCCAAACCTGTCGATCACAGTGACTCCACAAACCTTCAAAAGCTCCCAGTGACAGAACAGAACAAGGCACAGAACCTACCTACTTGGGCTGATGCATCTTCCAGTTTCTGCAGAGTGTATCTGTTTGAAACCCCCAGGCACGTCTGGAGCTCAGAGAGGAGCTCTCCCAACCCCTGCATCTGGCAGAATTAAGCACTCATCTGCCTGACTGTAATAATTACAGATTCCAAGGCCACATTCATGAACTTCACCAGCAGCCACATACTTGCAGCAGACTCTGACCTGTCATTTCCTCATGAAAGTGACACTTTTAGATTTATTCTCGCCCCTCATCAGCCCTCATATATGGCCTACAGGAGGGGGCCTGCAAGACTTTCTCCTGTCTGATCTCAAATTGGCAGGAGAGTTTAATCCTACTTCAATCCTTTAATTTTTATGGCAGGAATTGCACATCACTTATGTCTCAGGCAAATGAGAATTCAGGTCCCTGCAGCTGATGGACTCACAGCTGCCATGAAGCAGGTCTGGAGCAGAAAACCAATACCCAGATACATGGGGACATTATTAACTGCAGAAATGTCACAGAGCTGGAATTCAAGTCATACATAATGAAGTTTCAACTGCTAAATGCTCCTGTTGGCTTCAGGGCAATGGAAATTCATCCACACAGCACTGTAAATGGCCAAGGCTGAGAGCAGACCCTTCTGACTGATGGGAAAAGCTGGGAGCTGACAACAGCTTCTAATCCAAACGCTTGGGAATCACTGGCAGCCAACCTGCAGCTCTGTACGTAGGCACTGGGTGTGCTGGATTAATAGAGCAAGATTAAAGCATAGCTACAACTCCTAGCCCAGATAAAACTGGCAGATTAAAGGTCATGCTGTAGGTGTGCAAAACATGTTACCACTCCTTTCATTAGAAGTCAGTCTAAAAGTGTTTCCATTAGGCACTGGTGTGATTAAACACCGATACTTTAGTTCTCAGGGAAAAGGTGTCAGTGTAGCAGCAGAGGCAGGACTGTTCAAAGACTGACTCTTTTTGTGGTACACACCTGCAAATAAGCTCGGCAACATTAGCACTATGATAATTTCATCTCTTAAATATTTAGTGTACAAGGTCTGATTATTAAAAAATACAGAGATGTTTTCATCTCTCAAAGATACATGATTGCAGGTGTTTGTATACAACTGCAAAAATCCAGCCAAATGAAAACAAACTGAAAAAAAGAATGAAGAACAAGAAACCAAACAGAAATTGGGATACCATCTGTGTTTACTGAAGATAAACTATCTCGAACTGAATTGATAACGTATTTTTCAGAAAAAGAAGAAACGTCCGCTATGATGAGAATTTCATTAAATGTTTGACTAACATGACATATATAGCTATTAGTGAAAACAAGGAAATAACAGACAAACAAGGTAAAGAGCCAGCTGAAAGAAAGTAATTCATGTACTTGAAATAACAGGTTGAAGAATCCACCCATGAAATGCCATAAGAACTTATTTTAGCAAAGATCTCCAAGACACTGGTTCAAAAAATGCTGATAAAAGGTTAAGAGGTATCATCAGCACAAGAGCCAAAACCACATAACTGAGAACTGGAGTCCCAGGAACAGAAGGAAATCCATGGGAAACCCAACAGTATGAATTTAACATTTGCTGTGATACATTAGGGAGCTAAAACGGACTTGAGCTCTAAACTGGAAGCTAATGAGTTAAAAGTGACTTTGGAGTAAGATCTCCATATTATTAAATTAAATTAACACCTAAGTAAAAGGCACACAGAACACCAGCCTACTGCAATGCTTATTTTTTCGCCAGGTATTTGTCAATATCTATTTTAACCTCCTGAAAGATTCTCAAGAAGGGGGTTCTGGTGTATTTTTCTTCTCTGTTCAGCTGTCCCTTAATGTGTCTGTAAAATAAACCGTGCTTAGATCTTTTCAGAGCATCTTACTTTAGCAGGTGATGTTTCAGCAAGGGCCACGGTACCAGGGAGAACCCCCAGGGAATACACTGAGTGCACTGAGCAGCACAACAGCGCTTAATCTCAGCATCTAATTAAAAGCAGAGATTACAATAATCAGGGCAGGACGGCAGTGCCTGCTGTATGTAAATTGATCTGACGCCATGGACTGCTTTTATGCAACAGTAAGATGTTTCTTGAGACCATTTACAAACAGAGAAAGAAGATATATGTCTATTTTTTTGGCTCTCTACCTTTCTACATAACTGAAGTTTGCTGACTCCAACAAAACCCACGCTTCATGCAACAGGGATATTCTGAAATAAGATTTATCTGGGGAGAATTGTCTTGTTTTCCTCAGCCATGACAGCTTTTTGAGTTTTGGTGTGATCATTTGAAGTCATCCCTTTTGGAGAACAGAATGTTATCGTTCACTGCTTGGAAGGACCCAGATTTACCTTGTTGCCTTTTTGAAGCTGCAGTGTAGTGTAGAAAGTTTATGTGCCTAATATAGCTTTCACACGGTTGAGTAAGCAAACCAGATAAATGCCGCCTTCCCCAGCCTCTGGTGCTTTAAACTTTGCATTGTAGGAATCTCACATTAGCATTCCATATAACACATAAAAGCAAATTTTCCGACAGCACTTAAAATCGAGGCTCGTTTATCGATATGAGCAGTAACTGTGAAAAGGGCTTGTTCCAGACTGAATTACCTTTATTCTCATAATAAAAATTAATGTGTGAACTTCACTAGACAGTGTTTTGGGATATTTCACAGCAGATTCACTACCTTGTACTTTTGGTTTTCACCAGTTCTCCAAAAAAAGCACATGATCAAATTAATTAATGTGCCATCAACATATGAAACAAATCTCCTTTTTTTTTTTTTTTTTGTAGAATAAAAGCAACAAGTGAATTGAGTCTGCATTGTATCCTTATGCAGGGAAGCGCCTCAGAATGTAATCAGATTATAGTGAACAGACTGATGTGTTACAGCCCTAAGGCACACATTCAAATTTAACCACACTTTCCATGGCAGTGTTCATGCATAATTTTTATGTGATCTCAGTAACTTCTTTATACTTTTGCTCCATGCAAATTCAGGTTAAATTTTCCCCAAATTTCTTACTATATATATAAAATTAAAAAAAAAAAAAAACAAAAAAACTGTCACATGACCATTTCCCACTCTGTGTAATAAAAAGCAAGGCTTCAGTTTTATAGTCCTTGGTCTTTAACAACAGTACAGAAACACCCAATTGAATATTAAATACTTCTAAGTACTGCAAACTGCCAAAAATTGTCCATATATTACTTTCATTTGCACGTGGCAGCAACCACAGCAACCTGCTAATTTAAACTAATTCCAGAAAGCTATTTTTTCTTGTTTTACCATGGCTACCCACTGCATTTGAGCCATCACTTTCAGAAGCTCTGCAAACGTATCAACACAAACTCGGGAAAAATACACATGAAGAAGACTACCCAAGCTAGCCTCCTAAATTAGTCACAAAAGCAAAAATCTCCAAGTCCTTTCTGGTGATGGCATGTGGAAGAAATATCAGGAAAAATGGCACACCAAAGCAGGATGGCTGAAGATTTTCTTGGTAGGTCTACTCCACTGGATGCCTGAAAGAGTCAAAAAGATAAAAATAACAAAACCCCCCCCAATCTGTGTTCCCACACATTATTTTCTCCTTTCCTCCAAGGCAAAATCAGGGCCTGTCTGGGTGCATGAGAGCAAAAAAACACCCGACGTGCAGAGTCCCTCCTCTCCACTACCCCCGTGCCTCCCACCTCACTGTGCTCCTTCCTGTCCCTTGGAAACGACTAACTTGTCTCCTCATCTGACAGAAATAAATTACTGGAATGGCACATCACAAACAGGAGGTTTGTGACAACCAAATTTGGCTAAGTGCTAGGTTTTACTAGTTCAGCACAAAGCTTACCTGTTAACTGACTGGTTGTTTGAAATATTCAAGTTTATTACACAAAATGACAGCTTTTCTCTCTCACTTTTATTCCAGGAAGCATTACACCCTAATGAAATCTACATTAACTATAATAAATGAATTTTTCTGAAGGGCAACACAAATTTGAACTCTCCCTGAATCACACCAGCCCCATGAACACCCCCAGTGCTGGAAGCAACATTGAAGAAAAACCTTTGTAAAGAGCAGAAAGGGAGAGATCAAGGCAAAGTCTCACGTCCCGTACAATCCGAGGAGGAGAAGAAAAGGCATTGCTAATCCAGACAGCATGGACTGCTGCCAGCGAGCCAAGGTGTCACAGACGTGTAAACAACAGCCACCTTCCCAGCGGAAGCAGCTATAAAGAATCCTGAGCAAGTTCAAGCAAGGCAGGAATGTGGTTGTGTCATCACCCTTTCAGCACTACGTGTACCTTTATTTTCCTAATGACTCATTTATGCAGATAAATGCCTAAAAGGAGTTCTTCTTGGCTCCAAAACCTAAAAGTCCTTGTGTTTATCCACAAATCATGTTAGCAGGTGAGCAGCAACTCCGCAGGCTGTAGCTGTCTGCCCTTGTATGGCCAAAGCTGGCCTGGCAGAACCATAGCCATGGTTTGTGCTGGGCATAAAGAGAGTTTTGTGGGTTTTTTTAACCTCCAGCATCTTTACTAACATTTCACAGAAACTTCTCAGAGTAGGTATTTCAAAACAGGGGTATTTATCCACTTAAAAAAAACCAACAAGATGTTGAAAGAAAACTGCAGGAACTGTCAGACCACAGAGCTCCAACACTGTCAATACCTGTCCCTAACATGGAACCAACGTGTCCCTTAAGCCACCAGTTATTCCCAACCCCACTAGTAATTCCAAGGACTCTCAGGTCTCCATAGGACATGGCATCGTCATGTTTCCAACAGACTTAACCCCGGCAAGGACCCACCACAACTGCAGTTTTTCCCTAAGGCTCTCTTGGTAATATCCAAACACAAAATGCCTTATCAACTGCCATCTGTAGCTGTATTTATAAACTAAGATCTTCTTCAGTATCTGTATTTCCACTACAGTATCTCTCACTATGAATACTATGTTTATTTGTACTTTGAATATAAAACACTACACATAGTAAATGTTTATAAAGTTATCACAGATAAGCTACAAAGTATGCCTTTATTAGAAAGCATTTCTCCCTTTATTCAGTCTTCTTGGGTAAAGCAAGCAAACAAATGTTGTGGTCAAATCACCTCAGAACAATATAGCAGAGCTCAAAGAATAAAAACCCAAAGTGATGTAGAGCTGCCTCCGCAGACAGATGTACTAAACACACCGGGACAATGCAGCCTGGAAAAGGAAAAGAACCCAAAGAGAGAAAACTGAGAACATGAGGACCTATCAAATTGCAAATGAGGTGCTGATGGGAAAAAAGATTCTTTATTCTCTCATACTACAAAAACTAGGAGGGATTCAACGAGATTACAGTTTTAAAAAAAGCAAAAAAACCCCAGAAGCCAGGCATTACTTTAGTACAAATGAGGGATTCATCAGAGGGTATTCTGTGGAAGCTCCAGGTATAAACTGTTCCAAATGTTGAGGCAAATCCCTCAAGGACAGGTCCAACAGGCACTGCCAGCTCAGACCCTCCTGCTCAGGCCACCTCAAAACCCTTCACCACCAGGAGCTGGGGATGATGGCTGAGCTGTCTGGAGCTGCTCCTCCACTCTCCCCTAACGATTCACTTCTGGCCCCTGTCACAGACCACATGCTGAGCCCAACACACTTTTTGCAGCCTTTATTATCCCATTGTTCATGTACTCTGATAAATCTGTTCACGTGAAATAATTATTTCCCCAGCTCTAAATTGGAATGCATTCAAAACCCGCTATTTACAAATAATGCACAGTTTAAGTCACTTCCTTAACTTGATTAAATGGAAAGTGAGAATTAAATGAAATGCTGAGCATTTACATTTCCTGTCATCCCATTTTATCAGGTTTGCAGCTCATTTCCTACCACCACCATTTCATTTAGGCACCTTGCACAAAGCAGTCCTAGACATTGCTTTCATCCAGTGAAACCATTAGAAGAATCAATTTGCTCTCCAAGGCAAGAAGAGTGATGGACTCCTATGTTTACTTAGCAATAAGCACACAACTATTTAATTAGACCTAGATGCTGGAAACTGCATCTTTGAGCAAGAGCCACAGCCACAAGGAACGAAGTGTTTCAATTTGTCACATAAATCAATGTTTTCAGTATTTTTTTTTTCTGCTTGTAACTGCTGACTTCCATATGGAAACACTGTCACAGGTAGAGGCACATCTCCCACCCCGTTTGGCTCCTGCACTCTCACACAACATTTCTTCGAAGAAACAAGCAATTAAGTTGCTGCCCCTTCTCAGCCACATGCGATTCCAAGATTGATGTCGTATTTCAAGCGACAGACTGTGAACACGCTCTGCAACCGTGGCATTTAATTTAGAAGTCAGCACTTGACACATTGAAGTATTTGGAATTCCTGAAGTCTGGCTGTCTGCACAGTTGCATAATTTGAGCAGGGATAACCTACTTATAACCGGGAGAGGGAGAAGAATGTCAACAGACAATCCCTTCTACGTCAGGGGACATCTCCTTCCTCACCACATGCCAGCAAAAGCATCACTGCTTTGTCACAGGTTGACTTTCCTTTTCTTTAAGCTAGTGGATTACAATTCCTAAAAGGAGTGAAGCTACAAATATCACCAGATGTTCTCCTAAGAATATACTCAGATGTTCTCAAAGCTCACTGAAAAACAAGGTTACCAGATATCATGTGGTAATACCAGTGAAATACTAGATGTGAAATAACCCACACAAGCGTGAAGGATCCAAGACTTAATGCTGGTCACAAAACACCTCACAAGGCACAAGCACCACACATCCATTCACAGAAAAAAGGCCATAAAGACACAAAATCTCCTTCCAGCAAGCCACGGGATACAACCAAAACCAGTGTTCCAGTGGCTGTTCAACCTCAGACAGGGGGAAGCTGTATTTGCTTTTGATCCTCTTGGCAAACAGCTGACCAGACCCTCCGAGCAGCACAATTCTCTACCGGCACTGCAGAAGGAAACCACCCCTTTGGAAAGTGCCAGAGCCTATGATTAACCTGCTGTTGCAACAAACATGGCAAGGATTCAGTTTCACACTCTGACTACTCCTCTTACGTACTGCACAGAGAATACATAAGGACACTCTCTCCCCTCCAAGCCTCACAGTCACAGAAGCAGGAATTCTCTCACCCTGCAAACAAAACCAGGGCAAAACCTCCCAGGCATGATCCTCCCTCAGCATCCATGCATCATCCACCTGGGGAGACTAAAGCAGGGCTGGAAATTCCCTCCCCATCGAAGGAGACTGCTTGGAATGTTCGCACCAATTAAAGCTTCGGATTAAAACCAGCTGTTTAAATAGAAGTAGTCCCAAGGGAGAGACACTTAGAGCATTGTAACTGGTTCCTGGAATAAACAGATTGACATCAACGGAGGCATTTACACTGGGAGAGCTGTCTGAGCTCCCAGTTTCAGCTCCACCTCCTTAAATAGCTGCACTTAAACCCAGGCAAGGTCTCCAGGCACATCACACCTCGGATCTGCATCACATGGAGACATCAAGCTGCAGTAAGAGACCTCGAGGGCAGAAGAAAAGCACATTGCACTCCAAGTACCCTGAAAGACTCCTGGATGCTGGTCTGTGACCTGCCTGCACAGGAGTCATTCCCACCCAGCATCACCTTGCAGGGTCCACAAAGCAGTGCCACAGGTGTGTCCTGCATGCAACAAATAACACATCACGTCATCTATAGAAACATCCAGCTCGGAGCCAGAGATCAGCTCAGGAGTGAACTGGGTGACCTCTACCTAAATAAGAGCTGCTATGTGGATACCTGGTGGATACACCCCAAGAATAAATAAAATAAATATTTAAAAAGGGGAAAGGAAAAGCCTCCTACCAGGCAGGAGCAAAAAAAGAAAGCAGGGGCAAACATGTAACTAGGAAAACTGAGAAATTCCCCACGTGGGTATGACAAACCCAGAATATTAGATGAGGACAATTATGAAAGCAGGAGACTTCTAGAAACATCAAAATGGTTTTGGTTGGGAGGGACCTTAAGGATCATGTCGTCCAGCTCCCCTGCCACGGGCAAGGACTCCTTCCACCAGACCAGGCTGCTCCAAGCCCTGTTCAAGCTGACCTGGAATGTTCCCAGGGATGGGGCAGCCACAGCTTCTCTAGGCAACCTGTGCCAGGGCCTCACGACCCTCACAGGGAAGAATTTCTTCTCAATATCCCATCTAACCCTTCCCCCTGTCATTTTGAAGCATCCCTCCTTGTCCTGTCACTCTATGGCCTTGTCAAAAGTCTCTCCTGCTTTCCTGGAAACCCTTCAGGCTCTGGAAGGGCCTCTAAGGTCTCAGAAAAAAATCCTGGAGTGGACAAATTATGTATATGACCAAGAAAAGAGGAAGTGATGGTATTTTAGACCCATGGGATGTGCAGATAGCTAGGAAGTACACAGACTACTGAATTTCACTCTGTTGGACTGCTCAACTACAAAGCCAAAGCAAAAACTAAGGTAGGCTTAACCTGAGAGTCTCACACTGCGGGATCAGCAGGGCCCAGGAAGGAAAAGGGTGGAAGTTTCAGCCAGGAAAGATGTAACAGGCAGTCAAGAAGGGACCAGAGATGGGTACAGGGCACACGCAGCAGGGAAGTGATGGGAGCAACACAAAAACAGCTGCCTCTGGGTGTCTGTGTGAACATCCAAGACATGAAAGGACACGCAGGGAAAACCTCCACACGCACGAGAAATGCCTGCCTGCAGAAAGGCCGCTGGCCTGCACCTTCCCCGAGGTGTACAAACACACACAGTGCGGGATGCACCGGCTTTTGGCAGGAAATCAGTGGGATAACCATGGAGAGTGTGGAGGAGGAGGCAGACATCCCTCATCAGTGGGCACAACAGGCTCCAGAGCACAGGAGATGGGCTGGAGGAATCATCCCTTAGGCTTTGGAGCAGGACACGTCTTTTTGGGTGGGAAAAAACTCAGCAGCTTTTTGCAGACAGGTAGGAGCCCCCTGAGATGTGGGATTGAACAGGCTGTGGTGGTCAATCGTGGAGCTCATTCCATCTGTGCATGGAAACAGGTACAACAGATTTTGGGAGGCACCGGTACCCTGTGTGTATTAAAGGAGACAACAGGCTTTTGGCAAGCAAGCAGATTACACCCTCCCAGAATCTGCTGATTCTGTTGATACAGGAAAACGACTCTGGATAGATGGATGGAAGGAGAGCAGAAAAACACGAAGCGGTTCCTGGCAGATGAGCACTGTGACACCCTCACGGTGCATGGACACAGAGGCAGCGCTGCAGACCCTAGCAGATGGACACTAAGGAATTTGCAGAAGGGGCTCTTGTAGGAGAAAAACAAACAACAACAAAGGGACAGCAGGCTCTGCCTAACAGCTAGTGGGAATCCCTCTATTTCCTCCCATAAGCCGGCACTGGAGGCAGCAGGTATCCCGTTGGGATACAGGAAACAACACAACTCCCCCCCACACCCCTTGAAACTACAGGTTTGCGTGTGTACCCACAGGCTTCGGCAGCCAACGCGGCTCCCTCGGGGCAGGGGACACCCCCGGAGGGGTGAACATGGGCACAGGGGACACCCCCAAACACGGGGATACGAGGCAGAGGGCACCCCCAAGCACCGCAACACGGGACAGGGGACACCCCGGAGGGAGGTGACACCTCCAAGCACCGGCATAAGGGACAGGGGACACCCCCGGAGAAACGTGACACCCTTAAAGCCCGGCCCAGGGGACACCTCCCGCCCCGGGAACCCTCGACGAGGCGCGGGGGCGACACGGCCCCGCGGGAGGGGGACACACGGGCTGTGCACCATGCAATGGGATCCCCCGGGGGGGTGAGCGCAGCCCCGGGGCCGCGGGGCACGGACGGGAAACACGGGGGAAGGGAGGGGCCGGGAAGGAACGGGACGGGACTGAAAGGGGGGCAGAAGGGCCGGAACTAGATCCCTCCCGCCCCCCGCCCCTCAGGGGCACCAGCGGCCGCCGCGCCACCGACCGGCCCCCTCCCGCGCCAGGCCCGGCCGCGCTCCCCGGTTACCTGCGGGCGGTCGGTGAGGCCGGGCCGCTATCTGGGGGCCATGACGGTGGGGCCGGGAGGCGGCGGGACGAGCGGGATGACCGGGATGGTGTCGGGGGC
>VZTX01016859.1:0-13013 GCA_013400915.1 Pardalotus punctatus
GAGTGCGGGGCTGAGGGACTGAGCGGAACCATAGGGAGTGCGGGGCTGAGGGACAGAGCGGGGCCATGGGGAGTGCGGGGCTGAGGGACTGAGGGGCACAGCGGGGCCATGGTGAGTGCGGGGCTGAGGGACAGAGCGGAACCATGGTGAGTGCGGGGCTGAGGGACTGAGGGGCACAGTGGGACCATGGTGAGTGCGGGGCAGGGGCCAGAGTTGCTGGGCACTTGTCCCGTGCCATTGCCCGGTGAGGGGCTCGGAGGGGACCGGCCCCGGGCTGGCGCCACTGAGGGCGGGGAGCGCGGTGGGCCCGGGGTCCCTCCCGGCGCTCCAAGCGGGGCCGGGTGTGACTGAGGCCGCTCTGTTTGTGTCTTGCAGGCTCGCAACGCGGAAAAGGCCATGTGAGTGCAGCGGGGCACTGCGGTGTGGGCACTGCTTGAGTCGTGGGTCACCTCGTCTGAGGCTGCAGCTGTACCTGGTCTCACACATCCATGCCTGCTGGCCATGGCTGTACCTGGTCTCACACATCTATGCCTGCTGGCTGTGGCTGTACCTGGTCTCACACATCCATGCCTGCTGGCTGTGGCTGTACCTGGTCTCACACATCCATGCCTGCTGGCCGTGGCTGTACCTGGTCTCACACATCTGTGCCTGCTGGCTGTGACTGGCTGGCCCAGTGGGACTCCCTGTTCAGCCTCTTTTAAAGCACCAGCAGTGTAATGATGCTTTTGGGTACTTAGTGTCCAGAGGTGGTAGGAATAGGAGGGCACCTGCACACACGTACCTGGTGCTGTGGAGCTCCTGTAGCTGTGCTGGGTGGTTCTGTGCAGCAGGAGAGACCCCGCAGCAAGGGCTGGGTTATAAGTACACTGAAATACATTGTAAAGGACCCTTGGGGTTTTAGGCAGTTCCCATTTAGGGGTCAGAGATGCCAGGGCAGATAGGAACATGTCAGCATTTCTTTATTTGCAAAATGAACCACTGAGGATTTCTAGTGTTGAGAAGTCCTTAGCTGGAAGAGCTCAAGTGCTAAAAGAATGTTTTCAAGCCTTTGTTTTCTACGGACTGTCATTAAGTCCATAATAAACACCCAGAGCAAAACTTCCAACTCCCTGTTGGAATGTGGATTTGTAAAAGTAAATCTGGTTTCTTTTCTTCAGGACGGCCTTGGCAAGATTTCGGCAAGCCCAGCTTGAGGAAGGAAAAGTCAAGGTAAGATGTAAAAGCCCTGAAGGTTTGGTAAAAAAGGGTTTGTAAAAGTCCTTGGTTTGTAAAAGCCCTTGAAGCTCAAGTCAGGGAGGAAGGCAGGACTTCAAAGCTGTGTTTGGCCATAGGCTCGGCCCAGGTTTCCTGTAGGAACCTGACTCCAGTTAGAAGGAAAGTATTTCAGCTGACTGTATTTCACAGTCACACAACCAGAAATGGTAAACAGGAGTTTCATAAATAAATTACTTGCTTAAAAACTTAGATATATATCTATAGATATCTATATATATCTACATATAGATCTATATATAGATATATGAGATATATATATATATTTCAGAGGTATGTTGGCTTGGCTGCTGGGAAGAAAATGCAAATTGAAAATCGGGTTCTATATGTAATAGTTTGGGGAAGAAGTCCCCAAAAACCCCTACAGTCATGCTCTAAACAGAGGCAGCATGCTGGGCGGAAAATGAACATTATTCTTGAGACTGAAGTTATCTCCTTCTGCAACTACTTACACAAACTCAGGCACTAACACTTTTACTGACAGGAATCACAAGGTTTGTTTGGATTTCTTCCTAGAAGTAAAGAAATCCTTCTCATAATCTCATTCATTGGTGATCTGATCAAACAGTAAGCACTGAGCAGAGGCCTTGAGGAGCTCTGTGGGCTGGAGACTCCCATGAGACACAAGGTTGGAATGTTGTTCACCCAACACATGACAGCCGTGCTGCTGTTCATCATGGCCTGCACTGTCACACAGATTGGGGTTTTGCTTGCTGTAGGATTGACCAAAAAATGGACTTAATTTGTAATTTAAAAAAACCCCAGCACTACAATACGAGAAACAGCACCTTTAAACCCACACAGAACCTTAGAGACTGATCCCCAACTATCTCTGATTATAACTGAATGCTTTTCATTCCGTTTGAATGATAAGTCAAATTGAAAAAATGTGTATGTGGGGATCAGAGTGTTCTTAGTAACCTTTTTGGACAGGTTTATATCACTGAGCAATATGAAACAGAAAAGTTAAAAAAAAAGTTTGGAGATACTGTAGTGGAAAAGATTCCATGAACAACAGATAAAGATGAAGATGGAATAGAGTGTCCAGTATATTATGCAGAGGAAGGGGTTTTAATACCTTTTAATATACGGCATTTTTAATAAAAGATAAAGCTATGGGGAAAGAAACAAAATAACGGTACACAGAGCCCTAGAAGCAAGATGAAGTACTGGTTTGGTAAGCAAGTCAATGGAATGTAAAGAAGGTTGGGATGAAGGTGTTTTGCATTAACTGTAGTTAGGAGAGTACAAGACAAAATCATCTTGGAAAAAATGACATTATTTAGTAGTAGTAGTTGAGAAAGGTGTAACTTTAACCAGGTGGTGTGTGCTGAAAGCGGTGAAACTGTCCTGAACAGAACATTTGTTGTATTGGAGAGGATTGTGGGGTTTTTTGAAAAAAACAGATGATGTGTTTTTATTTGGATAAAGTGGATTTAAATAGAGTTTTATGGTCTGTGATAGTTTAATTTGCAGGGCTGTAAATCATTATTGTTTTCCACTTAGTAAAAATCCATGGGAGTAGAAGGCCTTGGAGCTTGGTAGTATAATTTGGGATTAATTGAGCAGTAAAGGCTGTGTGAAATGCTGTGAGTGTGTTGGTGCTCAGTTGAGTTTGATGACGTGTGATTTCTGTCAAACAGGAGCGAAGGCCTTTCCTTGCATCAGAGTGTAATGAGCTGCCCAAAGCTGAGAAATGGAGGAGACAGGTAATGCCAACCTACGGATCTTTGTAATTCTATAGGAAGTAGAACTTCAGCACTTCCTATTTAGACAGCCTGCTTACAAGGGGATTTTCCACACTTGTCAGTATGCTGACAGTTAAATCACAGAATATTTTAGACTGGAAGATTGTACATCTCAGAGCAGGTCCTGCCATGCTAGGTTGTCCCAAAGCCTTGTCCAGCTGAGTTTTTATTTTCTTTAGGGATTTAGATTCCACAGCTTTTTGGGACTGCTCTTCCAGTGTTTGATAGCCCTCTTAATGATTACCCTCCCCTCGAATTTAGTCAGAATTTCCCCAGTTTCAGCTTGTGTTCTGTTGCTGCTTGTCTTATTGTCATGTACTTTCAAACAATCTCTGTCTTCTCTGTACCCTCCATTGAAGACAGTTTTTTTTAGAAATTAATTTCTGTGTTCTCATTTGATTAGATCATTGGGGAGATTTCCAAGAAAGTGGCGCAGATTCAAAATGGTAAGATTTTTCTAACTATGTTTTATTTTTTTCAATTTCCCATCATAAGCAGTTACAGTGAAAATCAGATTTCATCTGAACTATACTGATTCCATTACATAAATTCTGAAATTCCTCTGGTGCTTCTGGTGCTGCCTGATTTATTGTCCTTTTCTTCTCTAACAGCTGGATTGGGTGAATTCAGAATTCGGGACCTGAATGATGAAATAAACAAACTTCTGAGGGAGAAAGGACACTGGGAATACAGAATAAAGGAGCTGGGAGGTCCTGATTATGCTGTAAGTGGAGAATGTGTTGTACTACCTGGTCATTCTGCTTACAAGTGAAGTGACTGCTGAGAAAAGTGTGCAATGTTTAGTTACCCGTGGATGGCTTGGCCAGTGTTTTTTAGAGAGGGTCTTTATTCAGCCCCTAAAAATGTTTGCTTATGTTAGAAGAAAGTTTTAAACTATGAACTCTGTTTATTTTCCAGCGGATTGGCCCAAAAATGTTAGATCATGAAGGGAAAGAAGTTCCAGGAAACAGAGGCTACAAATACTTCGGGGCTGCAAAGGATTTACCAGGAGTTAGAGAGCTTTTTGAAAAGGAACGTAAGTAATGAGCAACTCTGCCCAGACATGAATCTGTGTAGTAGAACATCCTGAGTAAAATGTTGTTGTAGTTCGTGGGGAGTGCTGGTAACAGCATTTCTGAATGTCTTAGTTGTGCTCAATGAAACACTGAGCACAGGGAATTAATTAACTGCTGTTTCTCTTTGGGCAAAGAACACCTTTGGCTGTTTGCAATTAAGGAAATACAGAAAAGAGTAAACCAGTTTCTACTGGGAGTTCCAAATGGTAAGGACTGATGTCCTGTAGAAACTTGCCAGCATAGCAGGCATACTTTATTGAGAAGTTGTAAATGGTACTTGGAGTTCAGGACTAGAAATAAATGAAGAAAAAGGGAAAGTGTCGTTGAACATCATTTTAGAAACGGCCTTCATAATAGGAAAAAATAGATGTGAAAAAATAGATGTAAGGGGATAGAACTTTGTCGTGGAATGAGTGGGAATTGCTTGGGCCTGAAAGGGAGGCAAAGACAAATTATGGAAAGTACTCCAGGGTGTGGGAGTCATGTACTAGAACTGGTTTGTGCAGGCCAGAGTGTGACACCAGTGCTCCCAGTGCTGGCAGCAGTTCCATCATGCTGGGTACTGGCTGGAGTGAGGTAGCTGTGGGTGCTGTGAGGTTTGGGAGGAGCTGGGGACACTCAGCTTGAGGTGACCTGGGTGGGTGACAGTGGTGTTCTTCCAGCCCTGCCACCCCCACGGAAGACTCGGGCTGAGCTTATGAAGGACATCGATGCAGAGTACTATGGCTACAGGGATGAAGATGATGGGATTCTGGAGCCCCTGGAACAGGAACATGAGAAGAAAGGTATGTGAGATTGCAGACCTGCACAGGTCAGCCCAGGAAGGGGTGATGGTGATCTCTGAAATTAAGGTACCTTTTTTTTCCCGCTGTGGGCCTTGTCTTGTGCTTAGCTGTCAGACTTTGTCATAAGGGTATCCAAATCACTACAAAAGGTATTTCAGGAGGGAGATGCTTTAGAGTTGACTTTCATTTTTACCAGTGTTAATGAATTAATATTGTCAGCAAGTCATTCACTATTGAAGCAAAAACTCCTTTTTCCTCCCCCCTTTTTCCTGCTTAAGAATGTAGAAGAGTAGGTTGCAGCAAGATCTGTGGAACCCAAGCAGTTCTCTCCCTCCCTTGTGAAAACTGACCCAACCATCTGTTTCCTGTCTCACCTCATTATTTATTTATCCACAAACATACTTTTCTGGGAGATTAGAGGGGCCTGCTGGAAACCCTGAAGTCTAGGTGGGCTGTGTGAATTTATCCATCTCATCTATCTTGGAATTTTAACACATTAGTGAATATTTTTTCCTTTGAAACCTCTTCTCTCTCAATAGATAACACTTATCCATGTGTCTGCTCACATAGTTTTCTAGTGTTGTCTCTACTGACTTCCCTAGTAAAGACACCAGGATTATGAGTCTTAATTCCTGAAACTCTCTTCAAAACTCAGCACTGTGTGCCATTTTCTGGGATTTGTGTAGCTCTCAGTAGAGGGTACAGACTACCTCTAAGAGGTTGGCTGTTTCCTACATAGTTCTCTTGGTGCTTCTGCTGAGCGCTGGCTGATCCTCCCAGTTAGTCCTTTCTTCATGTGTGAGGCATTCACAGAACTGTGTGTTCAGGGCCAATCCTTGCTGGGTAGATGGAGGGCAGGGAGGAAGGGGGCTGAAGGAAATGCTTCCCTTATCAGTGTCCTGCAGCAGAGCCTGGTGCCCTAAACCCTGGGAAGGGGAGTGGGCTGCAGGCAGCTGATAGTGCAGGAAGGGAAGTTGTGTGGTGAGAGTCCCAACAGCTCCCACCCAGGGTCCATCCCCCACATCCTGCTGGCTGCAGGGCTACCTGGGCTGCGTTCAGGTGGTCATTTCAGAAAATTGTCAGCTGTGGCGATTGTGCCACCTCAACTGACAGGGCTGGAGATGCTGACAGAGCCAGTAGTGTGTTGTCAATGTACAGTTCATGGACAAGAGCTGGACTTCTCTCAGGGTCAGTGGTTGTCTGGGATTTTGTGGTTTTTACCGTGTTAATTAAGGTTTTTGTGAAACAAAGTATTGAAAAATCTTCTGAATTTGGGGTTCCTTTTCTGTTAGGGAACCACACACAAGCCATGTGGCACTGGTTAGGTCTTGCTCCCTCAGGGAGAGAATTTTAATGTGTGATCTGTGAGAGCTTGGGGGATGCCTGCTGGCTCCTCTTGCTGTAGGCATTTCCTAGTGCCAAGATGCATTAATCTGGCAGCTCTGTAGGGTCTTATCACTGGCCATGTCACTGATTAAGCTTCTTAAAACTTGTTTTAGTGCTCTTACTGTCACTCTGCTGTAATAGAGACACAGCAGCCTGGGGGCTCCCACTTAGCAGCAAGGTACAGAACTGGGATTGTGCTACAAAATAAGAGAAATCTGAGATGGAATAAGAGACTTAAGTGGGTGGTCAGTGTAAGGAGCATAATCATGTTTAGTTAACCACAGGGTGATCAGCATCCCTATAGCTGCTGACAGGCTACAGAGCTGTAAGAGCCACTTAGCCTGCTCGTGTGACCCTGCTGCTCAGGTCAGAAAGTAGGCTGATATTCATCTGTGACATTTAGAGTCCACAATGTACCCAAATTAAATTATTAACATGTTCCACACTTTGATAGTGATAGCGGGGGTTTTGCTCAGACTACACTGATACATGTTATTACATGCTACATAGAGGTTCTACAGGATGTGTGACTGATGTGGAGGATTTAGGCAACAAGTTTAAGTCCTGTGGAAATAAGGCCATGCTGCTCTAACAGGCTCTCAGCCACACTTGCCATTTTGCTTTGCTACCCAGTTATAGCAGAAGCAGTGGAAAAATGGAAAATGGAGAGAGAAGCACGACTGGCAAGAGGGGAGGAGGAGGAGGAAGAAAACATCTATGCTGTTCATGAGGAAGAGGTAGGGGATGGTGCAGGTGATGAAACATTTCATGTGCTTCTGTGCTCCCTTGGACGTGGTGCTGCTCTGCCAAGGACCTGTCTGTCGCTGTCCTGCCCCTCTCTCCACCTGGCCTGACTCAGGTGTCCCTGTTCAGTAAGAATCAGTAGCAGGGGAGTGCTTGGCCCAAGTTTAGGGGGTGCTGAAGGCTGGCAGTGAGGGCAGACATTTCACTGGAGTGAGAAACACCTGCTGAGACCCTGCTGTGATTTAACTGGCTGTGTTTGCCAGCTGCTGTGTTGGTGACACTGGCTCATGGCACAGCCTGCCTCAGGAGCAGCACAAGCAGCTTTGGGTACAGGGTAATGCCACACTGCCAGTGTGTAAAGACCCAAGGGTTGCAGGGCCTCGTTTGCACTTGAATTGTGATACAGCAAAGCTTTGCTGGTGCTGCTGTCACTGCTGTGACCTGGCTCTTATTTCTTCTCCCTGCTCCTGGTGAGATCTGGAGAAGAGGTACTGGAAACAAGTTCTCCTTTCTCAGTCTGTACCTAAGTGGGTTAAGCACAAGAATAAAAAGGAGAAGTCCATAAGGTGGATGTGGTGACTCCTCCAGTACCCTGTTTTATTTGTATTATCCCATGATTCGTGAGCCCAGCTCTCAGGTGTGGGACCAAAGCAGTACGGAGCTGTACAGGGAAGCAGTACCTATGTTTTTAAAGCACTTGCTGTCTTCTTTCTTAGCTGGCTCCTCTTCTGTTCATAGCTTTGCTGTGGGAGTCAGAGCTATGGAAGAGGAGGAAATACAGCTTTACTTTCATGCCCATGCCACAGCAGAGCAAAGGCCATATGAGAAATGGAAGCAATAATGTTGAAAATGTCAAGGAGCGGGATCTGCATGTGATCCTTGTCGTGTTCCTTTGGTGTTGGGTCCTCTTCCCCCATTCCCATGTTTGTAGTGTTGATCATGCTCTGGTTCCTTCTGGCAGAGCAAGTAAGAAAGGAGGGTTTTTATGACTTCTATATAAAATAAACTTGATGTGATTTTTTTTCACTTTTTAGTCTGATGAGGAAGGTGGCAAGGAGAGAGAAGGTGAAGATGGCCAACAGAAATTCATTGCACATGTTCCAGTGCCAACCCAACAGGAGGTGAGACATAACAGCACTCAGCTGCAGAGATGCACTCTGGCTTTAGGAAGAGAAATCCTAATATGTATCAGGTCATCAGTAAAAATGTCCTAAATTTGTTATTTCTGTCATGTGGCTCTGCAGCTGTTTAATCCTCTTGCAGATGCTGTGGAGCTGGCCAGAGTTGTACCAGTGCTATAACCTTTTTCACCTGAGAACTTCCAGAACCTTCCTAAGTAGTCCATAAATTGGAAAATGTTGTGGTGCTGTGATCAATAGCTAGGATTGCCTGCTACATCTGGAGTGTGCCTTTTTGCTGATGGTCTGACTTGTTTCTTAATTTAATGGGATGATTTTTGAATTGCAGAGTTTGCTCTCATCAGTTTTCTAAAATTATTTTGGTGCCATGACCTTCAACTGACTGTTATCTTGAAAATGCTCTAGGGTATATATTATCTGAACAGCAACAGGTTGTTTGAAGAATAATTCAGGCAAAAAGGTTCTGGAGTTCTGTAGCCGATTCTCTTTCTTAGTGACAAATCACCCCATACATGATGCCTCCAGGATAATGCCTTCTAGATGCTAAATCACTAAAAACTAGGGTTCAGAACAGTCATTGTGAGAGATGCTGTGTGCAATTCAGACAAGTATAAAATCATTACTGCATTAAAACAGGTCGTGCAGGTTGTTATTTGTAGATCTTTACATGCTTCATGAAGAATTATGTTGGCACTTCTGGCAAAATGCAGGACAGAGGTTCCTGGCCGTGGCTGATGTGGAGGGCTCACTCACTGACTGATTTCAGAGGTGTGGGCTCTGTGCGTAGCCCCGCGTGTTCCGCGTTTCCTAAAGCTGTATTTGAGATTGTTTGGAGCAAAACCCAAGTGACTGTACTGAGATCAGAATGAATTGGCAGCTAACACCCTGAGCAGCAAGGGTGGGAGCAGAGATCAGAAAGGAGGCATCTGTTTTATTGCTTCTTTTGACTCCCAAGAGCTTTCAGCTGAGTATTAAAAATACTCCTGACTCATCTTAGTTCCACTACTTCTACACCAGTTCACAGCTCCAACTTTCACAGGTTCTTTCCTGTGTTTTTCGTCTTTCTGCATTTTTCTATAGCTGAGCATCTGAGGTTTCAGCATCTCAATTAAGCTGAGTGCATCCTGTTTTTATCTCTGCAGATTGAGGAAGCTCTTGTACGGAGAAAGAAGATGGAGCTGCTCCAGAAGTATGCCAGTGAAACCCTCCTGGCACAGAGCGAGGAAGCAAAGACACTTTTAGGATTGTAACACTGCACCAGTATGGCCTGGTTTGTGTGTAATCCCTCTGCAACAGGTTCCTAAGTTCTGGTAGCAATGGGTTTTAGCTCTGAAAGTCCCTTTGGATGTGGAGTAAACTCCACGATGGAATTACAGTGTGGTGTGCAGAAGGAGAACCATCGTTCTGGTTTCTCCACTAGGATGACTTTACTCCAGTGCTGGAAAAGGTCAAACCTCAGTGAACTTGTCTCTGCATCCAACAACTGTCCTCAGTGCTTTCAGTTTGGGAAAGGGTCTGTGCAGGGGGGCCTCTTACAGATAGAACCACATGCAGTGATCTCCTAAATCCTGAAGGGAAACCCATGGTGTTCCTGCCATCCTGTCTGCTCTGTCCTGACTGTAAGTGTGCACATCTCATGCTGGGTTTTGTCAAGCTGAGAAGTGACTTACACTGTTACACCTGCTTAGTTTACCAGAACAACCTGGAACCTGTCCAGAGGTACCTTGAAGGCAGATCTTATGAGTGACTTTGGAGGAGATTTGATTCTTTCCAAAACACATGCAATGTCTAAAACCTGTTACCCTTTTTGTGGTTTGTGACTGTGCCTGGATGAATTGCTTAAATGCTGGATATTTCAGCAGCTACTGGAAGAAAACATTGTGATACTTTGTTCAGGTATTTTTAATAAAATTTATTTACAACCTGATGTCTTGTTTTATTCTAGCTCAAAGGATTGTGGTGATTCCCTAATCGTAGCCAAAGAACAGGATCACAGACAGTCATCCTTGTAGGGATTTGAAGCTCTGCATCCCCTTCTGCTCTTGGCTCATGTATCCTGGGACAAAAGGCAAGGTAGATCCTGTTCAGAATCTTATGGTTGACTAATGTTGTACAGGTGTGAATGAATGGCATTTGAAATTGGACATCTGCAGCCATGGAGTATTTCTGTCTAAGGAACAGCTATTTTGACAGCCAAGTCTGGGACTGTTCAGCATTTCTGGATGCTCTCAGTATTTATCTGTTACTACCTATTGTGAATAATCCACTCCAGAACAATCAAAGCTCTAAATTACAGAGACAAACTTTCTGTTACTTGATGCAAATGATCAAACAAAAAAAAAAAAAAATAGAATTGAAAAAGTGGAAAGCATAGCTGCCAAATAAAAACCTTAAAAAAAAACCCCACCCAGAATAAATCTAAAGCTCAGTTATTGGTATCAGGCAGAGAACTACCCTCAGAAACACATTCTTCTCTTTTCCTGTCAGCAGTGCAGCTTGCTCTTCTTTGTAATAAAGCAGCAAATGATCTGTTTATGACTCAAATTATTACATTTGTGTGCTCCAGGTTGTGAGCATCTCCAAGGTGGTTTTGTTGCTGCCTTCTGAGTGGCTTCTGTTCCTGAGTGTCAGGAAGGGATGTGCTTTTATCCACATGATCTCTGTATTGCTGTAAAAGACAACACTTCCAGAGTGCCTTCCCCAAAACCCCTGGCCACCCAGAATGGAAAAGTGGGCTCCTTTCCTGTTGGATGTGCTGACAGACCTGGATCAGCGCCTTTGCCTGTGGAAAATCTCACTGTGTGAAAGGTAAAGGCTTCAGGGGCTGGCGCTGAGCCCCTGAGTCCCTGGAGCTGAGTAAATTGGCAGGTGGCCCTCTAAGGCTTTATCACTTCAGGGGTGCGACTGGGGCTGGGGGACACAACACCAACAAAAAAAACTGGAGCAGCCAAATGGGTGCCAAAGGAGAGCTGGAGCTCTGTTGTGAACATGCTTCTACTACACTGAACTTTATTTATTTGTACAACAGTTTTTCATCCAGGGGAACAGTGCTTAAAACGGGAAGGACAAAATCTTGTAGATTTGCTAAACTATATGCTGGAGATAACCAAACTCAGTTTAAGGGGGAAAAAACCCAAATTCTTTTGGCCTGATACCGTCTGAGAGCTTGATAATATCAATGGTAGATCCCTTCTGTCACTATATGAATCTGTAAGAGAAGACAGAAAACAGAAGGGTAAAGGCAGATCAGGGACAGAGTAATGATAACAGAAATACGAAAGAATAAATTGAAAGAATGAGAAAAAACCAACCGGATTGTAATTGCATTTGTGTTCAAAGGAGTATGACCGACATCATGAGGTAAAAGGGGAGTTTTTAAGACAGGGTTGATCTCTGCCAACCAGCACAGAAATTGAATAAATGCACAGAAATGCAATGTGATTTGCAAGGCAAACTGGCTGCTGCCTGGTCCTGCTGGGCCAAATCCTCTCTGTGTAGCTCTGCATGCAAAGCATTTTTGAGCTGAGTACTCTTGGTTGCATCTAAGGGAATAAATTGCAGAGTAATTATTTGTCACAGTGGCGTATAGCGAAATGCCTGTGTCCTGCCAGGCTGTGGAATTGCTGGTGGAGTCAGGGCAGGGAAGCTGCTGTGGCCACAGCCAGGAGACTGATCCTGTTTGTCTGGAGAATGGAGCAGTGGGCAGGCTCTGCCCGAGCTCTGAGCGTGCAGCTGTGCTTGGCTGTGTGTGTGGTGTCAGGCTTATGGCTCATGCCGTCTCTCTAATGCCTCAGCCCTAAACACATCCAGGTTATAAAACAAATACTTTATGTATTCTTACATGTAACTTGTTCTGTCTGCTTCAGCGTTCTGCCCTGTGTGTGATCCTGGCTTGAGCACCAAGGGGACAGACTCTCTAATTGTTGTGTCTGCTGCATTGATTTGGGCCTGCTTGTGTCTTAGAAATGCATTTGTGTGTTCATTTAATGCCAGCCACAGCAGTGGTGCAGATTGAAGGCCACTTTCCTTGTTCTGTGTCCTGGTGAGTGCAGTGCGATCACTGAAGGATCAGCTTCTCCCCGCAGTCAGAGGGTTGGTGAGGAATATTTGTTGGCAGCACCAGGAAATAAGTGGATTTACCTAATCTGCATTAGCAGATGAGTAAGATAAACAGAGATAGCTTTGCAGAGTATCCATTAACTAATGACATTTTGTGCTGCTTGTCTCACTTTCCAGTCTAGCTGCTGGGGAATGCCTTTGCAGTGCAGAGCTGAGGGACTGTGGTGTTTGTGCATGAGAGGATTTTTGCCAAAAAAATGAATCACAGAATAGGTCAGGCTGGAGGGGACCACCGTGGGGCATCTGCTCCAACCTCCCTGCTCCAGCAGGGCCATCCCAGAGCACAGGACAAAGGATTGTGTCCAGACAGTTCTGGAATATCTCCAGTGAGGAGAGTCCACCGCCTCTCTGGACAGTCTGTTCCAGTGCTTGGTCATTGCACAGTAAAGAAATTATTCTTCTTGTTCAGGTGGAACCTCTTGGGCATCAGTTCCTGTCTATTCCTGTTGTCCAAGTGGTTGGCACCACTGGGCGGAGCCTGGTCCATCCTTTTGGCACTCCTCCCAGTGAGGTCCCTGCTCTGCTGTCCCCTCAGGCTGGACATGCTCAGCTCCCTCAGCCTTTCCTCGGGAGAGAGATTCTCCACTCCCTTCATCCCCTGCCAGGCACAACCACTGAGAATGTTTCTTCTGGTTTGTTATTAAATTAAAAAATAGTTGTCTCCCTCGTTGGAATGTTGTGTTGCTCTTCGCCCTGCTGCCGCCCGCGTACCACCCCCCGGTGCGCCTGCGGGGCCGAGCCGCG
>VZTX01016859.1:13178-25559 GCA_013400915.1 Pardalotus punctatus
CGGTGAGCGGGGCCGGGACCCGGGGCGGGCGGGCCGGGGTGCAGCGAAAGCGAAACGGGCGCGGGGCGCGGCGGAGCGCGGCCGGGCCACCCGACCTGTCCGGGGCCGGGGATGTCCGGGGGATCCTCGCTCCCCCGGGACGGCTTTCCCGGGCACTGCCGGCCGGAACCCCTGTCCTGGGGCTGCCTTTGCTCCCGGTCCTACAGAGAGAACGAGGGAAAGTCGTTCCGACCACTGCCGGCTCCATCCGTCCCCTTGGCTGTGCAGCGCGGCAGAGCGCTCTTGTCACTAACACTTTCTTTAGGATCAAAAGGGGAAAAGCTGTTGACTTCATTACCTCTCTGCTGGATATATGTTCACTTCATTCCTTAGTGCTTTTTCCCCCCTGTAATACTTTTTTTTTTTCTGTCTGCTGGTCTTACTCTTTGTAAAATTCTCTTTTGTAATGTTATCTCTACATCTGTTATTTATATGTGGCGAAATTAACATAAAGAACCGGATCTACTACAAAACTATTCCAATGCCACCATAGTGTCAGCAATTTCACATACCAGTTCACAAAGCCTGGGAAGACTGCTGCACATTTATTAGCAAGCCTTTAGCAGCATCTCTGCAGTAGTTTGGTTATTTCTGATATAGCATTCCTGAAACGGGTGCAGACAGTGTGGCGACAAGGACTGCAGGGGTTTTGGTCTTAAATAGAGGCTGAAAAGGAGAGGGCGTCGGGAGGAGTTCTTGCTTGTAAAGCTGAACAAAAACCCCAGCCTAATTTAAATGACTGAGAATGCGGTATATTTACAGTGTTGACATTATTAACCTGTGTTGACATTATTAAGCTGTGTAGGGGAGTGGATTTTGGGTGTCGTGTGAGTGCTGTGGGTTCGGAAGAGGCAGCAGTGAGAGCCACAGTGTCAGGGTGTGCCGGCAGCTGCATCCCCATTCCCAGCAGTGATGGTGGCAGTGCCTGTCCCGGTGCCGTGCCCGGCTGCAGAAAGAATGTGGCGGGTGAATAATTGATGTGTAACGAAGTGCGAAGTGCCCTTCTCCCCGCACGGGAGACACGGTGGCTGTGGATGTGTGCCCTGAGACACTCCAACAGCAAAGGCTGTCCACCTCCTGTGGCTGGAGTCCTTGCTGTGCCTGTTCTCTCCATCACCTCGGTCTCGGCTCTTAACCCCTCCCTTTTCATCACTGACACAGGGCATCAGAAGACTGAAGGTTCCTGGTTTCCATTTTAGGCTTGGGAGAGAAATGAACTTTAGATGATAGCTTTTGTTCCAGCCTGGTTCAGTAACAGTTTCATTGCTCAACAGTCCTCTCTGTCTTTGCTCCTTGGGCTTATCACCGAGCTCATCTTTCCTCACTCTCCTAGGCTCATGAAGTCCAGCTCTTCACTGCCTCAAAGGCAGGCAAGGAGATCCATTTTGGTAACTCGAGCAGAATCTTTGTTTAAGAAGGTGCTGACTTTACCGATTAGTCCACACTGTGTAAAACTAGGAATGGACTGGAGCCATGTGTAAGGAGCACAGCAGTAGCCTGGCTCTAATAAACCTGTTGTGGAACAGAACGCTTTTACTGCATAAACACCTTGTAAGGGAGGAGCCAAGTACAATACTTGTGTCCAAGACCTACTGCTGAAAGTTAACTTTTGTACATTTTATTAGTATTCTGTGGGGGTCAAGACAATCTAAACTGTAACTCACTGGCACAGAAGCATACATTTTTTATCTCTTTGGATCAGTCTAACTTTATTTTCCCCTGTCTTTTGAAATGTTCTGGAACTATTTGTAGGGCGAAGTAGCACTCATGAATCTGTATGTGTAAGGCAGAGGGAGTTGTGCTCCTTGTGTCAACGTGTATTTAGCATAAAAATGTGTCTGTAAGGCACATGAAAATGTGCAGAGTTAAAAATCCCTTGCTCTCACTGGAGGTGTCTGTTCTTAGGGGGCTGTAGCTGCTGTAAACTCCATCAAATATGTGTAAGTACAGGCATAAATAATGTACCCTTTGATTTCATCCCCTCCTTACAGCTCAGTGTGCTGCCATCCTTTGGATTTCTCTTTGACATTGATGGGGTGCTGGTCCGAGGAAAGACCCCCATTCCTGCTGCCAAAACAGCCTTTCAGAAGCTGGTGAATTCTCAGGGACAGTTCTTGGTGCCCGTGGTCTTTGTCACCAATGCAGGGAACTGCCTGCGCCAGAAAAAGGCTGACCAGTTGTCTCACCTGCTGGGAGTTCCAGTGAGTCCCTTAAATCCTATTTATTTCATTATCATGTTGAATGTGTCAGATGTGTTACCTTCCGTTAAATGCTGCTCAGTTAATCAGGTCCGCTTTTCCCTTAAGCCCCCTGCCGTGCTTTGCTTTATTAGAAAGTAAAAAATGCTGTCCAAAGCTAATGGCATCTCCACTGGTAAAGGTACTGATTTTTGCAATAGTAAAGCTAAAGGTATTTCTTTGCAAAGGTGGTAAGCAGTGATTCATGGGAACATCCTTACAGGATAATAATCTTACTGGTTAATACCTGTCCTATTGAAGGGGTGGGGATGTGTAAACTAAAAGCAGGAGATCTTCTGGTACAGTTAAACAGTGCTGCAGTCAAGCAAATGGCCCACAATTGGAACTAGGGCAGTTCTGATTCTCCTTCTCTGTTTCCAAATGAATTTGGTGATTCTGTAAAACTAGGAGAGAAAAGCTTGTTCATGTTGAATAGAGCTGGAAGCTGAAAGGGATGTGTATGATAATTTGTCAGTAAGGTATTTTTTTCTGGCATATTACCAATACATCATTTGTGAATGGAGAAAATGCTGATTGTTTTGTAATTCCTGGAATCTGTCACATCTGTTAATTGAATCTATGTATAAACAGCTTCTCTGCAAAACAACAGACTCCTTTTGTTTTTAAATCCTAAACAGATTTCACAAGATCAAGTGATGATGTCACACAGTCCTCTGCGGATGTTCAAGCGTTACCATGAAAAATGTGTTCTGGTATCTGGACAAGGACCACTTCTTGATATTGCTCAAGAGTATCTTTAAAAAATTTTTTTAAAAAGAACAAGTTTCTGTGAAAGTGTTTTCCTCAATCAGGTTCAGGGGATCCTGTGGATCAAGCGAAAATCCAATATTTCAATCCTACAAATGCAGTAATAAGTAGTAATGGTAGTTCTTAGTATAGTTTCAAATTTGTGTTTTGAGTGTGGTTTTATACTAAGTGCCCAAAGAACTTGAATTATATTGATGTAATGGTGGTATCAGGCTTTCAAACTGTAACTTAATAACTTAACTTATGCATAAGCTTTGCTCAGCGCTTCCATTAAGTCCCTTCTGCACTTCTTCCTTTAGTGGGATTTTCATTAAAGTTGGTGTAAATCATGAGTTGTAAAAAATGTATATGCAACTTTTAAGCATAAGCTCTGTTTCAAATACAAAGTTCAGAAAAAGGTGTTGAAGAAACATTCCAGTTAATGGTCAAAATTTGTTAGGCTTGGCTAAGAGAGAAGTCTGTTACAAGACTGAAAACGAAATAGAAGAACCTTGGTCCCTCCTTTACCAGCAGTGGGATGATCATCTTTTTGTCTCACAGAAGGAAAAGTCTGTCTTCCATATTGCCTTCAGTCCTAAATAATTTGTAAATTGAATACATTCAAATGGTTAAAATGGAATTACCATCGTTTGAAAACCTTTTTGTATGAGCAGTTGTGTGTCCTTAGCTGGTGTGTCCCAGCCTTGGTTTCTGCCAGGCCATCACCATTGACACCCTGCGGGAGAAACGCCCACTGCTCGATGCAGTTGACCATGACAGAAGGCCCAACATCCTGGTGAGTGTAGATTTTTGTTTTAAACCTCTCTGTTTGTTCATTGCATGACATCCTATAACAGGGGGTCAATATTTAACTACCAAGCTAATGCTGCTGTTCATACATTGTATTTTGACTTTGCTTTTCTGCTTCCTCATTTGTTTTATTACCACATTCTCAAGAACAACTCTATAGATTTTTTTTGTCTCTCAGTAGTAATTCTTTAACCCAGCCTTTGATTTTGTAACCTCCTGTTGTGGGAAAACTTACAATCTAATACAGATACCTAATGCAAAGTCTGTCTTGGAAAGCTGATTAGCTTTCTCAGAAAGTGTGGAAGGTAACAAAAGCCTTTCCCTGCAGTATGGGATTGTGTTGGTATTGTCTCTAAGCCATGAGGTAGCCTTGATTGTAAATTAATGAAGATAGAGAATTTTCCCTCAAAGGACTCCCTGTGGTGTTTATACCACTGTTTAAATGTTAACAGTAGGTACAGTGGTTCCAGTTGAATTGTGCAGGATTTAAAGAAGAAGTGAATAGCTGTGTGTACTGTACACGTTCAGGGTCAGCCTGCACAGTGGATTTCCCCAGCTGTAGTCAGGGCATTCTCTGTGCTTCACAGAATCCATAACTCAGGTGTGTCACCTTTTTCTGGGCTTCTCACCCACGTGGGTGGGGAAGGTCAAGAACCTGTTAAAGTGTTTGTCACCACAGAGAGTAAATAATGAAGTGCAAACTCTTAATTGTTTAGCAGATATATTACATGTTATACAGTGCATTCTTCTTGATTAGCAGTGTTAAAGAAATACATCTCAAAAACTATTTTTCAAATGTCTTGGTAGTACTGGAGGCCTCTTACTCCTGTAGAAAAATAATCATCCATACTTTCATACACAAGTAATTTAAACAACTGGAGCTCTCAGGCTTGCCAGAAGCAGCTCAGGAGAAGCAGGAGGCTCGTGCAGGTACAACACAGTCACTTATCTGCTGTCCCTGTGCCAGAGGTTTCACTTCAGAATGGAAACACAAGTTTCTAAGTGAACTGACATCAGGTATATATCAATATAGAGACTGCATTTCCTGTCAGAGCTGCAGGAGGCAGCTGGGGGAGCTATGCTGGAATTTATTATGTTAAAAATAGTAGTAGATGTTTAATCTTGTAGAAAACTTTCACTTTTTTCTTATTGCAGTCCCCCTCTGCTGTGGAGCTTCCCAAGATTGAGGGTCAGTTATCTTTAACTTGCATCTCTCCATTAATAAATGAAATATCCTTATTGTATAATCAGAAACTATTTTTAGATTGTTGGGCACTTTAGAAATTTGTCTGAGACAGTCCTAAAATTTCCTTGTTCATGACATCTGTCATTAATTTGGAATTCATTGTGTGTGGTAAAGCTGGTTTTTAATGTGTGCAGTTTTCTGCCACGTGTTTTCGAAGTTTCATGAGGTCTTACCTTTTAATCTGCCTTTAACAGGCAATTGTTGCCCTCCTTTCATAAATGAGGAATGAACTGATGTTCATTATTCAGAAATAATTGGTCTTGTTCTTACAAGTAGTCAGGATAGTAACTCCAGAGCTGTATTATGAGAAGGGTCTCATTTCAGCTCAATGTGTTCACTCTCATCTCATCTGAACTACAGGAAAGTTGAAACTGTACCTTGGGATATAAAAAAAATCCATATCAGATTATTGCTGGAGACCAAAACAATTTTTAAAAACAACATTCAAATTTTGTTCTAAGATGAACAAGTTAACATCTCTGGTGGAGTGTTTAAATACTGTATGTAAACACAGAGTTCACATAGGTGTGGAAGACACAGAAATACAGTTTAGAAGTTAATATTGTCTAATGTTCTGGAGAAACTGCACCAATAAAAAAAGCTCCTAAATCTGTAGATTTTGCAGTGGGGTCTTGTTACTTCTGAGATTTTCTGTGAATGAATGGGCATGTGATATATTAAAACCCTAAATTAATGTTAATGGGACCGTTTGATCAGCTCCTGGTTATATGAAATTACTTGTTGAGTCTCTGTAGGCCAAGTTTTAGACCAAGTGTCAGAGATTTGGTGCTCTGTTAACAATTCCATGATTGTGTTGTAATTGTGGTTCTCACAGCTGTGGTGTTGTTTGGGGAGCCAGTCAGATGGGAAACCAGCCTGCAGTTGATAATAGATGTTTTGCTGACAAGTGGCTATCCTGGAAATCCCTATGACCAGGAGAACTACCCTCACATTCCTGTGCTTGCTTGTAACATGGATCTGATGTGGGTGGCTGAGGCACAGTCCCCAAGGTAAGTGCTTTATAACATTCATATAATTGGGATATATTTGGGGCTTCCTCATTTTCCCAGTAGGATTCATAGGATTCACTTGAATACGAAATGATTGATGTAGCTTCACAGCAGGCCTTGGCTTTGAATGCAACATCTCTAAAGCAATGCACTTTCAGCTAATGCTGCCTTGTTGCTGGCTGCATTAATGCATGCAGGAAATCAGTTACTCAAGAGAAAAACTGCTTTTAAGCTCTAAACCCTTTTGTTTCCTCACTCCCAGAACAGTGGGGAAAGAGAGTTTTTTTCCTGAGGGCCTCAGAGCTTTGATTCAAAGGCAAAAATGAAAAAATTATCAAGGCCATTGTTTCATTTCATTAGGTCCTTCTTTGGTATTTCTCTTTTCCTGGTAGGGTAAAGAGCTGACCCTCCTGGTTGAAAGCAGTAAGTGGTTTTGAGCTGAGGTCAGTGCAGTGAGCTCTTTAAGGAACATAAGGAAAAACAAGTAGAACATGCCAAACAACACTCTTAGAGTGGTTTTGTTTGATTTTGCTTTCAATAGAAGGTACTTCTGTAATAGGTTTGTTTCCCCTCCCTTCCCCTGAGTCTGTAATTTGAAGATACGCTGAAATAGAAACTTGCTACTATGACTTGATTGCTGCCTCAGTCCTGGGTCAACGATCTGCTCAGATACCTGTCTTTGGAAGAAAAGGCCATCTCTAATTAGCATTTTAGCAAAAGATATATGTGTGATAGTTTAAGGCTACAGTAAGGCAGCCAGGATACCTACAGTGAGCAATGTTAAAACTGTTAAACTGAAAAATCTGTTGTGCCATCCCAATAAGGTGAGTTTAATGTAGTTGTTTTTCAGCTAATCAGCACTTAATTTTCAGTGAACCAGCTGCAGAAATGTGCATGCTGAGGGGAATTTGATAGTTGCAGGATATGATTTATTCCTAAAAAATGATGAAATAAAAAATCCTTGTTTGGTGTTTTTAATCTGTACTTAATGTAATTTGATTTGGTTTTATATCTGTGTAGGTTTGGGCACGGAACATTCATGGTTTGTTTGGAAAACATTTACAAGAAGATCACTGGCAAAGAGCTGAAGTACGAGGCGTTGATGGGCAAGCCCAGCAGGCTGACATACCAGTATGCAGAGCACCTGATCCGGGCCCAGGCCCTGCAGAGGAGCTGGGAGCAGCCCATCCAGACCCTCTATGCTGTGGGGTAAGGTGTGCTGAGCCTGACAAATACACCAGGAAATCAGAGCCCATCCTGTGGGGTAAGGTGTGCTGAGCCTGACAAATACACCAGGAAATCAGAGCCCATCCTGTGGGGTAAGGTGTGCTGAGCCCTATAGGTACAACAGGAAATCAGAGCCCATCCTGTGGGGTAAGGTGTGCTGAGCCTGACAAATACACCAGGAAATCAGAGCCCATCCAGTCCCTCTGAGCTGTAGGGTAAGGTGTGCTGAGCCTTATAGGTACAGCAGGGAATTATTCAGTGTAAATGCTAGCCAAGAAAAGCACAGAACTCTTATCAGCTTGTTTCTCCTGCCATTGAGACCATCTAATTTTCTTGGTATTATGGTCTGTTTTTTATGACATTTCTAATCTTAAAAATGAATAATACTTTGCTCCTCTTATGTTAATTTTTATAGCAGCACGAAAGGTGTTTTATATGCAACTAAGATTTCTCCTGATTTTTTATTTACTTTTTTCTGTAATATACTATGTAAAGCTAAGAAAACGGTTTTGCATGTGTATTTGTTTTATTGGGTTTAGTGGTGTAACACCAACTGGCTTTGAGTAAAGGACAGTTGGGGAATGTAGAGGTCATTTAGGTTGGTCATATGCTATTGCATGTGCTGTCACATCATAGAATCCTTTTCAGAGAAGGAGATAAAGCTGTATTGTATTAAAGACTGTTCCAGAATCTCCAACATGTTTGGAAATATAATAAGTTCATTCATGGGCTGCTCATACCTTGATTTTCTCTCCCCTTGCCCCGATCTGCATCTGTAATATGGAGAGTGATGAATTTTTACCATGAAAATGGTGCAATAAAATAGCTGTGGGGTTGGATTTTTCCCTATCTGCCCAATTCCACATAAAGTTATGAAAAGTACAGAATAAACCGTTAGATGGATACTGTAAAAATGTCTTTGGTACATTTGTGTACTTGGACAATTGAAGCTGCAGTGCTGACTGCACTCTCTCGTTTGCAGGGACAATCTCATGACTGATATCTACGGTGCTAACCTGTACAACCGCTACCTTGAAGAGAGCTCCAGGAAAGGTTCCAAATCCCGGATTCAGGCCACAGTTTCTGGCGGCAGAGGCCCTGCCACGCTCTCTCAGGACAATGAGATGGGCCTCAGCTGGGAGAACGAGTTGGCCTCTGCAGCTGCTGCCCACTGCAGGTCTGTCCTGGTGTGTACTGGGGTGTACAGCCCCCACACCGAGGTGCCCTTGGACACCAGCGACAGCGTAACTGACACCGTGTTCCACGGCCACAGGGATTTCAGGTTCGACCCCGGTTTAGTGGAACCAGATCATATTGTGCCAGATGTTGATGCTGCTGTAGACCTGGTCTTCCAGCTGGAGAACTTTGCACCTCATTGAGATGACGTGATTTTTTTAAGGACCGCTCAGTGCTGTGCTTTTCTTCCCAAAAACACTCCGTGCTTTACAATAGTGCCACAAACTGCTGCCTTCTACATTTTTTTAACTTCTAAATTAAAACAATCTTCTCTTAAGTATGCTTATTAGTATTATATGTAGGTACATTAGTGTGTTTAAGTATATAAAATATCAATAATGCTTTTTATAGTGCTTCTAAATATGCAATTTCTGGCTTTAGTTGCCCTTTATTGTCTTCCTCTATGTTATATTAGGTAATTTAATACCAATATTTCATAGTAGCCTATTCATGTACTGGTACTTAAATCCCTCCATGACAGTTCCTTCTTTTGTTTGCTGGAAGATTTAGCTTTTAGGTGTTGGTGATCTTGAGGGTATCAAATTGTGGTGCTGGGGTCACTCAGTCCATCCCACATGGGCTGGTACAGAGCACAACGTGTTAGTGCTTGGCATTGTGCAAGTACTGAATGCTCTCTTCAGTCAGGGTGGAGTTCAATCTGTTCCACTTTGAACTTGCTCTCCTATGACCTGTCTTTGTGTTTGTCTTCCCTTGTCCCTGGGGTTTTATTGCTCTTCTCTGCTGTGATGTGTAAAGCCTTAACAGAAATGCCCCCGTAGGGTGGGCAAGGTTGAGTTGTTCCCACCATGCTGGAGCTGCAACCACGCTGAGCACAGTCCTGGAAGGAAAGCATCCAACCTTGGGTACCCTCTGCGGCCTTTTGCTCTTTGCCTTTCTATCTGTACTTTTTTCCTTTTCTTTTGAGGGATTTAGAATCTTAGAAAGCTTTAGCAAGTTTTTTTCAGGTGTTTCTGTGGGTTGGACTTTACCACTGAATTGGTGACTACTGCTCGGCCAAAAAGTGCCTCCTAATTTACTTGAAGCCTCATACCACTGTGGTAATTAACTGGCCTTTAGTGTAATATATTTCATCTCATGTCAATGTTATATGTTGTTTGGTTCATGGATTTTATAGCTGTTCATTTAAAAACAAAAAGTAATTTATTTTTTGTTATTTTTGTAAAATACCTCTAAATGTTTTCATCCAAAAGATGCCTTTGAAAATATTTCTGTGGTAATTTGTTATAACACCGTACATGTTGTACTTGTGACATATGCTTGGAAAACATAACCCAATTAATTGTTTTAAAACCAAAGTCAACTTACACACAAAGAGCAATTCACATCAGGGGCTAGTCAGGTTTTTAGGGTTGGGTTTTGTTTCGGCTTTTTTTTCGAATTAGAAATTGTACAAACAAAAACCTGGGTGTTCAGTTCTCCCAGGTTCTTGCAGGGCTGGCAGAACGCTGGCTGAAAGCCATGGTGGCACAGAGTGAAATGACTTCCTGGCCAAATCCTTCACTGCTCACTATCCCAGCAGCAACATCTGAAAGCTCCCAGCAGCTACGAGGCCAGATTTTGTTGTTGGGTTTCCTCTGTTTGCAAAGCACTGTAATCCCCCTCTGCACTGTCAGGGCTGTTGATTCATCTCTCACAATGTTTCCTAAGTAGCTTTCAGCGTGTCTCGCTGGATCCAGTTTAAGGACACTGCTCTAAACTGTTTATTTCCTGTTTCTTCACAGGGAAAGTATTTACAGCAGCACATTCTTGCCTTTTTATTGGTGCAATAAACAGATATTTACCTATTTCTTTAGCACTTTCCCGTAATATACCAAGTATTTGCAAAGAATGCCAAATATAAGTAAAGATTGTAATTTTGTACGGTCAGGATGATTTGAAGTCACATTGTTTCAGTACTAAAGCATGTTGCAAAGCTCTCTAATTTTACCAGAATCCGTGAAGCAAGGAATAAAAATGTTGGAAGTTGATGAAGAACAGAAAATGTGCAGTTTGTTTCTCCTTTTTTCCTCTACAATATGCACGAACACTTTGAAAGGGTCATGGAGGAACTGTATATATATCTCTTAAATTTCATCCCTCATGGAAACATTAACATAAAATGTGTTTATAGAAAAGGAAGGCAGGATTTTAGTCTCTATCCCTCCCAGACCATTTAGTCTGTGTCTGCATTGCAGGGGTGTGAATGTTGCCTGGTGATTCTGCTGGAGCTGGCTCTCATGTGATTTTTTGTATGAAAGTGTGATTGAACCCCAGGAGTGCCCTGTGGTGCCACTAGATCTGGATCACACAAAACAGAAAAGAGGCAGTTATTGCCACTGGTGGTGGGCAAAAAAAGATTAATATATAGAGGTATTGCAAAAAAAACACAAGAGAAATGTTAGTTCAGTAGACACCTGTAGTATACCAGTGAGCTTGGCAAAGATTTTGGTGACATATCCTGAAAAATAAAGGAAGCATTTGAAGGAGTACAGTGAGTTACCATTGAAAGGAAGTATCATAAAATAGTGCCTCAGAACTACCACAGTAGTTTCTAACATTTCCTGCTGTACTTTAAAATGAAATGTAGTGATACTTCATTAGTAACAAGCTCAGATGTGGACATCCTTAGAAGAAATCTCAGTCTGTGAGGATTGGTGAAAATCTGTGGAAAGGTGGATTTTTCATAGTTCTTAAGTAAAACTGAGTTTAGTGTAATGTTATTTGCAATTATCCAGCCAAGAGTGAGATTGATTAATATAATATTAGGTAAGGAAAAGACTAAGACCCTGTCTTAAGATTTTCTCTCCTTTCCTTGACTCTTCTCTTACCTGGATTTTCACTTAACCTTTATTTATTTCAGTTTTGACATTTGCCTCTTTGAAAGAGCATTTCCCACATTCTGTTCAGTTCAGTGTATTTCAGTCATAACACAGGTGAGCTATTGGATGTTACAATACTTTTTTCAAGTTTATAATGTCCTGTTGGAACATCTAAATGACAGAATATACAGGGAATCACTGAAATCACTTTTAAAAATCACTTTCTGAGGATCTTGCTGAAGGTCCCTCTAAGTAGGACTTGCCTTTTGTGAGCAGTGCTTTTATTCTCGATACCTTTTGTTTTATTAAAAAATCCCAAAGCTCGAAAGCAACCTGCAAAGGTATATCCTGTAATTATTTTTGCTAAGACAAAATGTAGTCTGAACTACAGTCGTGTATTGTCTTCAGTATCAGATGGTTTTGTTTAGAAGCATTTTTCAGTTAGAGGAATGTAGGATACTTAAGTTTTAAAAACCTTGATTTTTCAGAGATCTCCTCTTTGATGTAAAAAAAAATCCTGAACTTGCATTTAAAATTAATCATGCCAAAACTTGAATACTCTTAAATGTAATAAAAGCAAGAATCTGTTCTGTGGTACCCTCTACGGTTATAAAATCAATCTATTACACCTATTGACACTACTTGTAATGGAATAATCTTTTGAAATTGTAGGGTTTTTTAGGTAAAGGTCATATTGGGGCAGCTTGTCTTAAAGGTGTGTGTAATTCACGATAATCTGTTGCAGTGTTTTGTAGTAGTTTACTTCTTACCATAAAGTGCTCAGTAAGAACCGAGTTTGGGAAGCGAAGGGCTGGACCCGCTCTGAGGGTGCGGTGAGGGGTGAGGGGTGAATGGTGAGGGGTGAATGGTGAGGGGTGTGGGGTGAATGGTGAGGGGTGAATGGGGAGGGGTGAATGGTGAGGAGTGACAGGTGAGAGGTGACCGGTGAATGGTGAGCAGTGCGGGGTGATCGGTGAGGGGTGATCTGTGAGGGGTGGCCGGTGAGGGGT
>VZTX01016861.1:0-123302 GCA_013400915.1 Pardalotus punctatus
GCCGCCTCCCCGCAGCGCACAGCGAGCCCCCGCACCTCGGAGCCGGCGGCCAGCACGACGGCGGCCCCCAGCCCCCCACCATGAACACCATCGTCTTCAGCAAGCTCAGCGGCCAGGTGCTTTTCGAGGAGGACGCCAAGGAGCGGGAGCGGAGCGGCCGGTCCTACGTGGGGGTAGTGGAGGGCCCACACCACGCCGAGGTGCTGCTCCCCGACAGCCCGTCCATCAAGGAGAGCCTCAGCCTGCGCAACCGGCGGACGGGGTATGCCGTGCGCTCGTCTCCGCGCCGCGCACCGTCTTCGGGGGCGGCGCTGCCTGCGCTGCCGGCGCTCCCGGCCGCCGCGTCGCCGATTTGGGGTTGCGAGATGGGTTTCTAGTTGGGTCCTTCCCCGGGCCCCCGGGTCCGTATTCTCTGGGATTCTCATTCCGCAGCTACGGTGGGAAATTCTGGCAATAGGTGATGCAGGGGCATCCGATCGGGCTGGAATGTGCCAGACAGAGCGCTCCTGTCCTGCTGCGCTTGACCTCCCCCTCTGCCTCCAAACAAAAACAAACCGAAAACACCAGGGCTCCGCTGGCTTGTTCGGGCGCTTCATGCAATTAAAGTCTCCAAAACGGAGGCGCCAGGCGGGACGTGTGAGACCTGGGGAACGGGGCGGCGGCGGGGCCGGTTCCCGCGGGCAGTGCCGTGGCAGCGGGGCTGAGGCGGGCGGGCACTGCGCGGCCCCGGCACTTGTTCCGCCGTCCCCGCGGGTTCGCAGCGCGCCGACCGAACGGGCGGGAAGGAGCTGCATTGTCGGTGCGTTCCCAGGGATGGGATTTAGAATGGACTAGTGCGATGCCAGTCAGGAGCTGAATAACGTGATGTTAGGATGGGGTTTGCTGAAACGGCAGCTGAGGCTAAGCCGCCCGAAGCTGCCTTTGGTTTGGGGTGTTTTTTTTTTGTTTTTCTTTTGGGGGGGCTTTTTTTGCTTTGTTGTTTTTTGGGGTTAGGGTTTGGTTTTTTTTAATGCTGGAACAGGTGAAATAGAAGGTGATGAGAGGACGTGCGAACTCCGGCGTGTTGTCAGCCGTAGCCCGGAGTGTTGAACAGGCGAGCGCTGACCAGACATTTCGGGTCAGTGTTACAAAGTAAAGATCAAGGAGCTCAGTTAGGCGGCTGCGAAACCGAGGAGTCCTGGGGAGCTGCTTGAACTGACGAATTTCCACCTTAGCGATTGCATCAGCTCGCAGTTTTAGCAGCGGTGCTGGCCGAGAGGACGCAGGTGTGTGTCACCGAGCTGTAATTGCAGCCGATCGCGGGGGAGCGGGGCTGCCGCGGGAGNGCCCGGAGCCCCCTGCGCCCCGCACAGCGCTGCCACTGGCCCCAGCCAGCCCCTGGGCTTTCCTTAAGATTCCTCCGATTTTGTTCACTCACTTTTTATTGTAGGCCTTTATTCACAAAGGGACACCTTTACCTTTTTTTTTCTGGGTTTTTGTTGTTTTTTGTCGTTTTCTTTTTTTTTGTTTTTTTGTTTGGGTTTTTTTGTTTGTTTGTTGTTTTTTTTTAACGGAACCCGGGTTTCGTTCCCCCGGCATCTGCTGTTTCCCTCGGCAGGCGAGGGGCTTTGCGGGCTGCCTCGCGTCGCTGCCGGTGGCGTTGGGAGCGGCACGCCGCCTCCTCCAGGAGCAGCGCTCGCCGCCGATTCCGAGGAGCGAAATGATCCAGGAGCTGCTCGATGCCGCGCGTATCTCTGAGGCTCAGAGGGAAATAAATCCGGGCGGGGAAATCAGGATGGGCTGACCCCGGGGCAGCGCGCACCGCAGCCGCGGGATGCACGGCCGGCCGTGCGAGGTGCGGCCTGACCGTGCTGGAGAGCCCCTCTGTAAACGGCCCGGCCACACGCCTGTCAGGTGCCGAGCACCGAAAACATCGGGACACTCGCACAGGCGGAGCCCTGGCCCCGCTGAAATCCCCGCGGGCCAGCCGCCCGGGCCCGCAGCATTGTCGCGGCCGTTCACCAGCCCTGAGTCCGCTCGCCCAGACCCTTCACGGGGAGTTCGGGGAGCTGGTGGCATCGCCTTCTCTTGGGCAGTCGTCCAGGCCGTGGGTTGCGGCTGTGGAAAGTCCCCGAACACCCCGCGAGGACGGGGCTCGGCTCCTCCTGGCTGAGCGCACCGTGGGGCTGGGGCACCCCCCGAGCTGGGTCCCCCCTCGGACAGGGCGCGCCTCCGCACCCGCGCCGGGGAGCCCGGGGCCAGGCGGGCGGAGCGGGCAGGGCCCGGGGCCGGGGGAGGGAGCGGGCAGGTGTCCTGCCGCTCCGGTCCTCAGCGCCCCTTCTCCGCGGCAGGGTGCGGCAGAACGGCGGGAAGGTGCGGCACAAGCGGCAGGCGCTGCAGGACATGGCGCGGCCGCTCAAGCAGTGGCTCTACAAGCACCGCGACAACCCATACCCCACCAAGACGGAGAAGATTCTGCTGGCCCTCGGCTCCCAGATGACGCTGGTGCAGGTAAGGAAGGGAACCCCTTACCCCCACCTCCAAACACCGTTCTGAGGCATTTCGTGGATGGGAGGAATGGAAACAGCATCTGCCAAAGCTCCTCTGTGAGCTGAGCAAGGGACAGTGCCTGGTATCGGGGAGCATCAGTGCAGCCAGGAGGACCTGGGATCCTGTGCACATCCTTCTTCCACTCTCTTCTGGGCTCCCCTACCCCAGCAGGACTGTCTCTCTCAAACAAGAACTACCGCATCTGAGCTATCGTGGCTGGAGGAGTGCTAAAGACAACCAGCAAAAATTGTGTGCTTGCCCTCCTAGGAATAGGTGCCCTTATCCTTTCATCTCATTCATAAATACAGTGAAAATATTTTTGCTTAGTCTTTAAAAATTCTTAAGTAAAACAAATCAGTCATGGGAGATTTCAGCACAGAATAGGAATTGTTAAGGAAATTGCAGGGAGCTACTCTTTCCTTTTGAAAAGGGTCTAGGATGGAAACTGTTATATTGTTTTGGCAATAATTGTCATCACCTGTTGCACAGACGTTAGCATTACCGTACACACTGTGTGCAGTGGCTCAGCACACAGTGACTGCGCTTCACAATCTTGCAGGAGTTATCATTGTAATGTAATTAGACATGGAGAGTGATTGTTTTGCTCTCAGGTAATACTCCCCTGAAGTGACTGGCAGTTGTCTTGATGTAAGAGGCATAAAGTTTGCTGCAAACGTTTATAAATCTCACTTCTTTGTTCTCTTTGCCATCTGGCACTCTACTGAAATATGTGGTTAAATGCTATCAGTTGCTGAGTGCTGCTATCTCAGGTCTGGATGCTGCAAAGATTTATGCATTGTGAATAATCTAATTTCCTTGCTGCAAGCTACTGCTAGGTGCATAAAATGAAACCCATGTGTTTGCAGGATTGGGTCCTCATTGCTCTGCCCAACACATTGTGTGTCACTTTGCAAAGGACGCGAAGAGATCAAAGTTACCTTAAGTATTAGAAAAAAGCAGGTGGTAATTCAGCTTTATTATTTTGAGTGCTCCTTCAAGTAAACCTGCACTATGAACTTCAGTTCTAGTAATGGCAAAATGGGAAATTTTTACACTTCAGTACCTCACTATGAAACTATTGCACTAGGAAAAACACTATGGCTTTGACAAAAATAATATAAATGTCTCAGAAAATGCCAGTTATAATTGGAAGATATAGTTAAAACAACTTCTATTGCTTTTAAACAATATACATGAAAGTTTTAAACTATGATTGCATAAACACTATCTGTTCAATGGCACAACTCACTAGGAGTACTTTATTGGACTACGGCTCTTAGAATATTCTTGTATTTTTGCATGAGATTTAAAACATATATCCAGAATATGTGTTGGGACACTTTCACATTAATGACATCTTGAGGAGTTCTGCTGTTCTTTTAAAAATGCCTTGGAATGAACAGAGAAGGAGAAAAAATTGGTGGGTTTTTGCAGAATTTCTCTTGTGGCAGCTTTGATAAATTCTGATTGGGGATAAACTGTCTTAGCCTTTATAAAAGCATGAAGTGAGCCATGGCCACTACTCCACAGAGTTTTATGATCTACATAAAGCATAGAATAAAATTAAAAAGAATCAGGGAGGGCTGCATTTAGCTCTGTAAGACCCCTGTGACTCTAGAGGATTTACGCTGAAGCTGAATTTGACCAGTTTTGTTTCTATGAACTGCAATATTTGAAAGAGCTGTGCAAACAGGCACATCTATCTTCAATTACAGAAGCACACCATCAAAGAGAAATCCCAGGTGTTTTTTCCATCATTTGTGTGCAATGTTCTTTTAATGCAGGAACATGATAGCATCTGTATGAGATGTAAATACATACGTCTGGCACCAGCAGTAATTCCTAAGCCTCAAAGAACTAAACAACACACACCCCACACCTACTTTGCAGATACCCAAGAAGAACAAGATTGTAATCCAGTTCAAAATTTTTCTTCTCTTGGAGTGAGAGAGAGCACGCCAGGCTGTGATCTCGGTCACACTGGGTACATCTGACACAGCTTTCCTGAAGTCTGTGCTCTTTCAGACAACTCGTATAACCAAGAGCAAAATTTGGGGCTGGGCTTTGGTGTCTGTTGGAAAGCTTTGCTTCTGTCCCAGGAGGTGGACTTTGCAAAAGCATCAACCAGGGTTACCTATAAATTGTTTTTCTAATCTAGTAATGTTGTCGGACATTGTTAGAGAACCAGGAATCAGTGTATGGTGTTTCCTCTGGGTTAAACGCCTTCACATTTGCTGACCTGTCTCATGTTTCCTACACTTTTTACATTTCTCAATGTTGTCCTATGGTGTTTGCTCCCACAGCTTTCCACTCCTGTGGAGGCTGTTGTCTGCTGACAGCTGCTACCTCTTCCCAGCATTCCTCATGTGCTGACACCTTGTCGTCACAAGCCCTAGGAAAGGCAAAAGATACTGTTGAATATCCCTTTGAATTTTTGCCAAAATGCCATTTAGGGAATGAATGGTTGGGTTTTTTTGTTTTTCACCTGACTGACGACCTTGGAAAAGGTCTTCAGCAGTTGCCTGGAAGATGATGCTGGTCACAGGAATATTGATAATACAGATGTTACTCTTCTCCCTGTGCTTTTCTTTCATCTAATGAACCTTTTTCCAACATGTACCATCTGTCCAAGGGAGCTTTTTCAGGACCACGGCATAGATAAAACCAATTCAATTGTGAGACAAAGAGGTGAACATCCAGCCCTGTTTTTTACTTTTGTTATTAGGACAAACTAATGACATGCAGATACTAACTTTTGTTATTAGCCTTTGTTTGTCAAATCTTCCACAACTTTGTTTTCATTACTTTTGCTATCACCCAGTTGCCTTATTTTAAATTAATTTATTCTACTTCACTAATACTTTGGCCTACTCCCTGTTCTTGGGTGCAGTGGGACAGCAGGAGGGCTATTCCAGATGCATGTCCAACTGCACTGCTGAAGAAAAGTCAGACTCTTTCAAGGAGGTAGGATTTTGCAGGAATCATAAATCATCTTGTTTCTTAAGTAGTAGTAGCAAAACCTGGGGCCAATTCTGGGCTGACTTACTCCTGTGCAGGCCAACAAGGTCTTTGGGAGTCCTCAAGGCAAACATTATTGCAGATTTCAGTCCAAAAGTCCAAAGTTTTCTACCTCCACAACTGCCAAAGCAGGAAACCAAAAAAGCAATATACTTTGAAAAGGCATTTTATATTTTACTCCAATTAGATTCCAATTCAGAATCCAATAATTCGCCCTATTAATATGCTACATTTTCATTTGTGTTATTACCGCAGTGCATGATTTATTTTATTTTAAATTTTGGTTTAGATGTTCTTGTGAAATAAAAAAGAAAAATGGCTGTATATTCCTTCCAAAAAGAAATATGAATGGGTGTATTGTAGAAAAGAAGGTTTTTTGAATACAAAGATTAGTGCATCAGTCATGTGCTGCTATGGATTTAATAGTATTCAGATTTATAAAGGCATATCTGGATTACTGGAGGAGGAGAATCGCTTGATGTCTGTTCCCTTTCTGAAAGTTTGGCCACTCTTAGGCACTGAAGCAGAACAAATTACAATAAAATTGAAGATGTGTCTTCAGAAGTAAAGCCAGAGGGTCAATATTTCTTGATGCTGATATAACTACCTGATGCTCTTAGGGAAAAACTGAAGTGCTGTAAAAAAATGAATGCTGGAAAGCACATCTATTATCGTTCCCCTTTGGTTTTGTCTTTTTATTTCTCAAAGAACTTCAGGATTGTTACTTTACAAGAATAGGGAGTTTCATCATATGTTTTTTCAATATACTTATTTCTTGGGAGGTTTATGTGACAAAGACTTTCCAACTGGCTTTTATCTAAATCATTTTCTGGGTTTTTTAAAAATTATTTTTGGAGGCCACAGTAGTACAACTGGGGACCATGGGAAAGGTTGGATGTTTTTCGGCAGCTTTGATTGTTTCTTATTGTAATGGTTTAGGTAAGTGTGGTGCAAACTGGCACTCTTTGTGAGTGGGACCTACAGCAGTAGGCATGCAAGTTTTTGAAGACCACATGGATAGATGATGTAATATTTGGGGGTGGTTGAAATAAGTAGTAAAACTGTTGTTGACTTTGAAGGAGACAGGCTGGAGGTCAGGGTGAGCGTGCTGACTGGTACAGCCTGTGGCCATGCAGCCTCTTCCAGTGCACACAGCTGGAGCTTGTCTGAGACTGAAGACTGAGAGAAGTGTTGAATCTCATGGTGTCTTAGAAATCAGGATTTTCCAGCAACATGCACCAGTGCCCAAGAGCAGGAAAGCACCCAGACTTTACCACATCATATATTAAGCCTAAAAATTTCTTAAATGGAATTGACTAACTTTCCTTTCTTCCAGGTCTTTAATGGGCCTTGTTGTAATTGCATTTGGGATAAGAGTTTCTAGAGTGAATTGCTGTTTTGTGCTTTAGTAGAAGGTTTCTCTTCTAAAAGCTGACTTGAGGTTCTTTCAGAATCAGGGAGTCATTTAGGTTGGAAAAGACCTTTATAATCATCAAGTCCAACCATTAAACCAGCACTGCAAAGTCCACAGCTAAACCATGTCCCTGAGCACCATGTCTACATTTCTTTTAAATACCTCCAGGGATAGTGACTCAACCATGGTGACTTTCACTGGGCAGGCTGTTCCAATGTCTGGCAATCCTTTCTGTAAAGAAAGTTTTCTTAATGTTCAATCTAAACCTCACCTGATTCAGTTTGAGGTCATTTCCTCTTGTCCTGTCACTTGCCACCTGGGAGAACAGACTGACCCCCCACCTACAACCTCTTTTCAGGCAGTTGTAAAGAGCAAAATGGTCTTCTCTGAGCCTCCTTTTCTCCAGGTTAAACACCTCCAGCTCCCTCAGCTGCTCCTCACCAGACCTGTGCTCCAGACCCTTCCCCAGCTCTACTGTCCTCCTCTGGACTCTATCTAGCACCTCAATATCCTTCCTGAACTGAGGGGCCCAGAACTGGACACGGGACTCAAGTTGTGGCCTCACCAGCACTGAGTGCAGGGGGACAATCTGGTCCTGCTGGCCACATGTTACAATGCGGTTCTTAAAATAATTAGAACTGCCTCTTCCCGAATTAAGGTGCAAACAAGACCATATGCCAAAGGATTCCAGTCTCTGATGCCACCCTATTGCTCATCTAGGCCAGGATACCACTGGCCTTCTTGGCCACCTGGGCACTCTCCGGCTCATGTCCAGCTGATGTCAACCAGCACTCCCAGGTCCTTTTCTGCCATGCAGTTTTCCAACCACTCTTCCCCCAGCTCATAGCACTTCAGGGGTTGTTGTGACCCAAGTATAGGGTCTGACACTTGGCCTTGTTAAACCCCACACCACTGGCCTTGGCCCATCAATGCAGGCTGTCTAGATCCCCCTGCAGAACCTTACTGCCCTCCAGCAGATCAACACTCCTACCCAACTTGGTGTCTCTGCCAACTGATTGAGGGTGGCCTCAATCCCCTTGTCCAGATCACTGATAAATATATTAAACAGGGCTGGCCCCAGTACCAAGCCTGGGGAGCACCACTGGTGACCAGTGACCAGCTGGATGTAGCTTCATCCACCAACGCTCTCTGGGCGCAGCCACCCAAACTGTTTTTTATCCTGCAAAGAGCACACCCATCCAAGCCATGAGCAGCCAGTTTCTCCAGGAGATGCTGTGGGAAATGGTTTCAAAGAGTTTACTGATGTCCAGGTAGACACATCCACAGCCTTTCCTTCATCTACTAAGTGGGTCACACTGTCATAGAAGATCAGGTTGGTCAAGCAAGACCTGCCTTTCACAAATCCTTACTGGCTGAGCCTGATCCCCTGATTGTCCTGCACGTGCTGTGTGATGGTACTGAAAATCATCTGCTCCATAAAGAGCAGGAGGACAAGGTGCAATGTATTTATCTCGTTATGAAATAATGATCAAATACTACTATTCCTTTCTCTCATCGCAGAAGACTTAAATTATGACTCATCTTTTCATATTGATATGCAGAAAGCAAAGCAATGGCATGGGAAGAATGAGCCCAAAATAAACCAAGAGTACCATGCAGAAATCACTCCTGCTAAATTTAATTGCTTTTATGTATGAATCACACTAATACTACCCTATCTTTCTTTTCTGTAAATGGCACTTCACTGATGAAAAATTTCAGTATGTAATAAAATGAAGCATAATGAAATCTTTCTTGCGAGAGGTTGGAAAGCTGTCAGTTTCGTAAAATGCTGCAGTTACTGCAATCCTGTTCATTAGGACCCCAGATTGATCCATCTCAACTGTTAAATACTTGATTTCAGAATTACACTGTCATGCAGCAGGTGACTGCTGCTTCAGCTGAGTAGTCTGGAGTGAGTTTGTTAACAGCATTAGAAAGTGCATGGATTTCAGCCCACCCTATCTAATTTACTATAAAAATTGCTGTGTCAATATGATGAATATAAGCAAGTAACCTCAGACAAGAATGAAAATTACTTACTCTGCTAGCTACAGTTTTGCTTTTCTAACCTGTCATAGCAAACTACATGGCTTGTAAAGTTACACATTTGGCATCTGAGCACTGATCCAGGGCTCACTGTATTTTCAGTGGAACCCTGTTTCATGTAAATATGACTTTAAGTAAAATCAAAGTGACAGGCATAAGGTACCACTGCTAAGTTCTAGCTGGGACTCTGAACTGAAGCTTTGCTTTTTCTTTAGGCAGATAGTGTTTATTTTTCTCATAATCACCTTAGAAGAGATTATTGATCCAGAATAATTAGACAGATACTTCTGTGTGATTTATACAGTAACCTTAGCTACAATAGACAGAAGACAAAATTAGTGCCAAAATCCAGCACTAAGGTCTACAGTCTGGCTCTCTATTAAATGGGGTAGCGTGTATTGATAAAATACGTATGAACTTGCTTTGCAGGTTGATGTAAATTAAATTGTATGATCATTCCCAAGTCAGAATGTGACAGTAGTCTCTGGCTTCCTCTGTGTGTGTGTTCACAACACAAAGATGTGAGTGGGGCTGTAGGCTCCTAATATTCTTTACATTCTCCTTTGCAAGCAATGCTACTCTGTCTCCTTCTTGCAGAGGCCATGTCAAAATGCACTTATTCCTGCAAGGGGTAAATAGCACTTTTAAGACCTTATTTATCATTAAACAAATGCTGTTAGGCTGCTTGCCTCTGCTCTTGCTCATAGTAAAGTTACAGTTGTCAGTATTTTCTGTTTTATATCTTTTTAAGTTGCAGTAGAGTCAAGGCCAGCATTTTCTCAGGTGTCCTTTCATGAAACGTCACTGCAAGTATGTGCATCCCATTTGGTGGTTTAATTAGCACTGCTGGCACAGAAGGACAGACTGTGCCCTTTTGCTCATTCAGTGCCTAAAACACTGTGAAATACTAGTGTTTGAGCCTGACTTCGTGATGAGCCTGTATGCTAGAGGGGTGTTAACATGTCCATTTTGCTATGCCGCACTCTAGAAAATGCTCTGCAGTTGGGAAGGAAGACAAACCAGGCTATTGTTTAGTAGACACCTTGTGAGGAGTCCGCATCTTCACTGGGTTTTAGGGTGTCGACAACAAAAAGAGTTTGTAAAATCTGCTGCCATGGAGAGCAAATGGTTGATTTCTGCAGTGAGTCCAAGTATATTGTACTCTGTGTAAGACTTTCCTGATGCCCACGGCTTGTCAGACTAAGAGCACTGTTAAAGCACAAGGGAAAATTTGGGCTTTTATATGTACAAATTCAGAATGTCTTTTTCCGTTCAACAGCCTTATTGCAGCCTATATAAATAACAAAGGAAATTCCTGAATATTAGATATTAGTTTTAACTTAGGAAGTTGGTAATATATTGAAGGTTCATATTGAAAGTTCAGGGCTTTAAATTAAAAATAAAAAAGAAAGATGAATATAAAACTAGTATTTGGGATGCCTTAATTGAAACCTTGTGATAATGTGGTTTTGCTAACACTTGGGAAGGGTGGGAAGCCCGAACCTGCCTCCTTGTATGAGGTTCCTGCTCTGCTCAGTGGTAATTTCATGGACTTCTGTTCCTATTTCTCTTGTTCACTGTATCCTTGAGGTATACATAAAACTCTACATTTGTTTATTTGTGTAATTTTCAAGAGAAACTAATATACTCATTTGTATGCAGGTATCAAACTGGTTTGCCAATGCAAGACGTCGCCTGAAGAACACTGTCAGGCAACCAGATCTTAGCTGGGCTTTACGAATAAAACTGTACAACAAATATGTTCAGGGAAATGCTGAGCGACTCAGCGTGAGCAGTGATGACTCATGCTCTGAAGGTTTGTTGATGCTCTTTTATCGATTTTAAACTGATTAAAATATATTTAGAAAGTATTAGATACCCTAAGTTAGCTCGAATTTTTAATCGCAAAATACCCTCAGTGGATCTGCCTTTATTTTTTTTTTTTTGTGAATTAGGTGCTTTTTTGGTTCCCAACTACTACGCAGCCTTGCAAAGCAGGATTGTGTAAGTTGTTCAAGGGGACAATCTGGCTGCATGTTATTATATTTCATTGTTGCTAGAAAGATAATTGTTAGTTCATTACATTCTATAAGCCTGTTCCTTTAATCTGCATTAAAGGGAAAAAATGATTACATTTGTGGGTATAAAGAAATGAGGAATCACTTGAATGTTTCTTTACTTGATGGAAGTGCTCTAGCAATATACATCATTAAGAGGAGAATCTTATTAACTTCAGTGGGGCTTATTAGATGGTAAAATGAATGTTACTGTTATTTATTTCATGGATTTTGCTAGCAACTGTTTTCTATAAAGGTTGCACTGGAATTTTCTTTTATACTCAAATTAACAAATACAGGATTTTTTTAGAGGTACCCTGTATTTTTAATAGATCACTTGTATTAATTCTGTCTGTGGGCACATTTTTAGACAGTTGTGACGTGGAGATACAATGACAGGAACAAATGCTACAGAACGTTAGAAATCTGTATATGAATTTTTAGAAGAGCATGTCTCAATTTGTACTCAGTTTCAAATATCTTTGTTCCAGTTTCAGTCTGTACTCACATTTCTTGAAAAATGTGAGAATTTACTCATATTTCTACTCACTTCCCTTGAAAAGATTGCTTGTAGAACAATTAAAAGAGTACAGTTTAAGCAAATGCACCTAAATATGCTGTGGCATTCAGGCGAACCAAATTTAAAGTTATGATAGTAAGAATTCAGCTTATTCACACAGCTTTTTAAATTCTTATCATTGAGTTAGGGCACTTCTCAGCTTTTTTTTCTACTTGCATTGTATTACTCCTGAATAAATTAGATTCAAAGACTGTTTGCTACAGCTAATTAATTTAGAATAGCTGGAACATCTGAGAACCATGGGAACTACTATGAGCAATGTGTGAACAGAAGGAAATTAAAATCAGTGTCTAATGCTGAAGTTACTGTCTAGTTTTAGTTATATTTGCCACAATTGAAAACATGTAGAGAAAGCTTCATGTTAAGTATTAGGTACTCAATGTGTTATTGTATCTTTGTTCTTTTGTTTTCAGATGGAGAAAATCCTCCAAGAAACCATATGAATGAAGGGGGATATAACAAACCAGTTCATCACACTGTGATTAAAACTGAAAGTTCAGTAATAAAAACAGGAGTGAGACCAGAAACAAGTGCCAATGAGGATTATGTGTCACCCCCCAAATACAAAAGCAGTTTACTGAATCGTTACCTAAATGACTCATTGAGACATGTCATGGCTACTAATGCAGCTATGATGGAAAAAACAAGGCAAAGGAATCATTCTGGTTCATTTAGTTCCAATGAATTTGAGGAAGAACTGGTGTCTCCATCATCATCAGAGACAGAAGGCAATTTTGTCTATCGGACAGGTAAGGGATATTTTTCTGCATGATTTCTATTACAGACGAATTCAGTAGACAGTGTCTCCTGGAATAAGTGTCACCTGATTGTGCCTTTTATGAGACTGGGTAACTTCTGTCCATCCGCTCATATCACAGTGGATAAATCCTGTCCACCCTTTCATTCTCTGGACAAGTTCCACCTGCAGTGTTACAGTTAAGTGCTGTTATTGACCACTAGTGAAGCTGGTTTGCTTTTGAAATGGAGCAACGGGGATAATTTTTGAAATGACACAGGCTACTCTTTGTCAGCACTGAGACAAGCCTAAGGAAGGAGAAAACTCTTGAGTATTCTATTATAATAAGGGAGGACTAGAGGAGGACTGATGTACTCCATGGCCCCAGCTGGGAGGAGGAGGAGGAGGGCTTTGAAATTTCAAGGTGGCTGTTTGTGACATTTAGGGGAGTCATATGCCCTTCAGTGGAGTGCACATGAACACCTTCCCTTGTTGTACAGCATCTTTTCTGTCCTCAGAGGGCCTTGTCCAGTATGTGACCCTTTGGTGCTCATGCATCTCTTAGGAATTACAGGCTTTAGTGTAGACTAATTTCTGCATCACTCTCCAGATACAGTGCACTGAGCTAAGGGGCCACAGACCTGGCCATTAAGTACCTTGTCTTACTGGTTTTTTTTAAGGGTTACACATGGTTTATTATTTTAATCTTGTCAATAAAAACATGAAAGTGTGATGTAATATCATTCACTGTGTTACCAGTCAGAGGAAGGCACGTGGGACTGCCTGGTTCATGCCTGTAAATTGCTGTAAATCAGGGCAAGATCTGGACTTCCTTAGGTCTCTGTGAGGCAGGGAATGCTGGAAGACTCCTCTTGCGAAACTTCTTCTGTATTTTTTTGGGACATAAGGCAAAAAAACCCAAAGAACTAGTATTGAAAAAAATGAAGTTTTGCACCCCAATCTCTGAAGGTCTCCACCAGTGTTTCAGGGTTTTCACTCATTGCAGCAGCCACATGTGTTGTCCTGGGCCTTTCCTGGCAGGTTATTCCACCAGGGACCACCCTGAGGGCAGCATCACTTTAGGGATGGATATTGCTGAAAAGTTCTGAAGGATTTTGCAGTAAAGTTAATATAGATTTAGTACTTGGTTCCCCTTGGCTTCTCTGGCAGGCACGTTCGGGTGCCTTTGCAACCTCTCAAGTTTGCAGCCTTTTCTCTCTTTTCTGGCACATTTCTTGTGATTTTTTTTGTCCTTATGGAGGGGCCACAAGGCTGAGTTCCGTGGTGGGGATTAGGAGGATGTTTGTGTGTGCAGGTTGTTGGGAATGTCTGAGGAATGAGTGGGGGCCCCAGAGAGAAATGAGATCTTGTGGGGAGGAAGAAGAGTGCATGCACAATTAATAAGTTTCAAAATAACTCTCTTCATTAATTTAATTTTTTTCTCAGCATGCCAAATGCATTTGGTCTGCATTACATGCGTATTGTCTGCCAAGTTTTATTTTTAAGTGAAAAGTTACTCAAGAACAGATGCAGCAGCTCAGAATGTGAACTTTTTTTTCTGTACTTTATGCCATAACCTAAAAATGGACACAATGACTTTTAAAAATTTGTAATAAATTTGCTAACAGATTAAGTTCTTCTTGACAAGTTTCAAGATGCACTGAACACTATGGTCATTAATGTGAAGACTGAGAAAAGCACACTGTAACTGTGCAAATTCACCAGCTGTGCTGGAATAACTAAAATCTAGTATATTTGTCCTTAAAGTTCATAAGTGACATTCCTGGATAATTTACTCTTGAGATCGTATTTAAGTCAGTTCCTAAATATCTTCCTTAATATTTTCACCTTTGATGAGAACAGACCAACAGTTTTCAGGATATAGTTTTATTCTTTTTGCACTTTGAAAGCAGACAAGGAGTATATAAAAAGATCATGTATTTACATTATATTTTTTGTTGTACCACTGCTATATATGTGTGAACATTCAGGAAATGTAGGTACAAATGGGCTTTTTTTCAGCTACAAGATTACAATCCCATTAATGATTTTCTGATGATGTTATAACATGCAGGAATTAAGCTTTTCTTTAACAAAGAAGATATTTTCAAGTTATTGTCCATTTATGAAACTTATCTTCAAATAGATGAAATTACCCCCATGATTGTTAGGTAGGGAGAGATAAATAAGGTTGATTTACTTTTTCATGTTTTTTCTTTGTAACTTGAATACCCGGCTTGGCAGTTCTCAGTGCAGTTGTGTACCAGACACGTATCTGTGTTCTCAAAAAATAGCTGTAATATGTTTTGGTTAAGCAAATAACAGGGTATGGCTGACTGTACCACTCTGGCTCTCCTAAAAGTGGCAAGTGTATTTTTAAGTGAGATGTCACCACTTACAAGGAGTTCCCCACTGAAATTTTTTGTAAAGCAAAACAGGTAATTTTTAACACAAAGGAGCTGTTGCAGGATTGTGAAGTCCCTACTAGATGTTTTCATTTATGAAGACATTTTAAGCAGTATTTAAAAAAGCACAGAGTGAAAACTGATTGATGTTTTATTTTTAAAAAATGTTTGGCAAGGTCGTTGTGCCTCTAAGGACAGGCAGTCACTGGAGTTTAAACAAATTCTTTATTGTGCTTCCCTGGAAAGGTAACTTTTCATAGCAGATCATGAGTAAGAAAGCTTACTCACCCTGTCTGGTTCTGATTACGGGCTGCACCCTGATTTCAGGTACATCAGTGTGTCTGGAGCTATTTTGTTCTCCCAACGCCCAGGGTCAGCGTGGCCATGTCTGTCTCAACGGCCTGCGCCAAATTAACAGCGTACGAGAGCAGTGTCCAATAACAAAAACAAGAAATTGCAGTTTAAAGTTTATAAGGAAAATGGGTTGTAGAGTTTCCCATTTCAGTCATTAACATGCTTATAAACACGGGACCATATGCTACTCCAGCTTCATGCAACTGGGAAATCCCACATAAAGATCAAGGACAGGCTATATAACTGACTGTCGGCAGAGCAGCCTCGTTTTATACCTCCGCACAATTATCGTGAGCTTGTGGGAAGCAGTCTCAGTGCTGGAGCAGGAGCAGCAAACCCCGAGCTGGAGCCCTCGCAGATGCAGTGCCCTCACTGCCATTTCCCCTGGCCTGGGGAGTCAGGGAGATGCGGTGGGAGGTGGCGTGGGCAGGCAGTGTGGGGAGAACGGAGCAGCCGGGGAAGAGGGCAGCCATCCTCGGGTATGTCACAGGTTTCTGTAAGCTGATTTTCTTAGGTATGTAGCGTGACATACACAAGTGTGTCCACTTAAAGCAGAAAACTTCAGATTAATCCTGGTGCAGGTATAATATATAAACATATATAATTGGTCAAACATGCATCTTAAACTGATGACTGAAAGGCTTGGTTCAGTGTTTTTGTTTAGTTAAAAACCCGTGTTGGAGAACTGGTTTTCACTAACTTCTTGGCATGCCGTCACTCACAGCAGGTTCTCTGTGTGACAGGAATAACTGAAACCAGACTTGTCTACCTGTGTTTGTTGTACAAATACGTGCAGAATCAACAGTCTTGACTGCAACAAGCACTCCAGAAATCTGCAAGGAAAAGATCTAATAATGTTTGTAGTGAGGCTGAACATAAATCGAAAGAGGCAACGTCAGTCTTTGGTTTACGGATCACTAAAATGCTGACTTTTCTGTAATCATGCTGCAGTGCTCCCTGAGTACCCTATCGTCAGTCACCTGCAGGAACAAAATGTTCTGCATCGTTATAGCACAAGGAAATGAAAAATTCACGGATTTCTGGGATATCGTTGTGTAGTGAAGGAAAGCAAAAATTAAGAGAAAAAGAAATGAAATGGCAGGATAGGGAGTCCTTTTTCTGTAGGCAGATATTTAATTTATTTCACTTTATATGTTACTTAGTGCAGTAGAAAAGCCAGAACAAATAAAAACAGTAAGCAAACTAAAGACTTGCAGGCCTGGAAAAGTGGGTGGTTTTAAACAGGCGCTTGAATGACTAGCTGATTTTTAAAGATGTTTGATCTCTATTTTTAGACGTTTATACTCAGGAGTGTGCTCTGTTTCTGATGTTTTCATTACTACTGCTTTTTCTTTCCTCTTGCCTTCCTTTCTTTCTTTCCTTTGGATCCTGCAAAATTGGTGATTTATAAAGCATAATCCTGGGTCGTTTCTTGCAGCACACTGAGCACCTCTGATGAGACCCTCGGCACACTGCCGGATCAGGCCCACATTCCTACACAGCACTTAAATATGAGGGTGTAGCCATGAACATAAGTACTATAGAGAGACACACAAGCTGCAGAACAGTGCTGTGATTTTGTGTGGTCTTTGCCAACTTCTCCTCACCATTTAACATTTTTAGAAATTAACATGTAATTTTAAAATGAGCCATAAAATTTGAAAGTGTAATATGAACACAATGGAACCTGTTTTCAGAAACAACTCAAGGGACCCGCAAAAACCACTCACAGCAGTGACTTTTGCAAGTTTGATCTAAACCGTGCTGGAGACCTTGGGGATACTTTGAAATAAATAGTAACCTGGGAGAGCTGAAGGAGGTCTTTTTTTGCAGATCCTAATGTCATCCAGAAGTGAAGTGTAAAAGGTGAATGTCAAGTACAGTATTAAATGCACACAGCAGCATAACTGCAATTTGAAGGTTACACAGTTAAGATCATATTTCTGCAGGAATTTTATTATTACATGACCTGATTCGTCAACACTAAAATAACATGGAATTGAGAATTGAGGAGAAGATTGTGTTTAATTTACTGTTCTGTTGTTTTTTCTAAAGAAAGAATAAAAGGAAATGGCTCTACTACATGGGAAGCGTCAGGTTTAATATACCAGATGTGATAGCCCAAACCTGAGAATTTTAAAGATCCCACCCATTCCCTGCTAGTTTGGTTCACTTTTTGGATTTCTTTCAGTTCAAACACCAAAAATCAAGTAAGCTGGTTTCTTAATTCTCTTTAGTTTCTTGGTTTCTCAGTACCTGAGCTGCAAGGGGAATGGGTCAGGATTATTTCCACATGACCCTGAAAAACAGTGCTTCATCAAAACGGAATCTTTTTTTGTGGGAAGGTAGTAGTTCCAACCTCTCTGTTAGGGGAATGGAGGAAGGGAGCCCTGGGTGGGCTGGGAACAACAACAGCTGGGAGCACATCACTGTCCCAAAAGCCTGGGCACCCAGGGACTGCCAGCCAGCAAGGAAGAGCTTTGCCTGGAGCCAGCCCTGCTGGGAGAGGAAGCAGCACTCCCGGCAGTGTCAGCTTTCCTGTGCCACTTCTCTCCGCTCCCTTCTTTAGTGGTTAGTTTTATGGGAAAAGAGAGTGTTTTCTCACAGGTGTCAGATGCAAAAACTGTGCGTCCTTGTTTTCTCTGTTTGTTTTCAGATGCAAGAGGTTAGTAATGTTTAAGACTTTTTTCCCTTTAAACCCAAAATATTAAAGATTGCAGGGACTGGGCTCTGTGCAGGTAAGATGTGCTTCAAATAGCAGCATGTTTGCTATTCTGTAATTCAAGTATAATTGCTGTGGACACCCCACAGAGCAGAGGGGGGCTGTAGGCACATCTTTTTGTTTTGCTTCTGTTGATGTCATGGCAAATTTTCCACATGCTTCAGTAAAAACTGTCTTGAGCCAGTTGTTTGGCTGCAGAGGATTTTCTTCAAATCAGCTTGCTTCAGAGCAGCACGTGTCAGGACTCCTGATAGCTTTATCATTGTAGAGAATGAGATGTTCTTGCATGAATGATTTGAAATGGAAAAGATTACAACATCTGACTGAAAAATCAGAGACACCAAAAAAATCAGGGCACCAGCCACGTTTCCATGGCCACAGGTTGTCGCCGCCCGTGCCGGTGCAGCAAGCCTGCCTTTGTTTCTCCAAGACCATTAAAATTTTCCAATGCAGATATTCACAGCAGTGGCCAAAAAAGCATCAGACCCCTGTGCTTGCCCAAGACCTCTCTCAGACACTACACAGCAAATGTGTAGTGCTGTCACCAACCTCTAACAACTATATATTTTAATACTCCTCTTTAGAGGTAGTCAATGCTCCAGACCTCAGCAAGGGCTGTTACCTGGAAAGACTTAAGCCTCACTCATTTAGTGAAGGTGTTTTCAAAGAGAAAAAAAATATTTACCCCCATTTTCCCATTGTTCTAAATGTCTTTAGAATTATGCTTGATCTTAAAACCTGGGGCCAGCCAAAATGTGAATGTTTCAGGAAATTATGTGCATGGAAAAGCATGTAGTCATAAATCAGACTGTTTTCCAGTTTTAGCTGTAAACTGCATGGTTAGTAATGAATATAATAGGGAAATTAGTTAGAAAATTAGCAGTTAATTTAGGGATATTTAAAGAGTGTTTGAAACTACAGCTTGGGAAAACTCATTTAGTGAAATGGATGTGATTCCTTTTCCCCTTCCACTGCCTGAGCAGGATTTTCCCCAGTAGCCAAATTTGTGTTCAGATCTCTTGCAGCAGAAACTCCAGGCTCCCGTGCTGCCTTGCCATGGCTTCTGCCCTGATTCGGGCATCCCTGAGCCTTGTGAACATCAGCCAGCTGCAGCCACTCCTGCAAAAAGAAACGCTGCATGTGTTGCAAAAACAAACACTGCTCAGAGAGGGGGGCAGAGTGGGGCTTGGGGGAAATAATGAGATGAGGTAACTGAGCAATGTGGCAGCTTAAGCCGAGCAGCAGAAAGCCCTGCATGCTGCAGCCCTGGTGCAAGAGCCAGGGACGGAGCAGGGCAGCACCAGGCAGGAGCAATGGTTTGCATCCCGTGGGATGTCTCCACAGCCTGGCTGCCTCACGCTGCCTTGGTGTGCATGCAGAGGGGCCCTGGCATTGCGGCTGTCCCCCAGCGTGCTTCTGAAGGCACAAAGGAGAGTGTATTTGCTCTGTCTCCTACCCAGGAAACCCAGCAGCAAAATGTGAGTATCAGCTGTTTGTGCCAAAGAGGAGATGTAGGCCAATGAAGTTGAAAAAGAGGCATGATTTTACACAGGGAAGATCGAAAAAGAGGAACAAAACACAAGAGTGTTTGCAAAGACAGAGATGTGTGCTGTCACCTCATCAGAAGTGGCTTAGAAATCACACACTTATATATCACTGATGGAGAAGCACTTTTGAGCAGACAAAGCTGGAGGCAGATCACGGGGTTGAGAGCAAAATTTGTGCTGGCTCCAACACTGAAATGTGCCTGTTCTGCTCCTCAGGGCTCTTGTGGGACTGCAGCTGACTCTGCTTCTGCACCAAGACATCTGCCTATGGCACCTGCATGAAGAAAGAGAAATTATAGGGACAAACCTCTTCTTTATTGCCCAGTGGATCACTTTTACATATGAAATCTATAAACTTCATCACAGCTAACCATTACCTTCGGTGATTTTTACTAACATATTAATCTGTGTGCAGTGCAAGTGTGATCAGGAGGGGACAGGATGTAGACAAGTCAGGCACATGCAAGAGGGGTAGTAGCAGGAGGGAAAAAAGGGCTGGACTTTTCACATTCTGTGGCAGTAAACTTAAAAGAATGGCAAGCCCGTAAAAGTTTCACTTCTTTCTGGAAAAACATCTGAATTGAAACTTCATACCTGGCACGGGTTTTCTGCATGTCCCAGCCTCCTTCCACCACTGCTGGGGAGAAATAATGCAACTTTGGGTAACTCCTGGTAGATTCTGCTTGTAGCGCAGACTGTCCCTCGTGCAGTGTTACATTGCTGCTGTTCATGTTGCTGCAGTTAAGGCTGTACCTGTGTTTCCATTAGAATGCTTTTAATCTGCAAATTTATGACCCAGCTGTAAAAATTCAATCCAGACTGAAACTTGGCATGAGCAGTGTTCACTATCCCATCTGTGGAAGGGATTTAAGCAGGTACATCCCAGTAATAACCATCTGAGTTAGGCTTGTAAATTTGGAGCATGATGACTGGTGAAAAAAACTGTGAGCTTCTCAGTCGACCTGGAGTTTGAAATATTTTATGCCTATGGTGAAACTAGTGAAAAGCAGCTTGTTTGTATTCAGTCATATAGCTGTAAATAAAGAAAATGGTTTGGGTCTTTCTGTGTTTGCTTACATGCACAAGCACATGCATTTTCCTTACCATGGCAGAATTTTGATATGAGAGGCAAACACTTGAATCTCTTCAGGGTCTTGCACCAAAGCACTGTTAGATGATTCTCAAGTAGGTTAAGAAATTGTATTCATGCTGGTGCAAATGGTAGAATTTATCTATTGACTGTAATAGAAGGAAATAGGGAAATAATGTTTTCTTTTGGGTGAGATTTTTTTAAAATTCTTCTTAAAATACTGTAAAAATGGATACAGTATTGAACTGCAGAATTAGTTTTATTCACCATTGCTTCCTCCCATTTTAATTTTCTTTTCTAAAAAGCTACACACTGAACGTGCCTGACCAGATAGACTAGTAATCTGATCTGATCCAGCAAATCCTATTTCCCTTTGCAGGTTTGTGGTTTTTGAAAGTAATTCTGTAATTTTTTAAAAAAAGACAAAAAACAAAAAACCAAAACTCCTTTATGAGTTTAACTGAATTTTTTTAGGTCATTTGTCTGTAATGTGAATACCAGAAACATAATGATGAAAGCAGTTTAGTGAGACCAGACTTCTGATCTTCCATGTGTCTTCACAAAGAAGCTTTTGGGGGGGTTTTGACACAATTTGAGAAGTGGACTGAAGGGATATCTGCATTTGCTAATGCTGGGCTGTGGATGAGTTTGTACCTGCAATTCAGAAAATGTCATGAACCTGTAGGTATTGTTTGTGAATGAGAGTTTTGTCATCTTGATGGAGAAAGGGGAATGCTTTTAAAAACACTTGTTCTGAGAAACCTTCTCTAATGTTCATCTGTAAAGTTCAATTTCTAATTACCCAGAAAAGCAGAGCTGGTTTCAGTAATATTAAATCCACTTCACAACAAACTTAAAAATTTGGGTATCAGATAAGGAGGCAGATGTGGAAATTACCAGCAATTACTAAAGACCTGTTGAGGTATTTTATGCTTTATGGTATTAAACTGGCAACAAATCACCACTTTAGAGCTGGTAAAGGAGAAGTGTGTCCTAACAGTCAAAGCATGCAAAAAGCTTGTATAAGTGAGTTTTATGAGAGCTACAAAAAAAAAAAAAAAGAGCAGGATTTTAAAGCAGGGAAGAAAGTTGGAGAGGTAAACTGCATTGTAGAAAATCTGGAAAAGCGTAAAAACAATTCAAACAGAAAGAGATCAGATAAACAGCTGAAGCTGGAACAGCTGAGAAGAAACATACAAAAGTAGGTAAAGCAAAATTCCAATGAGCCATGAAATCTGTTTTCCTTAATTTTTCACAGTGGCCTTGAAACCTGATGTCAGAGACTCTATCTCTGTTCTTTCACTGATGGCCAGAAATTGAGGTTATGATGACCAGATCGTTTGGTATGGCACTGACATTTGAAGTTAAAAGGGATTGCCAAGACTCTCAGTTATGACACTAAAATATACCGCTATTTCTAGAGCCAATTTTCAGTCCCTCCCTCATGCCTCCACATTGATTTAGGCAACAGATGCATGAAAAGCAAAGCAACATTCAAAATAATCCCTTAGCTGAGGCTGGGGGAAGGCTGGCTAGTGGGCTGTAGCCAAAATTCCTTAAATGTTACAATGTTTTACATTTCTAAATGTAAAAGCTTTCTTTCCAATGTGAGGTACCAGCCAAATGTCTTAGTTACGGTATCTCAGAGTGAAAACTGGCATGTGGCCTTGTGGTCATTTGTGGGTATTGACAGATTTACACTCTCGAAGATCAAGTTAAACGTTGTCGGCTTCTCCATCTCTCCTTACTTTGTCAGGGCTTTTTTTTTTTCTGTCTCAGTTACTATTTGTCAACTTAAATCCAGTTTGCTGGAAAAATGAAGGCTCTTCACGACCTGGCTCTTCAGGAGCAAATTGCCTCAAATTCTTTCTGCTAGCCAAGGTATTTTGTAATGCATTGCAAAACAGCGGCAGGATTCCTCTCCTTGCACTAGATGTACTTTGTGGGCTAGACACTGCGGGCAGTTTTAATGAGGTCTTGGTGTGCTGGGGAATTTGTCTCGGCCGTTGACTTCGGGGAGACTTTCATCCCAGGTCCCTGTTTGTCTAATTGCTCTCCCTACCCCAAGGAGCAGGGTCTGGCTTTGTCCCGTTGTGGGCTGCACCATGCGGAGTCTGGACTGGCGGCTGCTCAGGGAGCAGATTCTGGAGCTCGTGTGCAAATTAAATGGTCTGCTCCTGACTATTTATGACAGCTTTGCACTGTGGTGGTGGATTGTCCATTACACAGACACACTAAAATCCATTGTCCTGCTTTTTTCCCTCATTTAATGTTTGCTGGTGTAGCTGTTGATTTCTGCATCACTAATTCATTTCCCCAGGATCATCTTCAAATAGGATCTTTCTCCAGAAGGCAATAGCATCTGTTCCTTTATCAGGGAAAGCTCTGGGTGTCTGCAGCACTGTTTGTGTCAACACTGTCAGTGAGAGCCCAGTGCAGCCTGTGAAACTTATGTCAGCTGGAGGAGCAGGGGTGCTGGGTGAAGCCTGGAGCCCTTCTCTATCTGCAATACCATAATTACAATAGTTCTGGGCTTCCTACTTGTTGAATCTCAGCAGTGCTGGATGTTTAGTGACACCTTTTGAAGTGAAGAGAAACCAAAAATCTGTCCTGCTCTGGCCAGCACTTGAGATTGTGGTGGTGTTTTTAAGACATGCAATCTTTCATATATATACATACACACAGACGCACATATATATTTCCTTAGTGCTCTATTACAATGATGATATCTGTGGAATTCAAGCATGTTCTCTTGCTGTTTTGCTGTGCTTACTCCTTCAACTCAGAGCTGTGCAGTAGTTCACCATGGCAGTGAACTTTGCAAAGACAGAGGAAAAGAGGGTCCCAACTGTACTGTCTACAAACAACAATATATCTCACTTTCAAATCCCATACCTCACTGAGCTGTTTACTCCAGATTGCCCCTGCAAAGCTGAAAATCTGTTTCATAGAAGTCAGCAGAGAAGACAAGGCTGACCTGCAGGTATTGATCCCAGTAATCCTTTTTTTAATGCAAAGATTTATTTTTGCTGTCTAAACCAAAGTAAAGAAATGTTTGTTTTAACATTTTAAATGAGTGAAAATGGCAGGTGTCTTTATAAGCCTGTTTTCCTTTTAGTATTGTGTCACAGCCTTTCTGCTGCTATGTTCACTCCTTGTCTAATGAGATTGAGTGATAATTTCTCCTTGCTACAAGTGCACGTAATCATTCATTTGTATTTATTACATTTACTGTGAATCTATATAGGGAAAAGGTCATTAATATTTCTCATTCCTCTATACCTCATTCAACTCACAGATTCACATCCCTGATTCTCTTCCCCCTTATTTCAGAAGGGGACAATAATTGTATCTGCTATCCAACTCAAAGTGCCTTTACTTTTACCTGATAATTGATGGACAGACACTCAGATATGTTTTAAAACCAACTCTCTGGAAGTGCCTGGAAGTGCAAAAACCCAATTTGCTGAGATCTGGTCTTGGTTTTGAGTGTTTTGGCCCCAAAGCATGCTACATGATTTGACACACAGCGTTCATGTGTTTGCAAAGCTTTCCAAACTTCATTCTGTGAACTCCTGCTGCTTTCAGTGGGTTCTTTGCTCATAGATCAAAGACTGTGACTCTTGGAGAATGTAACTGCTCATGTTTGGGTACTCCTCATCCTTCATTCCTTGCACAAAATAGGAAGAATAAAGGCTGTATTCAGTGCTACAGTACTGCTGCATTTGCTGAGGCTTGAGGAGCTCTGTCATCTCTCCGTGGGCTTTATGGCTGCTCAGAAACATCCCGTCCTTGTCCAGAGCAGTGGCAGCACCCAGGCTGATGTGAGCCCACCAAAATCCTGCCTCATGGCCGTGCCATCTTTCCATCCTGTCTGGACAGCCTCCAAACAGCGGCTCCACACTCCCCACAGGACCAAAAATCCTTTTACAGGAGGTGTGGGAGACAGCTCTTCTAAGGTCGCTCCTGCCCACCCTCGCCCATGTCCCGCCACGCAGTACCTCCAGCCCACAGTCCCGGCTGAGACCAGGAGGTCTTGGCAAAAATCCAGGTGTAGGTGAGCTGGGCAAAGGGCAGAAGAGGAGTGTTGGAGCAAGGTGTCTGAAGGGGGTGGTGGGGAGAGCTGGGTTTGGGCTGCCCCTCACGGTGTGAGGGGCATGTGTGCGGTGCGTTATCTGGTAACAGGGCTCACCTTCATTCTTGGTGAGCTCTGCTTCATCCAAGGATTTGGCTCCCTTGGCTCCTGTGTATCTTTACAGCTGGATTATGGGTTTAGGTAAATCAGATGCCCTGAGATCACAAATACGGGTAACTGTAGAGAAGAGGAAGAAAAAAATCAACAAAGGCCTTGATATATTGTATGTCATCTGTACGTGACACTCCAAGACCTTTGAATGCTTTAACTAAAAACCTAAATATAATTTAGTTAGTAAAAAATATAACTTAGTTATAATAAAATGATAATAGTGGAACTTGGCAACAGAGCAGCTAATAAATACTACACTTTTGTAATGTGCCCGGGATCCAAGTACATACCCTTTTACTATGTATTTAAAGCATGTGGCAGGACATGCTAGACCAAGATTTTCTTTTTGTCTTTCCAGTGGAAAACTAAAGTTCTTTGTTTAAGTGAAGCCTGTTGGGAATTTTTCTTAAGTAAAACAAGGAGCTAAAGAATTCCATTCCCGTTTGCCAACTTTTTTTTCCTCCTTCAAGCCAAATTATCGATTAATGGGGCATTAAATAACAAATACTGCCTAGTTAGAATCATACACTTTTTTACTTAGGCTCTTTCAATACTTTCTTATTGGTGCTTCAAACACAACTGAATTAAAAGATGAGATCTTTTATTGGGAAAATATTACCCTTTCTAAACCTTTTTGACCTTATAAAACTAAAGGTCAGTAATCTGAAAGTCATTACATTTGCATACTTACCCTATTTATGATTTTTTAAATGAAATTTTAAAAAATCTGTACTCCTTTAAGGTCTTCTTCCTGAGATTCATTCTTTGCCTTCCTCATTAGCTGTCTCCATTTCAGTACCCTATCATTGTGCCAGCAGAGCAGCCAAGTGAATGCTTGACCATATTTTTGTCTGGCTCTAGTGAAACCGTGATCTGACAATAGAATACTTTACTCTGGGTTTTCCTTCTTCCCCAGGGGAACCATACTTCAAGGGCAACCTGCTTGTCCAGCATATGAACATGTGGAAAATCCACTGCTATGCACTAATGATTTTCAGATGGGCAATTGTTGCTGAAAATCATCCCAGGAGCAGCAGCTTCTCCATTGTAGCACCTAACCACTTTGGGATCACATTGCTTGTAGCTGCTCTGGAATAAACCCTTTGCATTTATGTATAGGGTGGTGACATTTGCTGCATCGCACATATGTGGTGACAAAATTTAGAGGAAAAGGAGGTAAAAGTTACAGCTGTGGTTATTTTTTGGCTATTGCAACGTCCATCAAAATCTGACACTTATTTTAGCTTGAAAGTATAAACGTAGGAAAAAGTTGAGCTGTGCCAAAGATTCACAACAGCAAGGCAGAAGCACCCTAAATATTGTCCACAAATTAATAGCTTTCAAACTCATATTTTATATATTTACAAGATTCGTCACATACTGGGAGAGAGAATAATGAGTTTTAAATTTTAAATAATTTCTATTACTCTTCTTAGAATATGCATTCTTTTTGAACAACTTTCACTATTAATCTGTAATTAAAGCCAAAGTTTTCTTTTAATTTTAAAAGCTTGTCCTTGGACTAAAAAAACATGGAACATTTTTAAACATTGATCCAAGCTGCTGTAGATACATTTTATTTAAACCACAGAGCCTGCAGTTGGATTCCTCGCTTTGCCAGATCGGCTATGAACTGTAAGTGTGGCAGTAATGATTGTGGAGTCCTGGATGCTTCACTAACAGTGAGGAGGGTTGTTTTTCTGGAGTTGTTCCTCCCTTTGGGCCCTATTCATGAATGACTTAATCTCCGTCTGTGATCAAATGTCGTGCAAGTTACTGTGCACAGAAAACTCAAGGAATGCTTCTCTTTCCTGCATTCCTTACATGGAATTGCTGTGCCTGCCCAGCAAGCAGTTGGAGAGTGGTAAGGGTGGGAAGAAAGTAGCAACAAAAACACACACAAAAAACCACCAGAAACAATATAAAAAGAGTGAGACAAAGAAAAGGGAGAGAATTTTGTAAGATCTGGTGTGCAAGTTGGATTGAGCTGTGCACAGACAGGAGGGGAAACTGGGGTTTCAACTGGGGAGTGTTACAGGGGCAATTCATTCACCATGAAAAACAGAAGTGTTCTCCAGTATTTTCTCTGTAGTGTTGGCCATAAAGATGATTTCTAGTGCATGTTTCTGTTAGCTTGTTTTGTCTTGAAAAGCAAACATTTACTGTTTTAATGAGCAGATTTCAAGAAGTTCAGGGAATTAATGCTTCTTAGTCTTTTTATCCTCTTGACCTAATTGTTTGTGTGGTAATTCTGTCCTTTCCCAGGATGTTACGCCACTTCATTTGAAACCAAGAGAAGGACTTTCATTAACAGAGATATTGATTACACAATGCATGCCATGCAAGGAACTTTTCTTGTGATGTTTTGGGATTTTGTTAGAGATCCAGCAGAATAATACACAGATTAGCTGTCTCTGTATTTATGCAGACCCCTTCCTTACTTTTTAAGTTTCAACAAAGTTTTCACTTCAGTTAGGTGCTGTTCTCAGTTAAGAGTGAAGGAAGGACTTATATTATCAGAGTTGTTTTTCTCATCACCAACACCCTGCAGCCACTGCATGAAATTCTGTCTGTCTCTCCGTGCCCCAGTGTGAGGACAGATTGCTATAGCAGGACTCCCACACCAAACAGTCACTGGTGGCAAATGGGAAATAACTTGACTCAGGTGCTGAACTCCTCCAGCTGTTGACGGGAGTTACACTTGTTTGTCCAGGACAGTGACTGGAATAGTCGTTTAGCTCTTTTTGAGATATTTTCCATCCCTTTAGTACTGCCAATGGACTTTAAAGATGTAACTCTCTTTTCAGGTAGGTCATGACTGGAGTATCATTTTAGCTCTAGGAGGGAAAAGATAGAAGAAAAGATAGGGAATGAAGGGAAAAAGGAAAACTCATGGACAGGAAATAAATACAGGTGGAAAAATAAAGAGCAGAAACTTTTGGAAGATTGTAAAGAGAAGATAGTGCTGGGAGAGGACGGGGAAAGGGGAGTGCAGAATTAAGAACAAAAAGGAAAAGGAAATAAAAGGGATAAAAGGAATGAAGGGAAGAAGATAAAACCTTTATATCTTCTTACCTGAGGAAGCAGGTATGGAAATAATGGTAGGAATCTGGAGTATAACAGGGAAGGGTTCTAGAATAAATTAGGGAAGTATAGGAGATACTAACACTTTTCACAGTCCAAAATTAGAAGTTTAATATTTTTCCTTTCAAAGTGTTTGAGAAATGAGGGTGGATAAGAATTCAAGATACTGCCGCCCTTCTTGAAATGAACCCTTGAGTCTAATTACTATGTCTTGGCATTTTTTTCCATGTTACACAGGCTAAGAGCAAATACATTTCCAGAAAAGGTTATGACCTTACTTAGAATACAAAGCAAATTAATCCAAACTGTTGCTCCACAACCTAGGGCAAAACCACAATTTAGTCTGGGACTGGGAAATACTCAAGTTCTGGTGGCAGTGGTGGTAGTGATGGAGGAGTCTCTTTGTGTGGGGTGTGTGGTTATTAATTTCCCAGTCTCTTGGTGCATCCACAATCCCTGACTAAGCTGGACATGAAAGTATAGAATACTTCTCATACTTTGGCTTAATCACACCAAATCCAGACTTTGGCGGATTCCACCAAGACCTGTTTTGAAAACTGTAAGTAGTTTTCAGGCTACTGTGAGACAGTTTGGCCAAGTGTGGAGGCTTCCTTGGCCCAGTGTTCCTGAAAGTTTTAACTTCTCTTAGGTCTGCTCCTTTCTGTAAATTTTTCAAATCGGATATTCTCTTTGAAAATTTTTCAAGTCATCATCTGTAAGTTACAGAGAGAAAATCTCAACCTAATGCATAGTTGGCTGGGGGCAGTGTCTTCGTGCTTTTCCGAGACGAGCAGTAGTGTAGAAAGGACATCACCTGGGATGGACCAATAGTTTGATCCTGCATGTCAAAAAATGCATTCCAATACAGTTCATGGTATATATGAACCTAAAATATGTCATGCCAGATCTGATTATACATATAATCTTCAAGTTCAACAAAAGGTTTTGTTTCTTTTTCCCCCATCATTTTTTAAAGAAACAGAATTTATCTGAATTAAAAACATGATTGGTGATGGTGAGTGGGTGGTTCTGTTTACCCTGCCACATTATATAGTACCACTTTTACTCCTTGTTTGGATAGCAGTCACAAGACCCAGATATCAAGCTGTGAAAGTATTTTTCTTGCAGCAGCCTTTCTTTTTTTGGCAGGCAGTGGCTTTGGAGATGCCTTGCATTTTGTCATGTGATTGGACTGCTGATGAAGTTTCTGTGCTGCCTCATTTTTCCTGGATTCCATCTGAATTAACTCTTCTTTGGGTCACAGTCATTAGCAGACTTCTGAATGAGTGGGGCTTTGCATCATGGTGTAATGAGCTCTAATACTTAATCTCTGTAAGGAAACACCCTGTAAAGAAGGAATTCGCTGCATTTGTTCCACGTGACAGAAATCTGTTTTCTGTACCTCCAGCTGTCCGCATTGAAAACACATCCCTTCTTCACAGTAATATTCCTTCATGAAACAAGGGAAATTGAGAGGGAATGACTTGTATGTAATCATTCCATCTAAAAATATTCAGCTTAGTCTCGTAAACACATAAACTAGTTCTTTATAAACAAGTCTCCTAATTTTCTTTAAACTGAGTATTTACATATTATGTTAGAGAAGCTGGGTGTATCAAACACATATGGTTCCTATTGCATCAGGGGCTTTCTTAATTTTGGTGTTCTAATTGAAGAGACATTTTTGAAAGCATGCTAACTTTACAGAAACTAATCTATCTGACTCTGTCGGGTCTAGGCTTTATTCTTCCATCTATCACCACACTCTGGAAACATTTTCCACTTTAAATGTGCAGCAGTAACAATATCCCTCATGGACTTCAAATTGCCCTCAATACTTCCAGCGTGTGATGTGGAAACATGGTTTGGGGTAGTTGATGTTGAGGAGCTGACAGGGGCTTAAAGGGGAGAGAATTAGGAAGAGGCATCAGGAAAGAAATGGGTGTAGGGACTATAATTTATTCATAAGTTTTTTGCCTTATTCATGGGTAATTTATAATACAAAATGCCCTACGCTAAGTAGTATCTTTAACTGGACAAAATTTCTATCCACATCAGAGAAATACTGCAGGTCTGCTTTAAAATATACACTGTTCCATAAATGTCACGAAACAACCATTTCCCTCGGATAAAGCAAAATTTCAGTTTGCCATCCAATATGTGTTAATTTTCCCTCCTGCAAATAATAGACAGAGAGCTATTAAGTTTACATCTGAGGTAGGTACATTTAAAATAGAAAACACATTCCTATCCCAGGCAGTGCTGTTATGGTTTCTGCTAGTGTGGGCTTCCCCTGCAGGTGCGTGCTCTGCAGAGAGCTGAGCCATGCCCCTGTGCTTGCAGCTGGCGATGGGGTGGGATGTCTTGTAGAGCTCAGTTAGAGTCCCCTCTCCAGCAGCACCCTGAGCCCTTTGCACTGCACGTGCTGGCTCTGAGCTGCTGCAGTAAGTGCACCAGGTTTGCCACTGACTTGGTTCTCGATTCTGTGTAAATCCACCTCTCCCAAGCATACAGAGTATTTAACAGTAAATTGCCTTTTTAAAAAAAAATTCACTAACATGTACAACATAAAGTCCACAAAGGTCATAGAGGTAAATTCATTTATTAAATGGAAATACTTGGGTCCAGAAACCATTATGAATCACTCTGGTGTTTTAAGTTCAGGATGCAGAGTAAATTATTCCAAAAATAATGGTAGCCAAATGTCATTCCCTCCCAACGTTTGTGTAATATCTATTTTTCTGTGGGCAGATGACTGCTATGTATAATCAGAGGCAGACTTTTGTCAAATTGAGACTAAGTAAACACAGCTGAACACAAGCAAGTTGGACTACAATTTTTTGAGTCTTGCCAGTGCTGTTATGACCTTGAAAATGAATGTTTCTTCAGAGCAATCTGCTTTCAATATGGGAGAATTTTTAATGTTTCAAATTATGAAGTGTTGATTGAAAATTTGTTCTGTTTAATTTTAATATTTTTGTCCAAATAAATGAAAAGTATGTATTTTTCCAAAGGAGGGCATCCTTTCTGCTGCTTAGAAAGTAGGGATGTTCCGTACAGAAGTGTTTCTTGCATGTATGTATGAGAAAAAGAACAACAGTTAGCAATAGAGCTGTAAACTCATCTGAAACTTCATTATATAATCAGAGAAAATTTTGTGTTGTTTCCTTGAATGAAATTAATTTTTTCCTTGAAAAAAATGCTTGGGGATTTTTTTTTGTTTGTTTTTTTTTTAAATGTTCTATGCAAGCAATTGTAGCATTTAGGCTGTAGATTTTATGCCATTACTTATCTAGATACTGTTTTCATCATCCTTGAAAAAGTAGGGCCCTATTTATAACTTCTGCCCATTTTTCTAAAGCTTAGTCTCCTTCTAAATATTTTATATTGACCTTGTTTTTCTCTGATACACAAAAAAAACCAAGTCTGATTTTACTGCCGAACAGTACGATTTAAATCTTAGTTTTAGCATGTGGCTTTTCTGCTTTTACAGTACCAGTCATTTGAACAGAGAACATTTTGCTCCCTCGATTTTAAAGGTCACAGCACTTGGAGCTCAGAGAGGCTTTGGAGAGAATTCAAATAGGAGTCCTGATCAAAAATTTGTCTTTCAGTAATTACAGCAAGTGAGTCTCATCCATTGCCAATATCTGTGTTTCACGGCGCTTCTTTCAAAGGGATTTTTTTTTTCCATTTTAAGTGCTGTATAGAAACCAGCTTACATACCAAACTTGGGTAGGACATGTGCACAGCATTGTGGCCAGGGGAAACTTTCCCAAAGTCTTTGTCCTTCATATTCACAAGTCATATTTCCCAATCTGCCTCTTTGGGGGGGGCAGCAATTACCACATTCTAACCAATTCTTACAGAACAAGAGTTTAACGCCAGCAGCTGAACATATACAGCACCTCCTACTTGATGGATGGTTACAGTTTGGCTTTGGCTTTGCAAGCCAAGTGCCATCCCAACAGGTAGTCTTGGATGTTTTTTGAAAGAACTGCAGCAAAGTCTCTTCGTGCTTCAGTTTTCTCTTCCCCTGTCATACTACCAAAAGAAAAATGAAGATCCAGTTGGAAATGGGAGGAAGTAGAAAAAGACAGATATAACAGAAAAGAAGACAACATGATTGAGAAATTATTTTGATTGACAATTGCAATCACTGGATATGACTGAACATTCCTATATATTCGTGTATTTTGTTCTCTCTACTGAAATGCAGATTTCACAAATAAAGGAGAGGGTGCTGCTCCCAGGCCTGTCTGAGCAATGTGGCTTCCTAACATTAACGAAATGATCTGGAAAATCCTTGATGCCAGGGGTTTTAGCCACTTTGTTGTTTCTTCTGGGCAGCTCCTGCTTGGGGTCTAAGGCTGTGGATACTCCCAGTGTCCATGGTTTGTATTCTGGGATTTCTGCTTCACCACAAAGGCTAATGAGGCTCATAAAAACGAAAATAAAAGAATGGGGCAGGTGTCATCTAAGCCCCCGAAGTGGGCCTCTGAGTGTTTGAAAGGTGCAAGGCAAGTACAATTGCAAAGCTTAGGACCTTTCAGGCAGAACCCACCTTGAATTATAACAATGTGAGGCAACGAGCTGTGTTTGAGGTGTGAGAGGAAAGGGAGAGTGTTGCTGCAGATGGGGCTGGGGGTGGGCAGCAGCCTTCAGGGTCCTTTGAGCAGCTCTCAGGATGCTCCTACCTGAGACAGCAGTTGCCTAGGAAGTACTATCCAGACAGTATTTTAAAAAGATTTGCTGAACCTGGAGCTGCAGTTGGGGTTGATGGTGTCTGCCAGCACTATCCAAGCCCTGCCTGCAAGCTGGGTGAGTCAATCCCAGTGGTGCTCTGAGGGGCTGGTTTTGCCAACACCTTCCTGGTTTGCTCATCTGATGTGTTGGTGGCACCCAGCTAGGCTGGTTGTGTCAGTGCTTTGTGCATCCTGATGAATCTGTACTACCAAATACAGCATTTGTTGATGGCACAATGTCTGTTTGCCCATTGTTGGAGAAGGAGTGGGCAGGAATGCAGTTGCTGTCCACACATGGGATTTGCTGTGTCTGCTTTGCAGGCCCTTTGCAGATCCCCATAAACTTCAAAAACTGTGATGTATAGGCAATTGCTCTATGGTAAAGCTTTGGCTCACAGGCAAAAATAAAAAGTTCTTGCAAAATGAAAGAAAAAGCCTTTGTTGTTATAAAAGTGGAAACAGAAGTACTGCTAATAACAGCAGCAAGTTAATTAGAAAACATGAAACAGTTCACAGAGCTTAAAGAGTTTGTGTTGTAGCTGCCTGGCTTGCATGGCTGCTGAGGGTCCTTCTCTTATTCTCCATCCAAAAGCTCAAAGCCTGAGTTGAGCTGTGTTGGAGGGAATAAAGGATCTCACTTGTTCTCACCATACTTATTTCCAAAAAAATATAAATGTTCTTCCTGTCTGGAACCATGGCTTCCTGTATTCTTGATTTTCCCTATAGAAGTGGAAATTCAGGATCTTAATTCTTAAAAGGCAGGTGAGAATGCAAAGCTGTCTGTACAAATATATGATTGATGCAGATGCTGCTTACCCTTAGGAAAACATCTAAGCAGGTCAGGGAAGACACATTAAAAAATTCCATAAGTATGAAATATTCCAAGATAAAGTTAGTTTAATTGCTCCTTGAACAAGATGTTCACAATGATTTCCAACTGCATCTGTGTAAGGAATTGCATTCTATGAATGCAGGTATTTTCATATTTTTATTCACATATATGTAGCTCAGTTTCCCATTGCAAACTTGTTGGGTGAAGGGGATTTTTTTATTTATGGTAACATGAGGGAAGACTAGTTATTTATACATGGTGATAAAGCTTCTGAGCTGTTTTTGATCTATAGAGCTTCCAAATTAATCACAATTCATATTTTTTTGAAGTATGTCAGTTATTTAACCATAAATACCATATGGCTTTACCATAAATATGTATATGTGTTTTAAGTCTGATATAGCAAACTGTTGCAGGAGAGAATTCCCTGGCGGAAATCTCCTGGCTTCCAGGAAAGCATATATGAGTTAATGTAAAACTTACATGTAGTAAATATGACATTGTTGCCTTCTGCACCTGTCTTACATGTTTTTGAGGAACATTATCTCTGTGCCAACCTGATATTTTTGAACAGTATTTACCCTATTTGGGGGCAGAATGTTATGGGGGGCTACTTTAGATAACACTGTCTTTCATCATGGAAGCTGATAGCCAGCAATTCATTTAGGTTCTAGAGGAGGCTATTGGCTTTAACTGCTTTTAGATCACATCCACCGGTCAATGTGTCAGTCCCTTTTTGGGAGAAATATGTTTAATACCTATGGATAGTACATTTTTGTGGTAATAATACACTGTGCATCAGTAATTCGTAACTTTATTAGTACAAAGGGAATGGATTACTTTTTATTACTCATTATTTTAAAGATATGTATTATTACCGTCACAATTATTATTACTACTATTTTAGTCCAATCTCTATTTAGGTACATCTTGCAGTGGCTAGTGTAGCTTTTTTCAGGTGAGAACTCTTTGCAATGATCTCAGAGAACTGACATCTTCACTCAGAGAAACAGCCTGAGCATATTGCCTGTAGTTCAAAAACTCTGTTTGAAAGCAAATCTCTTTACCTTGAAATATTGTGGCTTAGGGTCCTCCACAGCTCAGCAATTGCGTCTTTGCGAGCTGCTCTCCCCGAGATGAATGGCGCAGGGTTTGAATGAGCCTCGTTGTTATGCAGCGTGTCCTGCAGTTAGGGGAGCCGAGCAAAACAGAACCAACCTCTGCAGCATCGCAGAGCAAGCTTTAGAGGCTCTAAAATTCTTGCAATTGTGCTATATCAAGAAAAGCAAGCAGTAAATCAAGGTCGGGATGAGATGGTAAGCCCTGTCTCTCAGCAGCAATCTTTGCTGCTCTACAGGTCCATTATTGTGGCGCAGCATTGCAGTCACGGCTCAGGCAGCGCTCTCTGCCACGTGGATACTCAGTGCCCTGCTACGTGGTGCGCATTTACTCAGCCTGCCTTAGCAGCTGAGGCCCGGAGTGCAGAGAAATCTGAATCCACTCCTTGTCTTGTTATCAGTCGACGATGCTTCCCTGCTGATTTCTTGAAAATCACTGTCTCCAAAAGCAGCAGTGTGTGTTGAATAACAAACCCCTTCACACTCAGGCTCTTCAGGTTTGGGAACAGAGCCAACATTCTTGAAGAATGATTTAGTGGCCAATAAACATCTGCAAAGTCTGTAAGACTGTCAGAAACAGTAACATTGAAAGTAAAGATCATATCAGTAGCAATTCCCCTGTCCTGACAAGGCATTCAGTGCACAGTCATTCAGGATTCAGTCATCCTTGCTCTCATTCCTGTTATCACAGACAGTTTCATACATTTTGTCAGAGAAGCAATTCCATCTTCTTCCACAAAGCTGTTCACATCCGAGGCCCTTGCAATGTTAAGCACTGGCCTACTACCGTTTCAGGACCTCCCACACATGCTTCTTCAGAGAGCAGGAGCCTCATCTGTCTTAGGCAAATGCTCTTGCTGTGAAGGGCGCTTACAGCTTTCAATTAGTGAGCATCTGCAATGCTAAGGTTTAGCTGCTCCTTGAGAATTCAAGCCCAGTCTGGCTGATTTATCACACTGCGCCGATCTCCATGACAGCCTCAATAGGCTTTGAGGTCTTCGAAGTAGGATTCTTCTGCAGAGTTCCTGGAATTGCGCTGCACTAGGACTCAAACCATTTTAAGCACAGGATGATGTTTGGAGCAGAAGGGGGTGTTTCTGCTTCTTCAAAAGGTCTTGGAAAATAGGCATATCTTCCTGAATAACTGGGCATGCTGTTCTCCTCCTAGTGCACCCTTTTGGTGCACTGCCTCTCACTCACTTGGTGAACAGGAAAACTGAAAACACAGCCCTTCTTGAGATACCTCCCAGTGTACTAGAGTCTCTGAGGGCCTCTTTAAAAGGTGCCTGGGGATATTTAGGTTTGGGAAGAAATCCTGTAATGGAAATAAAAACAGTGCAAGTTGTGGTGAGCAGGAGCATGAAGACTGCAATAGCTTCACAAAGGAAAGGAAACGAAACAAAACAAAAGAGTTAACTCAAAAATAGAGCTATCAAACACTAAAATCACTGTTGTGCAACTGGAGATAAGAATAATCCACAGGCAACTCCTTCCCCTGCAGCTCACTCAGCAGTTTCTTCCTGCTGGTCATTCTGTATATGGTCAGGGAGCTGTGGGACTACAGCCTCCTGTGTATGTTGGAGTAGTTCCTCAGGATGCTGAATAAAGGGGCGGTCACATTTCAAGCTAGATGAGGAAGGAGATACTTTTCTGATGTATGTGACCTGGTCTGGTTTGAAAGATGCCTCAAAACCCATCTTATATCCTCGTTGGGTGCTCACTGCTGGTTCTGTACCACCAAAGCTGTAGCATAAATGCAGCTGAGCCCCTCTGAGGACAGGATGGTTGATTTCCTGATGTGCTGTTCAGTGCCACTTGATACATTCTATCTGGCCCATTTCAAATAGTAATAAAAGTGTTTTTGTAAGACATCTGTAGGATTTCACAAACAGATAGGTAAGTCAGCAAACAATTACAATTTTAAGTAATTTTAGATACATAAGACCTTGTGGATGCTCATGATTTCATAGCTTTTTATGCATGCAAAGCAGCACTCTTGTTAACCTCATTTGCGCCTGTGAGTGCTCAGTGCTGCTGAGATTGAAAGCTCAGGCTCTCAAGCCAGAGTTCTAGAGACCAGGGGAATGTACTGTGGCACCTGTGAAAAGTTCAGTTAGAATGACTTATTGAGGCCCACACAAATCTGTAGAACAAGCAGAGAGAGTGTCAGTCACTAACATGAATTACTTCATGTGTTAAATCCGTCTGACTGTCTTTTCTCATCTTGTGTCCTCCTCCTGCATCAGCCTTGGAGCTGCTGTGTCATGGCCCCGAGGTTGTTCAGGGAAAGGTGTCACCAGCTGCTCCAGGACTGTCCCTGGCACAGTTGCATCATGTGCCTTCAGGAAGTGGTGACAAAGGAAAATACCATGTGTGATTGTACTGCTGTATCTCACCCTATACTTAGTGTGAAGGCAGATTGCTTAGCCATTCCTATTTTTATGCAAACGTAATGTAGACACAAATACAGGTAGGTATATATTTGAAAATATCTGTATCTCCTTGGAGATACAAATAATCTTTTAAATTTCACATGTAATCCCTGGATTTGCAGAATCTGTTGTGCATCAGTTGTCTGGGTTACCGTGAGGCTCTTCTGCAGCTTACAGTCATTTTTATGGCTATTTGGTTGCTGGAGCCCTGCTGGTGCCCTTTTCTTACAAGCTGCTTGAATTTGTATGCTTATAATCTCACAGAGAAGAGTGAGTTTGGGACATCACTGGGGTTTAGTATTTGCACATGTGTCAGGGGAAGTTTAGGTTGGATATTAGGAAAAGGTTTTTTACCTGGATGGTGGCTGGGCTCCTCAGGGAAGTGGTCACAGCACTAAGCCTGCTGAAGTTCCAGAAGCATTTGGACAATGCTCTCAGGCTCATGGTGTAATTCTTGAGGCTGTCCTGTGCAGGGCCAGGAGCTGGACATCTGTGATCCTTGTGGGTCCAACTCAGGATATTCTGTGACTGTGGTAAGTATTGTGCACATCTCAGTACCCCATGAAGTGGATGGAAGAAGCTATGTTTAAAGAGACCATATTTGTCAGTTCTTTATCTTACAGACGAGTGAAAGAAACTGAATTTCATCTCTCAGACAGACTTACCCTTTCTTTACTCCATGCTTCTGGCTAAACACTCCATGGAAATCAGTTCTGGCATTCACTAAGAAGCTCCTCCACTTGCCTGAAAATACAGCACCTTGTAATTTAAATTGTCTTTGTACAGCATATGCCATGTCTGAGCCTGCTTGGCTCCCAGGAGCAGGAGAGGAGCTGGCTCCTGCAAGTGGGGCCACAGGAATGGGTGGCACGTTTCTCTAAATTCTGCAAGAGGCTTCTGAAAATATCCTGTGTGCATGCATTCATATCATAACATTACACCGCATATATAGGTCTGCTCCCAAACCCACAGCCAACTAGCATAACAAAATCAGATTTTACTGCTGTCGTGTCAGCCTAGGGTTGAAATATGGCTTTGAAACCCTCCCTTTCACCCTGCTTTTTTAATGAAAAACAATCGTGCTGGAGTGTAATAGTGCTTACCCTGGCTGCATTTGACTTTAGCTTTTTATTTTTAAAGCCTTATTTTAGTCTTTAAGAGCTCCCAATTAAACTCGTTAGATCCAGAGTGAAAGACTGAACGTGCCTGCCTGCACAACAGCAACTTTCCTGGGTGGGAAAAGGTTATTTTTGTATTTAAAATGAAGAAAATTGTCGTAGTGGTATGTTTTCTCCCTTCATATCCCTTGCTCTTCTTTTTCCTTGTGAATCTGCATTTGCCATTTTGTCATTTTCTTTTTTTTGTAACATCTCTCTTACTCTTTCCTTTATTTCTTTCTTCTCTTCCTCTTCTTCTTTCTCCTCTTTTCTTTATTTCACCCTCCCCCTTACCTGCTAACATGGTTTGCAGCGGAAGGGCAAACCACTTCATCTGATGAGTCAGCACAGCACGTGTTGTAAATCCCTTCCCAAATAACACACACACACACACACACACACACACACAAGAAGCCTAGGTCAGGTGTTCCTTAATGCATTGTGAAAAGCATGTGGGAGACTATCACCAAGGCATCTGACAACACTGCACGACTCAGTGAGAAACATGCCAACTCAATGAGAAAAGATTTGATTTCAGCCGGTTTTGCAGCAAACTCAAAAAGAAAATAAGACCATATAGCCATCAGTTTGTTAACAGCTCACCTCAACGCTCCACATCCCCAGTTCCCGTTATAGGCTCTGCTAAAGTCTGGCTAAGAAAATGAGACTCACAGAGTGTCCTGAATCTCACCAAGATCTCACTGTCGCTGATCAGGGGAAATTTAGAGTCAGCCATGACAGCCTAAACAATGAAGTGATTTACACCAGGTTTTTATCTACTTTGCTAACTTATAAATTCTCACATTCATGCGCATAGTTCAAGAATATAAGACCATACCATGCCTACTATTATGTGGGGCTTTCAGTGCACTTATTAATGCAAATATTAATATAAACTTGCAAATTCAGTTCTCTTTTATGATTTATAAAATACACCTATCACAGTCTCTGTGGGCATGTACACTCATTTTATAAAAATCACATGTATTAAAATGTAACTAGATGCCTCCTCCCACTGCAGCAGGCTCCAGGCTGCACAGAGGAAGAAACACTTTGGATTCTCAGGTATTCAGGAAAAAATTTGAGTGGTAGTAGCCCTTCACAATTAAAGCTTATATGTGAAGTTTGATAAAATAAACAAATTGTAATGAAGTATTTTCACAGGAAAGGTTTGGTCTTGGGCATGATGACAATGGGATGTTTCTAACTTTGGCAAGGGCCACCCTATGGATCTCAATAGAAGATGTCAGACCAGGGCTATAGTTTCCGGAAAGAAAAACCACTGGGTGAGCAGGGAAAAATATTCACTCTAGCGGTCACTGTGAACATAAATTGTCATTATGCAGTTTGTTCATCTGAAAAGATGTAACAGCTGATGACAGGTCAGTTGTTATACTTGGTGTCCCTGTGAAGCCACAGGAGTGAGGTAACAGGTTTGTGGGGGTGACTTCATTACAAGCTGCTCTGTAACCTCCTCCTGGAAGAAAGAGAACAGTGGTAAAATGAAGCTTTGCTGAAAAGGAGCTTTCTCTAGAGTCTGGGCACAGCACTCATTCCTGCAAGTTTCTGACAGTTTTCTTCCTCCCACCCAGCTAAAGGACAAGGTAATAAATCTTTGTCAGTAGAAATCCAGTACACCCCTGAGATCAGACCAGCTGTGATTGGTATCACGCACTCTCCCAGGTCATGCTACCACGCTGTGTCTGCAGCCACAGGTCGTCTGACACTCCAAAAGGGACTTTCATTCCTCCACAAAAGGTTCTGCTGCATGAGTGCTGCCAGCCCCAACCAGGTGGTTTCACACAGTTTTCCAGTCCAGGACCTGCTTTGGGCAGGAGTGGCCTCACAAAGGACAACACTGAAGGGATCCTGTTTGGAGGTGGCCTGGGGTCTGCAGGGGGTCAGCCACCAGGGCGTGTTCAGGGAGTATTTCTGTAGGAGACTCTGCGGTTTGGAGTCTCTTCCAGCATGAGCTTTCCTGTCTGCACTTCTCCATAATTCATTCTTAATAGGTCTATTTTCCCTGAGGAAACTGAGAGGATGGTGCAAAAGAAAAAGGGTTTCAGGAGTTTCAGTGCTGGATGGGATGAGTCCTGTCTGTGTGTAGAAAGCCTGTGGTAGTGTGGGTCGCTGGCTGAGCAGTGTCCGTGTTTACAAACTCATTTGTCTGTTTACATCAGGCTCAAAACGGGAGCCTGTGAGTGTAAATATGGACAGCCAGCTCCTGCTTCCTCCCATTCAAACTACAGAAGCTGAGGTTTCCTTGTTTTCCAAAGATGCAACAGTCTTTGCACCAAGATTAAATTAAATTTTTTATAAGACCAAAAGGCCTGGCCTGCTGCTCTGGGCTACAATTTCCCCTCCCTTGCATTGCTGAGCAGCCTGGGCTAAGCCACATTCTCTCCTCAGATGTGGGTGAATATTAGTGGTGTTGTGTGATTTATGGTTTACTTTGGGATCCTTCAGGGGTAAAGGATCTGTGTCAATGCAGAAGAGCACAGGAATATTAACTTCAATTAACCTAATTTTGTCCTTGGAGAAACAGAGATCTGAAAGTCTTATGTGCCCTGAAATTGTGGTTTGGAAAATACTGGAGTCAAGGTGTGTGTGTGTGTGTGTGAGTATATGACCTACAGAAATACCTCATCTCACCACTACTTCACTTACACATGTAATCTTCATTTTTCCTTCAGCTGCCCCAGTTTATTTCCTGTTTCTCCCTCTTTTTCCTCCTCTTGCTTGTTTTGAAAATGCTGGTCAACATATGTTGAGCCAGAGTCTCCAAAACCAACAAAAGAAAGTTCAGGAGAGGCAGTGAGAGAAACAACTAAATAATGCTGCCAATTTTAAAATGAAGATAAGTTATACAGGACCTTTTATTGAACCAACAAATGTTTTATAGTGTTCACCATTTGAGGCCAGCGGTTCTTTTTTTTCCACTCTGTTTTAAGCTAGAATAGAAGGTGTGTAATTCATCAGGAATCTGTACATGTTTAAGTAGCTTCAAAAAATATGATGATCTTGTGAGACTGACCTACTGCATCTTGACTTCCATGTCCATTTTTTCCCCACTACATAATGTTCTGTACCCTTCCCTCTCTGTCTCATTCCCTCATTCACACATTCTTTCCCCTGTTGGTTTCAAGCCATCTTTGCTTTGTCAGTGTTACCTGATAACACAAAGCAGGGTTTAAGCCAGTTATTGTGGCTCAGCTTGAGCCGGATCCCACAGTGAGTGGGGAAGCAATGTGGATGCTGCTTGGTCCAGCGTAAGTGGTCACCCAGCAGGGCCTTAGGTGAAGTTAGTTCATCACCATGTGATATTCTTAGGTCAGAGTTCTTGTATCTAAAGGATAAAATGTAACTGTAATTAAAATTATTTAGCACACCCCTGAAGTCGTCCAAGTATATAAAAGTTATTAGTCTGGATGCAGTGAACAGTAAGCGTCTGAATCGTTCTGAAATATTTGAATGTGCTGCAAGCTCTGTGTAACCAGAGAGCCTTTGTGTACAGTAAATTGGAGGTACGTGAAGCTGTTGTGCAGTTTAAGGATGGTTTGCCTGCAAGAACCCTAGGGTTCATTTTCTTTGGCTGGTCCTTTCTGATAGCAGAAGAACAAAGGAAAATATTTTAAATATAAGAGAAATCCTGGGAAATTCTGTTCTTAAATGCTTTCAAAATGGTCAAATATTGCCTAGGTAGTATTTTGTCTTTGGGCTTCTGAGACTCATTTCCATCTCTGCCAAAATTGGACTGCAGGGTACCTTGCAAGAGGGTTGTCAGGATCAGCCAGTTAATATTTATGAAGCAATTTCATGGGGAAAAAAAAAGATGCCATGTATATTATTAATAATTATGTGAGTCCTGAAAAATACCATGCTGTATCACAAAGCTGGTATTGTCTGGTGTCTACATTCTTGGCACTATGGCCTACAGTAAACTGTATACTGAAAACTCATACTAATGGAAAGGTATACAGGATTCCATTGGTAGGTGATTTATGGTGACTTCCTATTATAAACAAGAGGGAACAAATATCCCGCCTTGCTGGTTTCTTTGGGCGGATGTTGAGAGCAGAATGAGACATTCTTGGCCAGGCAAAAGCTGATTCTCTGGATGCTTGCAGCTGGGAGCAGAATGAAGCACCAGAAAGGCAGGTATAAATGACAACCCCTAATTTTAAATGATTGAGTTTCTATTTTCACCGTGTTTAAAACTTTCTGGTTACAGAGAAAATGACCAGTGTTTTAAGTGATTTCCTAACCTGTCACAAAAAGGTATTTCTGATTTAATCTGTTATATGTATATATATATATATATATAAAAAAAAATCTATTATATCTATTACAAAAATATATATGTAATATTTAATATTAAATAGATTTTTTATAGGATCCTGATATATGCTGAAAGCCTACCACCATCCTTTGACAAGAAGCATAATCCTTTCTGAGACATTACAAAACACCTTCAGCAGCAGCTTCTTCTGGTTTCAATTACTAAATATGCTATTGAACACTACTGTTGTTTGTTTAGGAAAATTATTTGTGCTGGCCAGTTTAGTGCAGTTGAAATGTATTTTTGTCTGTATGTAGTAGGGTAAACGCCATTGTTTACCCTATCAAATGAGTATTGGGAATGGTGAGGAATTCAATAATAATTCATCAGGGGTTTATGTATATAAATAGTAATTCATGTGTGTGTTTAAATTTGGGTGACAGCCTACCTTGATCCAACTAGTGAGACAACCACACTCCTTCACAAGAGACCAGAGATGCTGCCACCAAAAGTGTATGAAATTAAACCACAGTGCTTGGAGAGAGCAGCTGTGGTGCAACCTTGGTACCTCATAAAGAGCTGCTTCTCCTGTAGTAGAGAGAGGGTCAGGAATGGAGTGTCCATCAGCACTTGCTTGGGGGTGCATCCTTAGCTGAGGCTGCTCAGTGAGATTCAGGATGCTCCATCATTTTTCCATTCCGTCCATCACCATTTCCAGAGAGGTTACGCAGCCCCCAGTGCCATGTCCTTATTGCCTCAGAGATGAAATCTAGGAACATGTTGTGTGATGGCCAAGAAACTTAACACTTTGCATTTTGAGAATGCAGTTCTTTGATTATTTTCATGAAGCAATCTCACCAAAATGTTGCTTTTACAGTTGAAATATACTTTGCAATTCTTGTACAGATATGTCAAATATCAAAAGCCTTAATTATCAAAATCTTTAATTAGTAGTGAGGGTAGAGCAGATAGAGTACAAAAGATGAAGAAAAAGCAAAATATTGGGTAAGACTCACCATTTGTTTTTTGGTTTTTTTTCAGTACATTTGATAGCATTTTGTCATCTATGTTCTTTCTCCGGTCAGTGAAGAGCCAGACATGACCAGCCTGCATTTCTTCCAGGCTGAGCTAAGCCATTAAGTCTGTAGTGATATTACCAGTGTAATAAATCTCTCTACATAAATATAGATATGAATCATAGATATACTGAATATCCAAAGTAGCAATATGGTCCTCCCCTCATCCAGCTCCCAGCATATCCACATGGGTTATAGTGCTGTCCAAAGGACAAAAGTGTGAGGAAGGGGACATAGAACAGGACTTAGAGATTTGGCTTTGCAGCAGTGCTCAGGGACATTGGACTGCAGTGTTAATAGAATGGCTGAAACCGCTTCCTAGAGGACATCTCTGTTGTTTATGAATGGAGTTTGGACAAGTAAAGATACAAAGGTACATGACTTAGATGGCAGTTTCATGGCATGTGAAGTGAACCCCATTTTTGCTTTGAGTCACACCAAGTTGGTTTGACTGGCAAGATGTCAAGGAGAATATAAGGAAAGGTCTTTGTCTCTCTCAGTGTGGTTATCCCCAACTAAAAAAATATGGTAATACTTGTTTCCTTTGCTAAGAGCTGTTCAGACACATGGGAGATGCTTGGATGATGTGGTAGTGCAAACTGGGATATGCTGTCAGAGGTTTGGTATAGCAAAAAAGGATTTTTGGCAATAAAAGGGGGTCTGTGCTTTGAAAGGGTGGATTTTCAGACTTCAGTGTGCTAACATGCTTTTAGAACAATTATTAGCAAGAGCTTTGCAAATTATCAGTGTTGGTTTTATTGTAACCCAGTTTTGTGTTTCTTTGACATAAATTATTTGTTTGAAAAAAACATAAAATCTGAACAGAATAAGAAAATATGTGTGATTCAGGAAAAATCTTCAGCAAAGTTAAAGAATGGGCAGCTCTTTCCTCCTGGATTTAATTTTTTAGCTTTGCTACTGCTTTTATATACCATGGGCAAGATGCTTTCTTTTAGAACTGGCTAAACACCAGTAAAAAATATTTGCAAATACTCCTTCAAATAAACGCTGGAATTGGAATGTGTGTCACCATTCACACCTACTTCCCTCAGAAGTTTGTACAAGCAATTTTTTTGTTCATAGGAAATATTTTCCAACAGCAAAAGAAACTGACAGATGCTTGAGAGAGGTATATTTATATCCAGGTTTGCTCTGGCAATGATGTTCTCTATTACTTGCCATTTCCATTTCTATACCTACTGACCTATTCAGTCCTAAACGTGCTCTTGAAAACTGCCTCTTATTAAGAAAACAATGAAGCAGGGCTGAAGAATTCTTCATAGCCAAGTACAGCGTGAAGAAGGGGACTTTTTGTGTCATTCAGTACCTCTTCCTGGATCAAATGTTTCTTTTTTCCTTGGTTCCTTGTCCTCTGCATAGGCTGTACTTCCCCCTCTTGAATCCCATTCATCAATCTAGGAGAGCTTAAGAGATACTGATTTAAGATGTGCACTTTTGGAGCAAAACTTAAACCTTGGTCACCTGTGAACATTTATTTATAAAGCTGTTTTGCAGAAGGATGGAGGCTGGCTAGATCAAGGAGTTTGGCAAACAGCTGATCTCTGAAATTACAGCTGATCTCCTTTTGTTTCTGTAGTGGGACTGTGGTCTGCAGCAGTGACCTCCAAGTACTGGGCAGTGCAGCTGAGCTGAATTATTGCCTGTAGGAGACAATGGGCTGCTGGCTGTGGTGGGCAAGGTTGCTCTTAAGTGCACTGCTACCAAGGGTTATTCCACTGGAAGCTCTGTTTAAAGACAAGATCAATTTTTAATTAATAGTCTGATGGAAATCTAGCAATAAGGTTGATTTGTTGCTGGGAATCTGGCCTTACAAAGATGTACATTACTTTATGAGATTTACGTTGTGTTTAGAGGCTTTTGGGACCTTGCTGCCATTAGTGCTCATGGTGTTGCTGTTTCTCTGGTTGACTTGTTTTCCATAGCAGCTGGGCATCGGCTTCTTGCTCCTCTGTAATGTATTTCTGTGTCAGGGTAGCAAACCCACTGCATAAAGCTTATACATTCCTGCCTGGTAAATATTTCTGGCTTCTCTGGGACGTGAAGGCTTAGTGAATGAACAAATATGACTCTTGATGAGGAAGTGTAGTTGCGCCTGTGATGCAATTTCGTCTTTGAGGGCTGTTAACCAGGTGTGCTTGTTCCTTGTATCCATCTCAGCTGCCTCTGCAACTGGGGCGCTGCCTGGGCAAGGGGCACATTAAAACCCACACACATCATGTGTGCATGGGGTGAGAGTCCTAATTTTAGTGCATACTGGAAGGCATTCACTGAAGGGCAATGAAGCTGGTTTTTGTTTTTAGGTTTTGCAATTTCTTATGTCCTTGGTATTTACATTTTGAAAAATTTCTCTTTTACCCTGCAAAATGTAGGTGAACCTTCAAGAACAGCTACACCTTCAGTGTAGCTTGCTCCAGGCAGATGCCTGCATGAAGGTGGTCCTTTATATGTGTCAAAGCAAAGATTTTAAATCTGGTATCAATTTTGGAATAAATCATGGGTTATTTTTCAATATGCCTATTCCCTGAACATGCTTGTTTTTAAAACTATTGAAATAAAATAGACTCTTTTTTTTCCTGTTTTCAGAAAACCTGGAGAATGGACCAAATAAGTGTGAAAGGTGAGTAAGGGACTTCACAGTTTTCCAAAACTATTGCTGTTACTAGAGTTTTCCTGATACCATGTAGCTTTGTAAGACGTGTGTGTAAATATTTGTTATTGCTTGAATCTAGCGCAGCTAACAGAAAGGGATCCAGCAAAGATGAAACGTACTGGAAAGAGATCAACGCAGCTATGGCCCTAACGAACCTTGCCCAGGGGAAGGATAAACTGCAGGGAACTACCAGCTGCATCATTCAGAAATCATCACATATATCAGAAGTAAAGACTGTTAAAGTGCCATTAGTTCAGCAGTTTTAAGAGATGGGTCCTCTTTCTTTTTCACATCAAATGGATATTTTTCCTCACAGGATTGGTTTTCAGCAAAATCAGATTCACAGATATGAGGAAAATGTGGAAAATCGGTCCCTTTTTACAGAATGGTCAGTTAAAAAATTAAGGTCCCTTCTGACTCAGATGTTTTCATTGTATTAAATGAAATGTTCAATTGCTTCTACAAAAGGCATGTAAATTATAAAAACCCTGTTTTTATCAAAACATTAACTTATTTTATGTTAATCAAAGTGCGCATAAGACGTTTGCATTGCTATTACAGTAAGTGCCTTGCTTTGAAAAAATAAGCTATAACGTGGGCATAGTACAGTGGTGTTATGCCTCAAAATGACAATGCCATAATGCTTAAACTTTGTATATTATTCCAAGTGGGCTTAAGCAGCCGAGGGCTAAACACATTACTGCTGAAGGCCCTGGAGAGTTGTGCTTATATGACTTGTACAAATTGACGAGTCTTAATGAAATTGTTACATCATTCTCACTATCTTTTTTTAATCAACAGTGTTATAAACATTGTACAGTATGTTTTGTCAAAGTGATGATAAGGTTGTTATGCATGTTTCATACCTGTATATGCAGTATATTAAAATACCAAAATCATTCCTTTGAAAAGTGCAATACTCTAGAACACACAAATTTAGGTAATAAGTTAATTGTTCAGATTATTTTGAACTTATAAATATGCTCTCAGCTGTGTTGCTCATAAAAGATTTCTAGTTGAGAAGGTTTTAGCCAGAGTAGCTGTAAATTCAAGTTGAATATCTATAATTTTAAAGCTTTACTAGTGACTTACTGAAGTTTTGATAGAAGTAAAATTGGTTTCTTCTTGTACAAAACAAAAACTATAGTGCCATTCAGAAATGTTTCCATGGTGGAACTTATTATTTTAATGTGGTTTAAACATTTTTATTTTGTATGTACTGCATAAATGAGGACAGTTGATTGACATTTCACATTTTAGGAAGAAAAACCTATAATATAAACTATCAAGGCCCAAACAAGAATCATAAAGGGAACTGAAACATAGAAAAATATCAGCATTTAAGGCAGGAGGGTTTTAAGAAGATACTAAACTATGTATTAAATGTCATGTCTCTAAAATTGACTGCTATTGAGTGTAATAACTATCATAAAACCAAGTTTATTTTTAAATTTTATCTGGAGGTGTACAAGTTATTCTAAAGTCATATAACAATAGTCTAATGAGGTTTACAGTGCTTGAATAAACAGTGGCAAAGCCAAAACCAATTTATACTGAATCAGTTACAGAAAACTGGAAAAGAGCTGATTGTTGCTAGGATTTGGATTTTTTCCTGTGGGTATCCTGTCAGGTTTTTTCCTGCTTATCCCTTTCCTTGCTTCTCTTTATGGTGAGCCATCAATGAACAAGACAAGACGTTAGTTCTGCTCCTGCTGAGTTTAATGGCAGAACTCCCACATCAATGGAAGCAGGACTATGCTAATAACGAAACTAACTTGCAAATAGAGGCTGTTTCAGTTGCACTAAAATAGTCAAGACACATTGCAAATATCAGCCTTGGTGTGACTTCTTAGGAGACTTCTTGATGTAACATAACGTTGTTGGTTTTATTTCGTGTATAATGAAAATTATTTGATATGAAAATATTTTGTACATATATATTTTTACTTTGTTTTCTAAATTGCTGATTTGCATTGACTTAAAGTGCCAAGCAAGAAATGTATGTTGCGACTGTATGAACAGTTGAAGTATGTTTTACTTACTTGCATCATTGTATGTCTAAGATTCCATGACATTAATTTTTAATACTTTCCTGGATTTTTGGCATAATAATGTGAGTTTATTACTAATAGCAGAGAGTTAATACTTCACTTTTGTTCATACTATTATAAGTTATTCTGGTATTAAATATTTTGTGACAATAAATTCCTGGTTTTGACAAACTCTTCTGTTAGAAATATTCAGTGTTTTTGCCTGTATAAACAACAACAAAATTTGTCATGTATAAAGGGTACTTTTGGGGACTTCTCTGAAGTAAAACTGGAGAAGGCAAGCTATTGTATAAACAACTTGTTAATGGTTCTCTTTTCCAACGATCAAAGCACAAGAATAATCTGTAAAACACATCAAGTGGGTTTTAAATTTAAGAAATACTTGGCCTAATTTCTTGTTACTGTTTCCTTTAATTTATTTTTTTTTCTACTGCTGCTTTAGAGTTTTCTGAAAACACAAATTCTGATGAATTATGTGTGTGTCTTTTTTAAGTAACGAAAGTCATGATCAGTGCTGAGCCAACAGCTAATGAAAACTCAATAATTATTTATGATATTGGAAAAACAAACATTATTACTATTGCTCTTCTTTGTTTCAACATATGTAACCATTTTAGTAAAATAAATAACTGCAAACAACATCTTGCTGGTTTGAATTAAATATTCATTTATCTATCCTTAGACATTTGAATTTCTAGTTTCCTGTAATAGTCAGGTTTTCCCTGTGCTGAGACACAAGCACGTGATAGACAAAGACGAAACAGAAAAGTTCGTCTGATCAATACAGCTTCTGGTACATAGTTGTGTGAAGCAGTTTAGCTCATCCCAGATTAAAATGACTGCAGCAAGGTTTGGGTAATGACTGCTAATAACAACATGGCATGATGCTTATAAATTGTCCACATTGGAAGAGTGCAGGGGGAAGCCATAGCTAATCACTGACCTGAGTCACTGGAGAAAGTCCATCAGTTGGGAAAGACTTCGGTCATTTAGGTTTTTTTTGGAGTACAGGCTACATTTGCCTATATTACCCTGTGTGCATGCTTGGCTGTTGAAACCTTGGTGGAGAAGGAGATGCAATCAGCCCATCCAGAAGCTCAGTGCTCATAGCAGAGAGCCCAGGGCAAGGGATCTCTTCTGTGCCTCAGCAAAGCTGCTCCACTTGCATGGGAGGGGTGACAGCTGAGATTTGGTGAGCAATCAGCACTTTCAGGTTTTATGTCCTGCTGATCTGTGATATACGTGTACTGCTGCAACACCTCTGGCCATCCAGCATGTCAGCGGAGACCTGGAAATACAGCTGATACATGAGTTCCTGAGGGAGTATGTACAGCCTGACTTTTGCTGTTGGGTATGTGTAAAAACACCCACATCTTAATGATGCTGAGCCACTCAGCACCTACTTTGTACCCAAATCTGACCTGAAGAAACCAACTCAATCTGCTCCCACCTCCTCTGTCACATCTTTTGCCAGAGCTGAGCACTCACAAACTCTTAAAAACCACTGAGTAAGGGGAGCTCCAATTTTCAATTCAGTGTTAGAATATACAATGGGGTCAGGATTGCAGTCTCCTCTCCTAGCACCACACAACTGCTGCAACCGCTGAGCTGTAGTGCTCACTTTGTAGCCTCATATCCTCCACTGGTGGCCTACTGCATAAATATGTATGCCAGGGGAAGCATTCCACCAGGGAGATGGAGACCAAGTTCCAGGGTAACACACAGACCATATTGAGGACATTTGATAACTTGGTGGATTAAGTTTTAACTTGGAGTTTGGCAAGGGATGGCAGCTAGACTTGGATGCCCACACGCAAGTGCATGAAGTAACCACTGCACTATGGTTAGTGCATATTTAGTGGTTACTAAGGAGAAGACTGGGAAGGGGTTGAAAGCATGTCTGTACTGTGAAAGAAAGAATGGATTTAGCTTTGGCTGTGGGAAAGGCTACATGGGCTCAAACCCATTTCTTCATTATCTCTTTACTCAGATTTTCATTATGTTCCCTGGCTTTGATGGATTATGTTTTTAGCTACCTAAATTATCCATCAGTGGAGGTCAACAGCACCAAATTTGAGATTCTATTACAGGAAGCAACTTTGATTATAAAAATAATCATGAGCTTCTGAATTCACTGTACTCTTAACGCTCAGAAAGTCCTTCTTTGCACCCCCTGTGTCATCCCCAGCAACAGGAGAGAGTGTAGGAATTGTTCTGCATTAGTCAAAAGGAGCCTTGCACCAGGGAAAGGACTTGGTGACCACCCTGGGGGATGCTCTGAAGTGCCAAGGGACTGCCCTCTCCTGGATTCACCACAATGAGTGGTGAATAAGGAATCATTGGCATTAGGAATCACTCAGAGCCAGTCAGGGAGCAAGCCAGTGGGGCACAATTCACCCTTGCCTAGTAAGGCACTGCCAAGTAGTGGGACTGCAGCCACCAAGTTCAGGTCCTCCTTCAAGAATCCTTCCAGAGGCTTTCAAGTTCCATCATGCCTCTCTATCTCTCAGTCTTGCGCAAGTCCTAGGCCATATACCCCATATGGCTTCTAATGGCTGGAGAAGATGGCTGTGTCTGCTGGTGAATCCTCTGTGTGGGGCTGAAGATGAGAGTAAATGTCTTTAGTCATCCAGCTTTCCGAAGCTGTAGAAAAGATTCTATAATTTGAGCTCCACCAGAACTATATGTATTCATAGTTTTGAGCTTATTCATAATTTCTACATTCAGAAGAACACTCAGGACCTCAGACCAGCCCTGGCAGAGCCATGATCCCAGTACTGCCAGGAGAGAAAAGCAGAACAGCAAAGCTTGCCACTGCTCCTGGCACTGCCTCAGATGCCCTCTTGCTGTGTGGCAAAGGGAGGGGTGCAGCTATTTCTATCAAGTTTGACTTTCACAGAATCCCAGAATCCCAGAATAAGCTAAGTTGGAAGGGACCCACAAGGATCGAGTCCAGCTCCCATCCCTGCACAGCACCATTCCCAAGAATTGCACCATGTGCCAGAAAGCATTGTCCAAACACTTCTTGAACTCTATCAGACATCGTGCTGTGACCAAATGACTGTGCTGTCTTTCAGGAGTTTTTCAGTACCTCCCAGAATAATCTCCATAACTTTATCAGGCACTAAAGCGAGACTGGCAGGCCTATAGTTTCTAGGGTCTTCTTTCTTGTGCTTCTTGAAAATAGGGACATTGTTTGCCAGCTTCTAATCAGCTGGAACCTCTCCAGATTCCCAAGACTGCTCAAAAATCATTAAGACAGGTTTTGCAATGACACCAACCAGCTATTTGAGGATTCTTGGTTGTATCCCATCAGATCACATAGATTTGTAGGAATCCAGCTGGAGAAGCAAATCCTGCACAGTTTCAGGGTTGACNCTTGAAAATAGGGACATTGTTTGCCAGCTTCTAATCAGCTGGAACCTCTCCAGATTCCCAAGACTGCTCAAAAATCATTAAGACAGGTTTTGCAATGACACCAACCAGCTATTTGAGGATTCTTGGTTGTATCCCATCAGATCACATAGATTTGTAGGAATCCAGCTGGAGAAGCAAATCCTGCACAGTTTCAGGGTTGACTGAGAATTGGTCATTCTTGCAATTAGGGTGCTCCAGCTCAGGGCCCTGAGACCCGTCTTGGCCTGTCATCAGTGCTGAAGACAGAGGCAAAGAGTGTGCTAAACACCTCTGCCTTGTCCATGTTCCTCCCTGTTTGTGACGTGATCATCCTCATCCTACAATGGACCGATGTTTATACACTGCCTATTACCATAAATACATTTGAAAAAGCTTTTTATTGTTCTCCGCAGTTCTGGCCAGATTCAATTATTTTCTCACACAAACCTACTTTTCTTGCTGTTCTGCTATGAAACCTTCAATACAAGTGTGCTTCTATTCAGTCCTTGGTGTAAACACACTTTCTTAAACCCAAGCCTGGTACTTGCAGGAAAATAGAGCCTGGACTTGGCACAGACTGAGAATATCAGATCCTCCAGTGTTCCACAACAGCTCTGAAGTCCAGTGGGCACCAATTCAGTGGTCACAGTGACAGCTTTAAGCATGACAGGCCCCAGTTCTCATTCCTGTGCTGCTATGAACAGTCTGTGAGACTCTTGGAGAATCAGAAAGAACCTCAAATGGTTTTAGGCTGCTAATCTAACAAATCTAAACACTTCTGAAGGTCCGAGGGCCAAGTCATGTTTCTGTGGCCAAGTACAGGCAGTTGCATGACTACTCTGAGCCAGCTGGACAGAAATTTGGGTAACCAAATTTGCCATCAAGCCTGAGTTGCTATACCAAGAACCCCCATAGAGAATGAACTGGACTTAGTATGGTGTCAATATGTCTGTGCAGCTTTGGGGTCGTTGATTGTTCTGTGTCTTACAATGTCCACAAATTTCTCTGTGCTTTGGTGCAGTGTTTCAAAGAGGACAATAACACAGCTTTGTGTGGCTGAGCTGTTGAGTGTAGGAGGATGTCGGTAGCTGGCAGCTGCTCTGGTGACATCCCTGCCCAGCCTAGTTAGGTAGGGCAGGAAAGGAAAGGAAGATGAAGCGTGATGCAAAGGGCTGAATTGCCTGAGAGCACCGCACTGACACACTGAAAGGGAGGCTACAGGAATCCAGCCTTGATGCCAGTTCATGTTTTACAAGCTGGTTTGCAAGTGCCCAGCTGCGCTTGATTCTCATTAGCAGCAGAATTGAGACCCAAACCCACAGCTTTCACAGCGCTGGGTTGCTGAGCCACTGTTTAGGTTTGGGCCCCATCTTGAAACTCCTCTTGTTTAACAAGAAGGGAGGCAGTTGGCTAAAATACAACTACCTTGAGGGGAAAAAAAAATTAAGAGAAAAAAAAGAAAAAGTGGAAAAGAGACATGAATGCCTAATGCAACAGGAAATAAAAGCCCAAACCACCTTAATGTTGCTGTTATGTCAGCTTGGGTTATTGGCAGTGGAAGTGGTTATTGGCAGTGGAAGTTAGACCTGGCTCAAGGCTAATATAACTTGTGCACCTGACTTTTTAAAAGGAGCTGAGATCTGGTTTCTTTATGGATGGGCTTTTCTCGTTCATGGTATTGGTCCCTTCTCCAGATTTCCTTAACTTTCCTTTCAGCCTGCTTTGGACTTGATTGTCCTATCTTTCTTCCTGCCTGAAAAGTCTCCTGTTACATGCAGCAACGGGATCCTTTATGCCAAAGCTCATTCTTCTGCCTTTGCAGTTTGTAGGGCCATACAGGTGAACAATGTATGATTCAACAAGCTGGTGTTCAGGGACAAAGTTTGGTATCTCCCTTCTCACAGTCCAGGGCCAATGAGCATATGATGCCTCTGGAGTGTTCAATAGAGGCTCTTCAACCAACATGCTCACCATCTATCACTTCACTCCTAACTACTACTGCTTTTGGCTATCTTAACTCCCAAAAGGACTGTCAATTTAACCATAACTACCTAAGAACTGCCAAGTCTCATTTTATGAGCTGCTTTTGAGAGTTTAGCTATTTAAGGCTGATTTTAAACAATTTTTATTGGTACTTCGTGGCATGTGCCTGATTTACAGTGCTGTAAATAACCACAAATTAGGGACATTTCTTTCTTTACAGTAAAGACACATTATCTTGAGCATAAGAAAGATACTTTGCTGGTAAAGAACTGGAATGCAGGCCCTTTGCTGCCACAGACTTCCTGTGTGAGTCCAGGTAAGCCTTATCCTGAGTTTGGTCCATGCAGAAAAGCTGACTCCTCCCTGGTGATGCTCTAAACACCAGGGGATGTGGGATGAGGACACCATCTTGAGATGTCCCTCCCTGCTGTGGTAGGAGACAGCAGTGCTCTTTCATAAGTGGCACACTCAGTTTGATGCACTTAAGGAACTGTAGGTATCTGATGTTAAGTGTAATTTAAAATTTCATCTCAGTCACAAGTCTCAGTGCAGGCATCACCTTCTGCAGCACTTCCATCTCTTCATGACTGCAGCAGGAGACTGAGCTACTGAGACCAGATGCCCAAATCTGACACAGCTGAAGGTGGGAACACAAACCACACTGCCAAGCCATGGGGACCCACACCACAAAGACTCCTAGTGAGCCCAGGCCACCACGACTGACCTCCCTTTGCAATATCAGCTGAGGAGCACCCTGAAGCACATCAATAACCTCACCCTAGGAAGTGTGAAATATGTCTTTATTGCCATCCAGGAATTTGTGGATGTACAAGTTTAGGTGTGAGATAGATGTTTCCTTTAGGACCATCCTTGTGACTTGGGAATGGTTAGCAAAGCAGTCTGATTTTCCTCATATTAACTGGCACATGGATGAAAATCTTCACTCTAAAATGTTTAAAGCTTTGTTTTTGCACCTCTTAAAGAATTTTTCTCCCATGTCTGAGAACTGGAGAATGTGCTCATAAGGATCACAACAAATCCAGAAGTCAGGCAGCACAAGACAACCCTGCCCTGTGCTGCCATGGTGGGAAAGGATAGCAGACCTGCAGACACCACTCTGGGGTCTTCAGTGCCCTCACTGCAAAGATGGGCTCCTTTTCAATAGTAAATTCCCTGTTTATGTTTGCAGCCTTCACATACAGAGAAAAAATTCTATTTGTAGGGAAGAGTGACTGTATAACTTAAGTAAATGGCTAAATGCTTTGGGCAGCACTTAAAATGTTAATCTTAACTTTCGGAATCTTGTGAAATGGCCACAAAATATGTGGCCGGATTTTAAAATGTTCCAAGTCCTCAGTGGCAGCCAGTGTAGTCATGAAAAATGGTCAGCAGCATTTCAGCTAAATCTTTGTGAATTAAATGCTAGGTCAGCAAATTGGAAACGTTTTGTGGAACAGGACAACCGTGTTTAATTTCTTTGGATTTCTTATAAGAAATCTTGGAGATGACCAAATCCTCAATTTATATATTTTTTAAAAGAAGTCTAGTTTTTCAGATTTATTTTTGTTGTCTTGAAATGTAAGATAATTATAGTAAAAAAGATTAAAATCAACACCAAAATATAAATAATTGAAACTTACAAAAATATTGAGGTTTCCAAATTATGTTTACTGACATTTTTAAAATGTTCTTTTGGATATTTGTCTTCATTTGTTTTTATATTTACATTTCCTAACCTATTTTAGAACAACAACCAAAAAAGTTTTACCATCTCAAAATATCTACAGGCTGGGGAAATATATCCTCCATAGTTGCACTGAAGAACTTTAATTTTCCTTGTCTTGAAAATGAGTGTACTTTTTGCATGGAGACCTGTGGATATAAAAGTCTGTATCTCAGTAATTCATTTGAGAGTACTAGCTTTTATGATGAATCATTTAATCAAGCACAATGCTGCTTTTGCTGTAGGTCACCTTTGTATAAGTGTCCTGTTGCCTTCCAAAAAATAGGGTTTAAAAGAAGCTATGAGACTTTTTCTGCTGTCTGGGATATTGAAAGGAATTTGCATTCAGATGGAAAATGGAGATAGCGAACACAGCATTTGCTGATACTTCTCAGCCTTGGACAGCCGACATCCACTACAGCAATGGAAGAATCTCTGTGATGTTTGTTCATACATGTTGATTACAAATAATAGAGCAAGCAAGAGAAAGCAAGGGGATCACACTGAAGAAGGCGTCTCCATCACTTAAAAAGAGACTGCAACAGCAATAATAAATGTATTTCTCTGTGAGCAGTGTAATGGCAACCAGAAAACTCAAGAGTGCTCCAAGTTTTGCACCAACCTTTTACTGGCAGTGAAACCACATGCAAAAAAAAGTGAGGAAAAAACCCAGCAAACGGCCAAGAGTGTCTCACCATGCTTCAAGATGTAGAACAAAGAAAATCTTATTAATTTCCAGTCTTTTAAACCCAGTCCTGAAGCTGACGTCTGCTGAGCAGGGTGTCTGTAGGTGGGCAGCAGAAAGATCTTCTCAAGAGCAGCCGGCCCAGACTGGTGTAACCCCACCAGGCCATGCCCAGTGCCAAATTGGAAGAGACTCGGCTGGAAAGTCTGGTGCTTTTGTCACTTTAAAGTATGTGAAGTGTTATACAGTTACAAGTTATTTTTATCCACCCTCTTTCACCTTTTTATTTAAAAGCCTTTCCTTTATGGTCTGAGTTCCTGGAAAACCACATCTCTCTTACTGCTATCTCAAACAAGGCTACTTGCAACAAGTGTTTACTATGAAAACAACGATATAGGCATTGCTGTGTAATGTAGTCAATATCAAACATCTTCTGAGAAGCATCAATCAGATTGCCTTTCAGGAACAAAAATACAAGAAGGTTGCAATCTTCTTGAGATTTTCTAATGGGCAGCTGGGGTGGGAACTCTATACACAGTTTATAAAATGAAATATTCCCTGTATCTGTTTCACAAAGACCTGTACCAGCATGAGAGTGGGATTTGGTGGTACCTGGATTTACAACTTGAAATTAAATACAGGCACGTGGAAACATTATTATGTAAACTAATACTGAGCTGCTTCTTGCTACATTCCCTCAACAGCAACAAAATAGTAGCATGGAAACCAAAGGCCAAGTGTAATTTTTTAGCTTGTTCTGTGAGAATGAAAAGAAAACCTGTCCCATGTAGAACCTGGAGGAGTCATTACTTTTTCATCTGTGAAGTCTTAAATGTCACAGACCCTGGGCTGAACTCTGCTTTCATCAAAACCAGTGGAGCTTTGATACTGGTTTCCACTTAAGCATGAAAGATCCCAGAGATTCCATTTTTCACCTTTTACTGAGAATCGTGGCAACACCTCCAAGGTCTTGCTTTCAGTAGCTTGTTCTGATGGCTCCCATTGCTCAGGTGGGAAGTAAACCTCAGAGAAACTGTAGCTCAGAGACAAACTGAGCCCTGGAGGGCTGGTGATTCAGAGCTGCTCCAGCCTGAGGCACTGCTGCACCAACCCGGACAGGAGGGCAAAGTGTTCTAAGATGCAAAAAAGTCACCTTCATGTGTCTTTTACCCACTTCTCCAGGCCCTGTAGATCAGCTAGGAAACCACCAAAACCAACACTTGAGGCTCACCTGTGTCTTGATCCTTCACAATATTGGGGCAGTAAGAGGCACAGCTGCTCTTGATCCCACAGGGCAGGATAGGCAGCCCCATGTCTGGATATCAGCTGATCCACCAAAACATGTGCTGCCCAGCCATGTAAGGGGCAAACTGTGGAAGTCCAGAGAGTTGGCTGACACCTCAGGGATCTGCAGGAACAGCCAGCCAAGCTGTGCACAAGGCAGGAAGTTACTGAAAGTAACAGTCAGCACAAACTTCTTATAAACACATCACATAAACCGATTTGATTTCCTTCTGTGACCGTAGAGCAAACTATGTGTACAGAAGATACACAGTATAACAGACAGCTACTGGGACTCTAGTTAGGCTTCTGGCAACCTCTTATATGACATTCTTTTAAATAAGCGGAGGAAGTATCGTGGAACTGAAATTACCATTGAGAGTGTATAAAACAAGTACAAAACTCAGGGAAGTTATTAGGGACTCCATGTCAAAGTGGAAGTATCCATCAAGGACTTTCACTGGGCTCTCTCCTTGGCAGTTTGTGTTCAGTATTTTCATCAACAGCTTGTCTAAAAGAATAAAGGAAAGGTTCCCCAGCTGTACAATATATGCTATTAGTTTTATACAGCCTAGGGGGCATATAGCCCAGAAAAGGAGCCTGGCTGCTGCTGCTGGGGTGTGCTCCCCGTTCTTCATGGTGGTCTTGAGCAGAAAAAAAATGGAACTCAGCAGAACCCTGATACATTTTTTGTTGTCAACTTGGTGCTCCTTCAAATGTATCAGAGGCCAGGGTTAGAATTCTAAATTACCTCGATAGATTGGAAAAATGGCCTGAAAAATAACGGAATTCATCAACTGAATTGGAAGGACTTGTGGACAAAAGTGATGAACTGCACAGAACATGGTGAGGCAGTGCCCTGGTTTCCTTAAAACCGTAACAGGAGTTCTGTAGAAGATGATGGCTGATCACAAGGTGAAGATGGTCCAAAACTATTCTGTTACTGTGAAAAAAGAAATGACACACTGAGTTTTACACGTAGGTGTTAGACTACATGATGTGTAAGTGAATGTCTTCTGCTCTGTTGAGCTCTGTTTGGATGGCACTTACAAGAGATAAGGACCAGCTGGAGGCACCCAGTTGTCATATTAGGAGTGAACATGTTCTAGAAGGGAAATCTGATTGATCTGGGGTTATTAAGTGTAGAAAATATAATGAATTTCATTTATATGTGGTCAGCAGAGACACAAAGAGAATAATCTCTTCTTTGTACAGTAGTACACTTGAGTAATAATGGGCTTTAATTTCAGTAAAGGAGATGGTGGGTGAGTTCATGGGTAAGACATGCCCACAGAAGAAGGGAGATCAGACTGGAATACATATTCTGTATAGGTAGCAGACTTTCCATCAATGAAGCTTTTTTAAAGAACAAGTTAGAGATGTATTAACCAGGAATTAAATAGATGTAATTGATCCTACTTTGAGACAGGATGGCCTCTCGAGGTCACCTCTCTACCCTGATTTTCCATTTCAGCAGTCTGCCTTATAAACATGGCATGGTCTGTTGCTCAATAAATGATTAAAAGAGTGAATAGCAGCTGGTTTATTCCTCTGTTTTTGTGAGGTGTGTTTACATTCCAGGCCTAAGAGTGGAGGGGAAGGACAGCAAGTTCTGATCCCACCAGCCAGCCAGCCAGCAGAGGAGACCGGGCAGCCATCCATCGGAGGCTGTTTAACTTTCACAGCCTTTCAAAGTCGAACATAAGGGACAAAGGTGGCTCCCAGATGGAAGACAACAGACTTGAAAAACACGAAACTTGACAGAGAGGGATGTACATTTAACATGTAAGTTCAAATTGCCAAACAAAGAAGGCAAGGAAATTTCCAACTAGGTGCAATGGCACAGCTCCTTAAGGGTCTGTAAGTGCTTTTGGCCCCCATAGAAAATACTTGGGCAGAAACCCTCCAGAAGGTATGTTTGTTTTGAGCAGAACCTGGAGTTCCTGCACTCTGAAGGCTGTGTTGCAGGATTAGCCCATATTCTCTCTACTCAATGTCATGGGAGACTGAATGTTTTCACTGTTTTCTGGAGCCTGACACAGGCAGACAGACCACAAAGAAAAACACAGGAACAGATCCTATAAGCTACTTCAAATAACATTTGCTCCAGAGCATCTGGTGAACGCTGAGAAATTCTAGTTTCACAGAAGATGCCAACAGGGGAAGAAATTATTTCACAGTTTGCTTCAAGCTTCAAAAGGGGTTGCTGAACATGTTAACCGACACCCTTTTGGACAGGCTGGTTTGTGGTCACTGCCGCTAACGAACAGGAAAACAAATGCCTGTAGTCTGAGCAGGGATTCACACTCTGCACCACAAAGCCAAGGAAATTGCTGCCGGAGAATCCTCAGAGCTGCTCGGCAAGAGCACACAGGCTGGCAGGATGTGTGAAAAAACATCAGGAATGTTCCTTATGTGACGAGATGGATCATTCAGAAGGAAGACTGCTTGGAATGTAAAGATTCAGTATATTGACTCAAAGGGACACTTTGAATATGTTCCTAGGTATGAACAGCTCACTTCAGAAAGAAACTAGGGGACAGGGAAATGGGGAGGTAGGAGTAGGAGGCAAAGTAAAGTCAAGCTATACAAAGATGGAGACTGAGCCAGAAGTAGAAAGGGGAAAAGTAAATCAGAATTTAAGAGTCTTGAATACATTCATTATGATAAGGTAGGTTTTTTTTGCAAGCACCAGCAATTCCATTAGCCAGAGATACACAGTCACTTTTGATACAAAAGAGACAAGAATTTTATTACCATTGTATCAAATCCAGTGAATACAGCAAATTCAATCCCCTTTCTCTGCCAGCTACATGATTCACAAGGTGTTCACTAAAAAGACTGACAGTCCTGGTGTTTTTCTGTGCCGAATAAGCTATTCTGGATGCAAAGAACGCACATATATGGACAGAAATGTTCAGGGGGATGATGAAACCTGAAATGGATCCAAGTACAGCATAATAGGAATAGGCTTTGGCTCTCAAGGTAGGAAAGAAGAGAATATCAGAGATACTGCTAATGGGAACTGGTTATTAAACTAAATTACTGATCACTGGAGGATAGAAAGCAGTCAAATGTCCCAAATCTGAAAGATTTGACCAACATAATAAATTACATGTTAGAGACAGAACATGAATTCCTCACTCTACCTTCACCTGGTGCCAGGGATTAAAGAGACCCTGATTCTCCATTGCCAATATTTCATTGAGAGCACAAGTCTAGCTCTTTATTTAGACCAACATCTATTTTCTGATATTAAGATTCTGCTCCTTTAACAAGAGTTGCAAAAACTGACTTGTGAAAACATAGTTACTTAAAGAAATAGCAGAAATGTCTCATGAGATCCTTGCAGGAGCAATGCATAGTACTGATATTGTTGTCTGTCTCTTGGCACCAACTTTTTATCAAATGGCTCTTGAGAAGTCTGCCTGGAGAATATAATATTAACTCCATAGTCTGAATAAAAGAGTATGAAACATGAAGAATTAGCACATGTCTTTTTAGAAATTACAATCTGATTGTATGTAAAGACAGTATTTTTCTCTATTTCTTAGAATTGCCAGACCAGATACTTTTCAAATTATCAGCAAAAGCACCACAGCAGTGGATGCTGCAGTTCCAAAAAATCATTATTATTAATTCTCTAATAGTTTTCTTTGAACTGAAAACTAATTAAAATTTAATTCATTTAAATGAATTAAAATTAATTTCTCAGTTAATTACAGGTTGGAATTAACTGTGCCCTTTAGACTAAGGGAAAATGTGAAGTCCTAAACCATCACAATGCCTTTGTTTGCAACTTTTCCCCCTGCCTCCTTGCACTTCCTAATATATCCTTGCCACCTTGGAGATGAGGTTTTTCAGGGATGAGTTGACTTTTACAGGGCTTGGCTCAATATGGCACAGGACTAAGTTATGGCTTCTTTTTGACAATGTTTACTACTAAAGAAGAAGCAGCTACTGAATAAGAATAATCTTGGGTAATAATAATCCTTTAGGATTTAAGCACATTTTGATCTTGATTTACAAAAGCTCTGGCTGTGCCACCCATTTCCGTTGAGCGGAATCTGTATTTTATTATGCTGGGGGGAGCCAACCATTCTAAGGCAGAAAGCTGTGAACTGGATATTGGAACTTCTGGATAAGTAGATTTGCATTTTGAGTGTTGTTATTTGTATAGACAAAAAGATGGTGCTTTTGAGATAACACTGGAGCTGCAGAGAGGGCCTGAAAACATAAAACCCAGTAGTGAATGGAGCCTTGAAACATGAATCCAAACCCACAGCCAGAATTCACAATCCTGCTGAGAGAGGCTTTTTATTTACTTTTCCGTGCCATTGAGAGCAACAATTCATTTGCTCCTTACATATGAATACATACACACACGACACCAAGTAATATCCTGCTGATCTGAAATGCTCCCCTGGCCTCACACCCTCCCCACTGGCAATCCCCCTCCCAGCCAGTTCTCTTCCGCTCTGCTGCAGCACAGCCGTGGGGTACGTAACTGAGAAACCTCTGCATCAGACAAGGGAGAAAGCTTCATGAATCACCAAACAACCCTTCTCAGGTGGGAAAAACACATTCTTTGTTCCTCTATGTGGAATTAGAAAAATATGTGTTGAAGTAAAGCCCTGAAAATCCCAGGAGAGCAATTGTGCTTTTTCTCTCTCTTTTTTTTTTTTTTTAAATTTTTATTTTTAGGTGTTTTTTTTTTTTTGGTTTTTTTTGTTTGTGGTTGTTTGGTTTTGTTTGGTTTTTTTTTTTGTTTGTTTTGTTTTGTTTTGTTGAACTTGTGAATTTTGGGGCGGTTTCATCAAAGTCTTAAAATTCTTTAACACTAACACTCAAATGCTTCATATTTTTGCCCTGGACTTGCAGAGTTTCCATCCTCCTCCTCTTTTTCTTGTGCCACTTTTACTCTGCAATAAAACAATTGAATCACACGCTGGTACATAAATATTGGCAGATTTTTAGGTTTGCTGCTTTTTTCACTCAGCCTATTGGGCAAACAGCCTAGAAAGGCTAAGTTATTTGCCAGAGTTTGAATTTCTGGCAAACAGTGCAGATCCAGTACAAATCTCAAATCATATTTTAGGAATGCCGTGCTTCTACCGCACCTTTCCAACTCTTCTCTCTGTGCTCTAATGACTATTATGGGGAAATGCGTTCCAGAAATGTGAAAATCAATGTAGTGGGAAATGTACCAAAACCACCTTTCCACTTATACAATCTTGGTTGTCCAAGAAACACAATTAATTAGTGTTATTGAGCTGTTTAGCTCCCCAATAAAAGCTTTTTGAGTGATTATATGAAGAACCATTGGTACTGGAGACTTCATACTGAAGTAATTAATGGAAGTTGATTATATTCTGACAAGTTAAACACAGGTTTGTTTGATATTACACACACATGGAAAACACATGCTCTATTGAGCTCAGTACCTAGGAGTTTAGATTAATGGTGTTGATGAATTATGTGGAGATTATATACTTTGCAGACACATAATGGACCTGATTTTGAAAAGCAGGCTCTCATTTTGCTCCTGCAATTTTGAGGGTGTGAATAATTGCAGGTGATTTTCTAGCAGCTAGACATCTCGCTGCCTGGGGGAATTCCTTTGGGCAGAGGTCATGCCTGGTTTTGTGCAAGGCACCGGGAGGCACTGGGACCACAGTGCAGACAGTGAAGAACAAACCTACACCAGTGCTGCACACTGGAACCACAGTAACCAGCAAGGACAACTCTGTCATGCACAGCCATGGCAGGTCAGTTGGAGCTCTCAAGAAATATGTTCTCTGTCTAAGTTCAGGGGCACGTGGTGAACTTCAGGCTCAACCTCAGATGGGAAGGAGGAAGCTGTCACTGTGCTTTCTCCTGCTGCCAGGCAGATGTTGGCAGCAGACCTGACACTTAGCCCCAGGACCAGCTGCTACAGCTGTCTCCGTGCGACATTACTCAGGTTCACCCTAATATCTCAGCTGACTGTGTACCATCTTTCTCTTGAGGATCTGTCTAAAGTATGAATGTCGACTTTAATGTTGTGGGGATGAGGACAGAGTTAGAAATGAATGCTAAGGTCAGGTTCAAATGAATGGCTTGACTCAGGCAGGGAATGGACTCAGATTTTGGTTTAGTTGCACTATTCTGCCATGTAGAGCAGCCTGCATAGAACAGTCAGCGCAGACCTGATACCTTCTCTTGTTGCTTACCCACAGGAACACATCAAACCAGTTTTCCCATGTGTGGATCACCAACCAAGCATGCTCCATCAGGATTTTCCTGGGAACCTGCCCAGAAGAAGCTGGGACTACAAACACCCCAAACCCAAGCTATGAAGGCAGACAGACTGCAAACTGCAGATAGCAGTCTAGCTTTCACAGCATTCCTGGGAATGGCTTCTGGGTCCATGAGGTGGCCCAAAGAAGGATAAGAATCTTCTGAGAGCAGATCCTGATGAACCCTGCAGATGTGATTCAGTTCAAGATTTCAAATCTGTGGGTCAAGATGCAGCTTTCCACATGAACCAGGCAACTAAACTCCATTGACATCATGGAGATCCCACCAAAATTGCCAGAGAAGGATGGAGGGAGATTCTGCCCCTCTAAAGCACAATTCTTTTGCTAAACTGCCTACACCTCCCCTGTACCTCAGACACCTGTGGACACCCACCATCAGAAACCCCCACCTAGGTGTCAGTCACCAGGTGAAACCCTGCCCTTAGAGATGTGTAACTGGTACAGCACAGCAGCAGCAGCAGGACATTTCCAGCACCTCTGTGATCACAGCTGTGAAATGATTGCTCTGCCCACACCTGTGCTGGCCCTTGGATGGGACACATCCATCCCCTGGTGGCAGCAAATCACCAGCACCACAGAGCTCTACCCAACAAAGAAAAGAGCCCTCTGGGTGCTGCTGGCTACAGAAGCAAGGGATATCAACACCCAGGGCAGGGCAAGAAGAGGCAAACACCCTTCCTCCTGGGAGTAGCAGAGCTTCCTCAAAATTTTGGTGTTCAGAGCTATAAAGTATTTCCATTTCAGGTCACCTTGGCTGAGAAATGAGTTGGGACTCATAATTCTCCATATGCAGTGGTTGTATCTAGAGACTTTCTTTAGTTTATAGCTTGAGGTATGTTGCACAGAGAGAGGAGGGGAAAGACGTGCAGACCTGTTTTAGCTTTGACCTTAAAGATGTGCAAGGAACAAATGTGAGGCACCAGCATGTGCCTACAGAGGTACAGTAAGTGGAAAGTAAAGAGGGCAACACAGGAGCCTAAGTTTAGATTACATATTAATACGAAATTCTTTACTGTGAGAGTGGTGAAGCACTGAACAGTTTGCCCAGGGAAGATGTGGATGTCAAGGCCAGGCTGGATGGGGTTCTGAGTAACCTGGTCTAGTAGAAGGTTCCCTGCCTGTGGCAGGGGGGTCAGAGCTAGATGGACTTTAATGTCCTTTCCAACTCAAACCATTCTATGATTCTGTGATACCCTGGACAGTGCAGCTGTGATGGAGGAACTGAACCACAAGAGAGCCATGGCCAAGCACCTCTCTATTTGTCCCTCCACACAGAAGACCTAACACAGAAACATTGGTGTGGATTCTTTATGCAATTTATTTGACTGCATAAATACCTAACCCTTTTGTAAGACTCTGCTGCTTTGATCACTCACCTAAACAGTCACATATCTGTAACACTATGAGAAAAAATTAAGACTTAATTTTGCAAATATTTGATGCCTCCAGGAAAGTAGAATCATTGTTGGGAAAGGGCTTTTAAGTCTCCCCCATGCTGACGGTCTGCTGGAGGCAGTGGATAATCACAGAAGCAAACCCTAATCTTTGCCGTGCCAGAGGACAGGAAGCAGTCCTTTCTGAGCAAGGGGAAAGACCTGGCTTCAGCCTCTGCTTCTTAATTAGCTGCTGCAGGTGGAGAGCTGTGCAAGTCCCTCACATTGCTTTTACAACTATCACATCTTTATGTGGCTGAACTGTTTTTTTCCACTGTAACTTGGACTTTTTTGGAAAAGAAATATTTTGGGTCACATTATCAATTTTCCCCCTATGGAAAGCTTATGAAAATTAATCTATAAGCAAATTGATGTGAGGAAAAAAAAGTTAGCAAAAATGTTTTCAAATGGACAAGTTTCAAAGGACTTGAGCTCATTCCATTTGAATTACAGAGCCAGAGCTTTGATCCAGCCACTCGTTGGTTCTCTACCTCTCTTCCCCACCCATGCTACTTTGCATCACAGTTGAACAGGTCTCCAGTGAGTACCTTTTACCTAATGATTGAATTTATCTTTGGCAGAAGTATCTTGATAGGCTGTTCTTGAGGCTGAAGGCTCCATGTGCAGCCCACAGCAGGCACAAGAAGCCTCTGAGCTGCCTTTTGGATGGTGATGTTCTAATCCATCTCAGACAGATGGAGGAGAGTACTCCTTCTCCAAGACCTGCATGTCACTGTGACTTTCTGTTAGTGGTCCCAAGACATTTCTCAGATGGGGCAGCAATTTGTCTGCAGACATCAAACTGACTACCCTAAGACTAAGGCCACCACGAAGGTACCTGACTCTGTATTAATCTTGTGCCCTTTTAATTAGTGCAAATTACCAACGCTGACCTAAATGGCTGTAACCTACAAAAACACAACCACTCCTTTTCTTTAAAGTGAGATGCCATTTGCACAGTCAGATCAACACTGAGATTGTCCTCAGAGGAGTCAAGGAGGCCTGTAAGAGCCACCATGACTTTGGGATAAATACAAGAGGCAAAAGCCTTCAAGGTGCTTTGTGTAACCAGAAAAAGTGAAGCAGACACAGATGCATGCATTCCTGCAAAAATGATATAAAGAAATTACCTCTGCTTACAGGCGTCTAATATCTCACTGGTTATCAGTTTTGTGTGTTTATGGAAAGAAGGCAGAGCAGATCAGAGAAGCCAAGGACTTGGCCTAAACATACATCAAGATTATGGCTCCAAGAACAGAGGCAGGGTGGGGGAGGAGAGAGATTTTGGCTAAGCTGATTAAAAGGCAATTGTAACCTGAAAAAAACAGCTCCTAATTCCTCCTGTGCCTGAGGTCACTGCACATTCCTTGTAGACAGAGGACCATAATAAAAGAATCCTGACTCTGTCATCACCTCCATCTCTGCTGTCAATGTGTCTGTCAATGTCATCTGTATTTCCAGTCTGATGCTGGAAAAGGACTGGGACAAGCCTCAGCACATTTGAACTCATTGAGCTTCCCCAGGAAAAAGGTCTCCCTTGGCATAGAGCCAGCAGCATGAGGCATCATTAAAGGAGAAAGCATCAAAAAAAGAAGGAAGAACCATCAAGAAGTCTCCTGATAACTGTGGAGAGATAACTTGTAGGTGGAGATGGAACTTCTTTTGAAGCAACATCTGCACATGCTACACACAGTGTCTAGCCAGACTGGGAAGCCCCACAGCTGGAAGCAGAGACCTGTCTGCCGTGAACGAGCAGGATTTCCATGGAGCCAGGAGACTCAAAGGTGTCCTGACAACCCAAAACCTGCTAACAGACATGAGCAGCAGCAAGGAATGACAGATCTCAGAAAGTGTGTTGAGAAAGCAATGAAAGGGGCAGAGGTCAGAGCAGACCTCACTCAGCCACCTGGCTGCACAAGTGGGTTAGCCAAATGGCCTCAGTAAAACTATTTTCTACTTCATTTGTAACCCTCAGAGGCCAATCAGAGAGAGGAGACATTGTCCAGTTCAAATAATGCAAAACTCGATTTCTTTGAGAGAAAACTCCTTGACAGGCTTCTTGGCTCTGCTCAGTCTCACCCAAGCGAGTGGCCAGGAGGAGGAATAGGAGAGGTTTCCAGCAGGCAGCCAGTGCACGCCAGCTCTGTCCGGGCTACAGAGCAGCCCACGACAGACAGCTGAGCACTCCAAGTTTGCAGGAGCTGTTGAGATGTGGTGCACAGGCAGCCATCAGGCAGAAAGAGCCAGATCAGAAAATTAGCAGCAAGGGGAAAGCTGAATCCTCTGGCCTGGCTGAGGACCAGACAAGACCTCTTCTTGGCATGATCTGGTGCAAACAAGGACTCCCAGGATAAATGGGCAGTGGAACAACTTATACACATTTAGCTGGACTTCATCTTGCAGGGCCAGATCAGTGGAAGGAAATCAGACACCCCAAGGGCTTGGGGAATTTGCCCCATCATTTGAATTTTTCTCTAAAGCAGCCAATCAGGAAAGGAAGCAGCTGCTAGCAAGATGGATATTAATTGCCATGAACCCCATAAGCACAAATATGTCAAATGGAAAAGGTGACTCCAGTCTGGTCTGTGGCATTTTGGAACAATTAAAAATAGTGATAGATTTGGTTTGTAAAACAAGAGAAGCTGGCAATAATGCAAAAACTAAAGAAAGCAGTTAAGTGCTGGTACAGTGAAAAAGTTTGCTATAAAACGTCAACTTGTTATAATAGGAGTCTGGGCCAGAACAAAACATCACAAGAGCCTAGTAAAAAGCCTCTTTCCCAGTCTGAGAATTGCAAGGACACAATATTATGTCACTGAATCCCAGAGGTACACAAATGAGGCCCCAGGTTTTTGTTTTGATCCTCATAGTTGAGGAACAGAAGGAGGAGGCTGGTTAAAAATCATCTGCTGGTATCCGTGAAATGCATGGAAAAAGTGGACACTGCCTCAAGGATAACCATTAATAGAGCAGACATGCTAAAAACAGCAAGGGGTAGACTGTCCAAAAGTGAGCCAACTAATTGGTCTCAAATGGAGACAGTGACAGAGAAATGTGCATTTGTCCAACAGTTAGGAAAGTTGGGTTTGAAAATTGGACATCTGGAATTTGAGCTATATTTCTGGGTAATCAAGATAGTGGATGAGCTAATAAACAGTTTGGATTTCATTATGCCTAATAGCTGAATAGGTGCCAGGAAACCATGTCTTACAAACCCTGCCTGTGAAAATTCTTTTAAAATATGGATCACAGGTGAGTAAAATGGCATATAGACCACTGTTTTGCACAGAGCAGGGAATGGCACCATTATAAGTGATGTGCCATGGGGGCTTTTCAGACAAAGAAACCGCTTCCCAGAGGCTGAAACTGGTTTTGAGACTAGGATCTCAAAGGGATTTTAGCTCCTCAAGTGTTGGTGTATGGGAAGAAGGAATCTGTTCCCCCTAGTGTGCTAGACATTTCTGATGATGAGCAAATAAAAGAGGAAAAAGAAGAATAAGTGCCAGAAAGCATGACAAAGCAAACAGATGTAGCAAATACACAGATGAAAACTAGCAGGGAAAGAAGAGTGGAGACAAATGCAGGGAGCTTGGTGTTTGGTGCTGAGCATGGCCTACAAACCCCTGCTGCTGAGGCTTCTAGAGCTGTCCTCCCTCTTTTGTGCCAAAGCAGCACAGGACAAAAACACAGAAAGGTGGCCACAGAGCAGCTACTTCAATGCTGAACTGAAGCCAAGTACAGGAGATATGGGCAGTTGGGAATTTCAGAAAGGTGAGACTGAGCTCTGACATCACCCTGGGTATCACTGGTTGCTCAGAGGAAGGAGGGCAGCCCCACAACCTGTTCAAGGCTGCAAGGACCTCTGCAGCCTAGTTTTACACTCTGTATCTGATGTTTGTCTGCTGTGAACCTCAGCAGAAAGATCTATCACAAAATGGCAGAATTAATCTCTCAGTGGCCACTGAATGTGGCTTCTTCCCCACTGCCATAGGGCAAGGGGTTATACCTTGAGCACAGCCCTGCAGAAACAAATTCAAACTGCTTTTCAGCACCTCCACATGGCACTGGCACATCCATCTTGTGGTGAGGTGCCCTGAGAGAGCTGCCTCCCCTGGCTCCTCAGTAGGGCGGTTGTGCTACTCGCATCAAAACCCGTGGTCTGTACCTAGGTCTATACCTAAGCTTGTTTCAGATGTCTGAAACAAGCTTAAGTCTATCAGCCTGCAATAAAACTCTAAAGAAAGGGAGTATTTCCTAATGAAAGGGCAGTTTGCTTTGGGCAGATGGGGAGTGAAGGAGGAGTTTCTGCTGACAGAATGACAGTGGCTGAAACAGCCACTCCTCCTGGATGCACAGGATCAAGGTGGACTTTGGTTCCTAACAAGAAGTTTACTTCTAAGCTTGCAGGTACCGCACAACATCAACAAGTTTGGGAGAGCTTGCAGCAGAAAACAATTGCAATGGTCACCAGAACATAATTTAGTATTTCTGGAGTTACAAAGGCTCTTGTGACCATTCACAGTTTGTTTTCTGGATTTTAAAATGCCTTTCATATAGGAAACAGATGTTAAGAGATACTGAACTTCTCGTTTAGAGACAGTATTGCTACAGCAACATAAAGGATTTGAAAGTGTCTTAATTGCAGCAAAAGTTTCAGGCCTCTGAGTTGATTTATTGTATTACTGAAGTATGCTTTGGCCTAAAAGTTTTATTTCTATATTTTCAAGACTGATTGTATGGGAATAAAATAACTATAGAATAACAATGAAAATACTCTGACAAGAGGGTATTGCATAGTTATGTAATAATTTGTTATTTAACTATAACTGCTTCAAAGATGATCATGATAGATCCCATTTTTCTGTGTGTCTAGGGCATAATCTTTAGACTACCACCATTATAGACTCATGACACTGGTGAGAATGATTCAAAGGTGATTTGAATGGATTAAATGTAGCTGCTGTCTTTCAACAGGTTTTTGTGGAACTCAACCTCAACAGCCTCCCTATGAACCATGGAAAAGGCTACATAGGCATCTATGGAAAGACAAGTCTCTCTTGGTCTTATTTTGTGAAACTTGGGTGTTAGTAGGAACATCATGTAGCAGAAGAGCAAGAAAAGAAATATCTTGACCCAAGAAACCAGGTGTAAAGCTCAAAAAAAAAAAAAAAAATTATTTGGCCAAGTGTCCTGCATAAAGGGAAAAGAGCTATGAGCAGAATGCTGACCATTTGCTGTCTAATTCCTCCTGTGTTGAGGAGAAAAAACTTTGGGTGATCACTATGAATAGAGAGGCTTGCCTAAACCTCATTTTACTTTGTGAGCAATTTCTCTTCCTTACAGATCCCACCTGCACGACTGTGAGTCGCAACCACTCAGGTTAAAAGGGAATAGCCCTATTTTTTTCTTAAACATTTTTAGAGTATCATTAAAGTTCATATATGATCTTTGCATGCAAGTGTTCAGCAGACTTATAAATAACAATGTCTTTAAAAGCCCTCTTCAGCTACATAACTCAATGTCAAACTCCCTCAAACCAATCAATCTCTGTTATAAAATAACCTGGTTGCTGATAGAACTACCACTCACTTTTTTCCATCAAAAAGAACAGTCAAACCCTATTTTCTTTAGCACTAACAGAGGCAAGGCAGGAACCTGTCCTCTTCCAAAATGAGGTGATGTGCATCCGTGTGCTAACTGTAACTATGTTATCAAGAAATTCTTTCAAGACACTGAAATTCTTCCAATAATCTCCTTTATTTCCAGCTTCAACTCCCTTCCCCTGGAACAAAATACAAAGTGTGCTTTACTTCTAAAAAATCAAATGCAAACTTACATATTACCTTTGTGCTTCTGAGAACGATGGTTGTCTGCTGTAAGATGTGGCAAGCTCATGCTAAAACAAACAGATACTCTTTCCGTGACATATCCATTATTCTCCCCTACTGAGTAACCGTATCACATGCTCTCTACAGATTCTTTATGGTTAACAGAGATGCTACTTCAGGACAGAGCGCCTTCAATACAGAGTCGAGCTTCCAGGGATGTGTAATCATTTACACCTGTGCAAAGTAGATATAAACTCACTTTGCACTCATTTACACAGGTGCAAATGACTGCACAAGGTGAGAGGCAGTGGAGAATCAAGCCCATAATGACTGCAAAGTGCTTAAGCAGGGTATGATGGAGACCAACAGAGGTACGGGGGATACAGTGATCAGTAGGCAAGCAAATGCCAGCAGCGGCTTTGAGAGTCTATTTTCCCTCATTGTGCCAGCAGTGCCTATTATTTGCAGTGGAAGTCATCCGTGTGTGCCCAGCAGATAATAAATCAGCTGTGGTGTGAATACCACAGGCCTGCCTGCTCCAGCTCCCTCTGGCACTGCTGTTAGGCTCCGGCTGCAGCAGGAAACCTGTGCTGCCACCCGGGCTGGAACATGCCGGGTGGCTATGTAGTTCTGAGATCGGTTTATGGTGGAGAATCAAGCTGAGCCTTGGGGCTTTGGCGTGGTTTAGAGCATGTTTCTTGTTGTGAGTTAAACAGCTTATCCAAAAACCTGGCTCGAGCACTGCTGAAGTAGTACAGGTGCTCCTAGCCCTTTTTGTTATATTGCCTCCTAAAGCTAAGGAGTGCAAGAGCTTTCAAAGGAAACTTTACTTTTTATGAGCTGTTGGATAGGACAGAGTAGACAGATCTAAAATTAATCTGCTGCCCTTTGTCAGAGCTCTCTGACCATAAGGATAAAGACAGTAATTACCACAATGGGCTATTTGGGGGCTGTTGGAGAGAAATTTTTTCATGCTGACTTTTTTAGATTGAAGATTAGGGTTTATATAACAACTTTGCCTGGTAGTCTGAAAAGACCTTCTGAAATGTGTTCCTCTTAGCCTTACACCTGCCAGCTTTCTTCACTCTTCTTTCCCTAGCCTACTAATAGCAATGGTAAATGCATCCAGAGAAATACGGTTGCTATAAAGTACCAAAGTTTCTGTGTAGCGTGACATAAAATTACTGAATGTGAAATAAAGTATGTGTGTCATTTTTCCAAGGGACTTTTAAAATGTGCCTCTGGATAGATGTGAAAATATAAAATACTGCTCACAAAAAATTAAAGCAGAAAGCACACACTCGTGAAGGAAAACTACTTCATTTGTTACAGCTATCTTTTCAAGGCAAAGCAGTCACACCCTGTGTGTGACAGGCTGGAAATCTACGTGTCCCCACTGATTTTGCCATGTTTGCAGTACCTGGTGTGAGAGAGGGCTGGCCATCAGTGCAGGAGTGTTTTCTTATGGCTACAAAGTTCTGCAGAGCCTGTGCTGAAGTCAAGCCCAACATTCATTCACATCCCACGACAATCAGGCTAAATGTTTCACAAGCAAGATGATGACAGTTAGGACAAGGGATCATTTTTAGTTTTAAAACAAGTAATTTTGAGCATGTGATTGTGGCAAATAATCCGAACAGTTCCTTATTTAATGAAAGCACTTACCAATGACAGCATCAAAGATATGGTGGCAAGGCAGGGTGGGTGAAAGGAGGGTACTGACCCACTGTGGGCCCCTATGAGCTGGGAAAACCAGACTCTAGAAAGAGACAACTGTCTCAATACTTACATTAACAGAGTGAAAGAAATCTTTATCTTAAGGAACAGGATTAAGCAAAGGATGTTTACCCTCTATTCCTGTTTTCTTAGTAAGTTATGAAATATTTATTTACCCCAAATCAGATAACCCTTAGTAGCTTCTTCTGTAATGGGCTTTTAGGGGTCTTTTCAGCATGAACTACAGTTAATAGAAATAACATGTTCCCTTTAGATAGAGCGGGATATGCTAGTTTGAAAACAAATCAGTGGAGAAACTAACCCCACACAAATATATTGTGAGAGATTCCAAGTCAGAACTACAACTTAATAGGGAAAAACTAAAGTAAAAGCAATAATAGAGAAACACAAGTTTAAACAGACAGTCAGAATACAATCTGCCACCCTGTTGGTCAGGGTGGTGGTAGCAATCCAGTTAAATGGTGACTGCAGTCTCCTTAGAGTGATGGATGCAGTCTGGTTGAAGTGGTGATCCTGAAGAACAATCTGGTTGGTCTCTGGAGGTCCAGTTGTGACTCTCAAGCTGTTTTCCTCTGGGAATCCAGTGGCTGTAGTACTCCAGTGTTCCAAAGTCTCAGTTTATATGCAGGTGGGAACGTTCAGTTCCTCCCCTCTCGGCAGGGCATCTCGCAATGGGATGATGGAATTCTATTAGTCATTCCAGGAGACCTTGATGGCCCATTTAGTGGAGATGTCCCCCCACAGAGTGGCTGCTGCTTCCCCAGAGGGTGTTACCAGGACTGAGTCACTGAGAGGATAAAGAACACTGCCCCACTTATCTTAACAGCTTATGGAACTGGTAATAGAATACATACTTTTGGTTACACCTTCCATGTAACCCAAGACAAGTTGCAAGGGTCTGAAGTTCCTACAGCCACTCCACTTCACTTTCTTCACCTGCAGTCCCAGATGTAGCACACTCAACATTTCCTCAAGCATGTGGTTCTTCACTGTATGGGAACAACGGTGAAACCTCGGTACCTGGATGTGTTGAAATCCCTGGAGGAAGCTGAGATAAGGTGTGGGCTACTTCACCGTACTTGGCACCTGTCATAGGATCCCTCCATCACCTTCTCAGTGACAGCTGGCACCTGGTACCTACTGTCATGCCCTACTAGTCATGGTCCTTGGTGTGCACAGTCTTCAGCTTCTGTGAACTACAGTGAAATACTATGACTAGATCCTTGTAGATTTATCAGTTTATCTCCTAGGTCTATCAAATGCCCTAAATTATAAATGCAGGCTGACAGCAGGTTGGTATCAATGGTATCTTCTGTGCTGCTGCTATGAAACCATTTTCTTCTACTACCCAGTCACCATTAAGTCTGCTGATATTTGCTGAAGTTGTATTTACGGTGCTAAAATATACTTCCTTTTAAGTGTCTGAGTATTTTTTCACCGAAACTTATCTAAAGCTGTTGTGGAGTCATTATTTTAAAATCTAAAGCAAAGCAAGATTTAAACAGCTAAGTCTAAAACAGATTATCTTGAAAAAGGTCCCTTATTAAGAGACCCTCATAATGCTTAAGTCTCCTCTTCAACCCCCATTTGTTTTTTTGGTACCCCAAGGAATAAGTTTAGGTCAGTCCTAACTTACACCTAAAACCATTTGGGACCCCGGGATTCAGTTTTTTTCTTTTTCTAAATCCCCAGAGGATCCAGTTTGCTCTCATACATACAAATCAGATAATGCTTCAGCACAAAATCATTGGAAATTCCTTCCTTAAAATATATCCAGCAATATGCCCCCTGACACTTCCACCTAGTCCAGTGGTTAGAGCATTTTGCTGAGAGTTGGAGGACCAGGTTTCAGTGCTGTGGCATTCTCTCATCTGAGTATGCAGGACCACCAAGAGCATTGTGTGGTCACCCTGCTGGGAGGGTTACTCAGTTCCTTCTGCTGAAATGGAGCATTTCTTGTGAGAGGAAGGTACAGAGGGGGTGTGTGAAGGACAGATGCAGAAAGGTAGAAGGGAATGGGAACACAAGACAGTGAGCAGCTCTGGGAGAAGAAGGGTCAGGTCCTGTCTCTGGAAGCTCCTTGTAAGGCACAGGTGGGAAGCCCATGTGCCCTTCTCCTGGCAAAGCATCCCAACCAGTACTGGCAGCCTGCACCTTCCCTGTGGGACAAAAAATGCCTCAAAGACTATGTGCCAGATGCAGTTTCTCCTGCTTGGGCTGTCTGACAGTCTCTTTAGAGCTCCCCACACCAATGGGAACCTGCTCACTGCAACTCTTATGCAGTTATTTGCTTTATCATTCATGCCTTGTGTACATTCCTCATGTTTTAACTATGGAAGCAGAACAAATTGAGCATGTCAGCCTTTCTTCCCTCCTTCCTGTTACCCAGTTTGCTTCTACAGGTCTTCTACCCACTCTTGAACACTGCTATAATGTTAAAAGATTGGTCAAGTGTTTCCATTTACATTTCTTTTTCCCCCAGTTACAGACTTAGCAATTTATAGGGGAAGCATCCAGCATGTCCATAAAGCACAGTATAGTGGAGAGTATTGTTTCTGTGACTAGCTCATGTGTAGGAACAGACCTATTTTGTCTGGAATCATAAACACTGAGTGCACCCAGTAATAAAGCTACCACATACCTTTGCTGTCTATGCCTGCAAAAATCTGGGGGTGTCTGTCTAAGGCTTAGTATTACTCTCTTGTGCCTGCTGTCTCCCTTTCCTCTGCTCTAGAGGGTCACTCAACATGAACAAATGGACTTTCTCGGTGGGTTCCTTGTTTCTATCTGCCAATGCCATGTTTTGAGATTACAACTTCTGAAAAGCTTTCATGAGCCTGAAACTGAGAAGATCAAATGGAGACCATTGAACCCTAATGTGTCTATCAGCTCAAAGAACACCTCTTTTTTACCAGTCTCTCATCTGTCTTAAAATATATTTTTACAAATGAGTGTATACAAGCATATGTAGATGCAAAGGCAAGAACACAGTCTGAGAAAAAACAGCCCCTCTGGTCCCCAGCTTGGCTGCCCCATCATTGGTTGCACTTGCACTGCTTAGTTCTGATCCTGTTTGGCTCAGGAAGGTCTGAAAATGCTGTCCTTTTTTTCTCTTTTTTTAACCAAATTCACTGCTAAAGTCCAGCAATCACTGACATCCAGTGGCAGCTGAGGATAATTACAAATGTTAATTTTCAGAGAGGCTTGTTTGCTACCTGGGGAAGAACCAGTTACCCTGAAGGTTTATTTCTGAGCTCTAAGAAAGGAGGACAAGTCAATTGAAGTAAAATACTGCTTTTTTTAGGTGGGAGAGGGCAGGTACCTGAGAACCAGTATAGAAAAACATCCCTGTGTTTCCTCTGTAAAGGGGCTCCAAGCCTAACTGTGCTGCTGTACAATTTGGGAGTAACCCCAGATGGCAAATGGAGTTCTGCCTTTTGGAAACTGCAATAAAACCAGACCTGAAGCTTCCTGCCCCAAGCCATTTAGAGTGGAATAAAATTAAACCTTGAACAACAGTGACCCCACTATGTTGGTCTAACAAAAACACTGTGCTGCAGGGTGAGCCCTTCAGCCTCTCCCCAGTAAGGCTCAAATATCAATTAAATCCTCTGGTGGGTGATCCTGCCTGAAGAAAACAACACCAAAATTACAGTTTTGCTTAATTCCATTCAGCACGGATAATTATCAATTTCTTCATTATGTACCTTTTTTATTACAGTGCAAATACCACTTGTTTCTAAATGCTTGTTTACTCATCTTTCTTTTTGTATAAAACTGTGTGGGCTATGGAACTGCTGAGAGACTTACCTAGTTCTTTGGTTTGGCTTTTTTTTCCACGCAGTCAATCTCTACAGTGTCTGACTGCATTTGGGGAATGCTTAGAAGTCATTGTAAGGAAAAAAGGTCAGATCCCCATAGAAAAAGCATGGACATTAGACTTTGGACCGCATAGCCAGGCCTAATTACTGCAATAAATGTTGGTTTATCAGTGAAAGCATAATTATGAAACTTAACTTCTGTGCAGGACCTCTTTGATGCTTTTTTTCTCTTTCTCTCTCTCCCCCTCTCTTTTTTTTTTGTTTGTTTTTTTTGTTTTGTTTTGTTTTGTTTTATTTTTTTGGGTATGGGAGAGCAGGGTAATAAAACTAAAAGAATAAAGTCATCTTACTTTTATTTTTATTCCTATAATTCTTTCAAGTGTATTAGAGCAGAAGGTAAATTTTGACAAGCATATAGTACTTCCAGTGCAGCAAACTTTAATGGTTGCTGACATCACCATAATTTAAACTTTGGGCCTTTGTAAACAGTTTGCTCAGAATGCCTTGTAAGCAATCTGAGCTCATTGCAAGGGCTCCAGCACTTTCTGAATGCACAACTTCTTCTGTCTCTTCCCCTTCAGCCTCCAGTTCTTTACTCTTTCCACCCCTCCTAATACCTCTTGCAGAGAGAATATCCTTACAGCTTTTCTGGCAGCCACCACAGGCCCCTTCTCACTGATGTGTTACAGTAGTATCTCTTGGAGCTTTGGCCATAAACAAGACCCCATCACAGGGCATTAGCCATATAGCAGATGCTCTCTGCTAGAAGGGGTTCAGAAGTGGAGGATGTACCCAACAAAAAGGGGACCTGTAGCTCATGCTAAGGTCTGGCTGGGATTTGAGGCCACTTTCACCTGTGTGTCCAGCTCTGAGTGAGAAGCTGCCCTAAGGAGTAGCAGAGAACGATGGGAGGGGAGAAGCCGCAGTGCATCTGAAAGTGACATGTTTAAATGTAATGAAAAACAGGAATTTCACTTCCTTCCCTTGAGTTTGATAGATTTTGGTTTGTGCCCTCTGCCCATCTGGGTAGGGAAAGTTTCCTGTTTTGCACTGTATGGAGGGCCAAACTGAAGAGCCATGGCTGAAAAAGTGGGAGAAAGGAGTGACAACACCTCCCTAGCAACACATGGGACCACCCTCCCTGGATCATCTTGACTGACAGTGCTGGGATGTGAGCAAGGGTTCTCCTCTTCCCCTGCTCTGTCTCACCAGCAGTGAGAGCCATTACATGCTCTTGGACAGCATTGAGAGAAAAGTACAATGATCAGGGACATGCGAGAGAAAAGTACAATGATCAGGGACGTGTGAGAGAAGCTGAAGGAGCTGAGCTTCCTCCGAGGTCGGTACAAGTCTCCACACAGTGTCACTAATGAAGGATTGCTCTGCCCGTATTTGGGGAGAAAGCCAGAACCTCTTTTCTCATACTGAAATAAAGCAGTCCCCTTTCAGACCAGTCAGGAAAGTAATTGTTCATTCCTCAGGTTGAGCCGCACATATGCGATCTCTTTGTTAAGTAGCTTTCTGAATTTTTGCTCCTTGGCTCTTCCAGTCGCAGGCTGTGTGATTGCCAGCCCTGAATGGCGGCCAGGAAACCCCAGCCCCAGCCCAGAAGGGGTGAGCGCAGCACGGCTCTTACAGTGCAGACATGCTGTAAATGGGCTGCTAGCAACAGCCACTGGGGAAGAGGGGGGAAAAGGTCCACACTTCCCAAATACAGCTTCTAAAATTCAATACAGGTCCTTTGTAGCCACAAAGCATACAGAGATCTTAATTCTAAGGGAAGAGCAGCATGTGGAAAAGGAAGAGAAGCCTTGGTGGCTACTGCTGGCAAAAGCAAAGGTGAGATGGATGAGCAGAAAAACACTTTTTCTTACAAAATAACTATCATGCTTTGGGTAAACATGTCCAGGTGGAAAGCCCAGCAATGCGAAAGAGCAAGGTAACTAGTTCAGATGGAAGGGAATTAAAATTGTGGCAAGCTAAAACCAAAGCTAGATCTGTTTGTGGTATAGAAATAACTTTGCTACTGCCTTGAACACCACCCTTCAGAGTGGAGGTGTTGAAGCGTGCTGCGGGGAAGACTGGATGACAGATGTCTTACAGATACCTGTCCCTCTTCTGCATGGTCAGATCTGCAAAGTGGCTGTTTCTAGGATCTGGAAGTGGTGTTTAGGTAACCAAAGCTCTGGGTCCCATCTAACATACAGCTTGCAACGTCACCATACCTCTGTGTAGTTTTGATATAAAATGCCATTATGCCAGCAAAACAATGTTTTGTACTGTTTTGTACAGGCATAAAGGCTTCACAGACTGAGAAGAAATGGAGGGTGAGAAGCTCTTCTCCCATGTCTATATCAGTGCATTGAGAGTTCTGAACTGGAGGAAGGCAAAAAAGCATTGCTCGATTCATTTCCATTAGAAATTGAATGGACTTCCACATTCCTGGACAGCACATGACAGGAGGCATTGGCTCATAAGGAGCCAGTTTGCAATTTAACCATGACTGGCTGAAGGACTTGGAAATAAGAAGTGTTTTTCCACATGGACGCTATTGAAACGTGAGCCTGAAAGCTTGTCCAGCCAACAGCTGGGATTCACACCTTTCTTTCTGTACCTTTATTTCTTGGTTCTGCCAAGGGTGGGTATTATCTGTCTGTTTCATAGCTTTAAGGCTTGAGGAGGCCTTGGCTGAGCTGAGGGAATCTGCCTGAAAGCAAATCATAATATCAGGGTTAAGAAACAGGCAATTTTTTTTGCTGGTGATGTTTTCTGCAAGAGGCACCTCACTGTTGTGTGCTGAGCACTCCAGGCTAGTGGCTTAGGTACCAGGCTGCTAGATGTCACATTAAAGACTGGCAGAAGGGGCCAAAGATAACTTTTCTGCATGACTGTTCTTTCTAACATAATGTGTGACTGGTTTCTGTCTTCTGTGACCTCCTGCTCAGGTTCCCAGCATCTGTTACTTTAGGGAGATCTAAAAATGTCTTTTAGACATAGGGAGAAAAAGATGGTTAGTTCACATTTTATGTAGAAATAAAAAAAATGAGCCTGCAAGATCTCTGATCCAGAACACAAATTTTGAGGTTGCTTACCTACTTTGAGGAAAACACATATTGAAGTCTCTGTTCTTTGTCAAATGAAGGGTTTTGAAGTCTTTGCCTCCTTCTACTGAGCAAGAGAATAGCTGTTTGCTGGTTAGTGCCTCTTGTGAGCAGATCCACGGACAGACACTCAGCTTGCAGCTTAACACTTGGGTTTTAATCTTTATTCTGGTTAATCCTAACACAAAGCAGAACAGCTTTAATTGCAGATGATGAGCATGAGAGAGAGCGAACCCCAGCATTTCTGGCAGCCAAATACCTGTTTGGGATTTGCCACAATGACAAGCAATTTGAATTTTCCACCTCCGTATGTTTAGCAACTATTATGGCCTGCTGGGCTTTTCTGAAATACAGCTGCCAGCCTCTGACCAGAAATTTTGTCATGGCTCTGAGAAGATACCCCATGCAGTCAGTATTTTCCTCTTGCTTTGTCCCAGGGCTGCTGCTCTGGGTGAGCGCTGTTAGCATGTCAGGACTCGGTAGCGGAGAACATTCCATTCCTGCTGTCCTCGTCAGGACCACAAAACTGGAATGATAATTTAAAAAATTGTTTTGGCTCAGACCTGGAGTTTCAATACTTCTTGAATTTTCAGCAAACCGAGAACCCTGCACTGATTGAATGGGTCATCTTGTTTCCTTGTGTGTTTTTTTAAATTGCACCATTGAGCCATAGCAATAGGAATGGCAAACACAGATCGATGCACCCTTCACAGCATATGGGATAGCATCTGTCCTGCACCAACATCCAGAGCAGAAGCCAGGAGGTTTGTATGAGGAGGGAAGGTGGAATTCTACATCGCTATGCCTACTGCAGAACAGAGTTTCCAATCAAAGCAGGTCTGTGTGTAGCACACCCTGGTCATGTGCCGTAGGATCCATGGGGGTAGAGCACTTCCAGAATGCCCTCTCCTTGTATTTGACATAGATCATTACGTACGTGTTGGAGGAGGAATAAGATGAGTTTGCCACTCCCATGCTCTCTGGTTGTAGTTTGGTGGGACAAAGCAGCACACCAGCTGACAGACCTCTGATGTTCTCAGTTCCTTCTGCATGAAATTTACCGTGGAAAGGTTAAAAATTATCTTGCCACTTCATATTGATAATTCTTTTGGGTTGGCGAAAATTGCTGTGCTGCTATTTCTCTCTGCATTTTTTCTTCTTTCAGGGAAATAAATGAGATGTGGGGTGGCAAATCCCTCAGCCTACTACTTGTGACTCTACACACAACCCTGGGGTAAAATTTGGAGGACAAGCAGTGGAAAAGACCATCTCCAGTGGCACACATTAAAGGAAGAGTGGATACACATGACAGAAGGCAGGTTTTCTGTTTTGTTATTTTCTTTCTGAGCCTACTCAGTGCAACTATACTCAGAGGCTTATATTAAGGCATGCTTGAGGGGAGGGAAATAAAGCAAAAGGATCTTCCATCTCCTTGGGGTTGGGAGGCAGCTTGGGTTTTCTGTGGGGTGACTTGGGCAGCATTCAAAAGGTCTTGGGGGCTTTGCTTGCTCAACCTCTTCAGCATACTAATTCACGTCCACTGGCTAGTCTTTATGAAGCATTTAATTCTGTAGTTTTAGAGCTGTTGAAAAAGCAAAGGGAAGATTTATAACAACATTTGCTAACTCTAGGCCAACTGGTTTGGCAGAGGAAAGAACTATGTTTTTCAGAACAGCTTTTCAACATTCCACTGTTAGCTAAAATGTATGAAAATTACAGTTTTTAAATGACCAGATGTTTTTGCCGAGAAAGAAATAGATTGCCTGAAAGGGGAAGATGAGGCCTGAACTCAGGCTTCTATGCTACTACTGTCAGCTTTTCAGCTAATGGATGACCTACTACCATCTAAAACTACTAAATTTGTGTGATTAATGCTGCTAAATTGCAGCCACAGTATATTTATAATTTTCTCTGTCAGCTTGATACTATTTGTGCAGCATCACTATAAAAGGTGAAGGAGAGAAAAGGCGATTAATCTGGTGTCCTTGTACAGAACAATATGGCATAGCTCTCCTCAAAGCAGAAGCTTTCAAGTGAATTAAACTAATGGTTTCATCTGTTTCATTTCCAGCTCTATTTTTTTTAATCAAGAGCAGCAGATCCTTTCCATGTTGTCTGCTTCTCTAGACAGAAACTGAGGCTACAAATGTTCTTGCTTTTGGTTGGCTTCAATTTGCTCACTACAGCAAGATCATCCAGTACTTTATTCATGTGACTTATCAGGAACATGGGGATCTTATTTTGGCCACCCATAATAGTCTAATTGGACTGGCCTGTGTTAAAAATCTGTGCTGGATTGATGGGATTCTTCAAATGCTTTTCTTATTGCTCTGTTGAGCAGTTACCAGTCAAACAAGATTGAGAACAGACAGAAGATGAGATGGTCTTGGGTTGCAATCCTCCTCCTTACTTTACAGCCATTGTTTAAGGTGTCCAAAAGAAATCCCGTAACAGAAAAGATCTTTTTGCCTCTTCTCCATCAAAGCAAATACTTGTTAAGGGGGGAATTAAATTAAGTTGAAGATGGTGGAGGAGTTATTAAAACTACAATTATGGTTGTGCAATGTTGTTCTCCAGTGGAAAGGAGCCAGTTCCTTTGCAAGGCTCCCCTGGCTGGCTCCATGCCCAAACACCAGGAGTTCTTGTGTTGCCACCATTGCATTATAGGTGAGAGCAGGAACACCCCAAAACTCCCTGACCAACCCCACCAAGCGCAGCTCAGCCCATGGCAGGAGAAGCCAGCGGCAGCCAGCACCGTCGGGATCAAGCCCAGAAAGCCCCTGCTTCTGCTCCTAAAAAGGCATCTTCATCTGGCTCTGCTTCTCTTCTAAGAGAGTTGACAAAAAAGCTAAGAGAATTGACAAAAAAGCTACTTAAAAATCTGTTTAAAATTACGTATTCTCTGCTTGAGGGTTTGCTAAGCTCATTATAGAAGTGGAATGAAATTCCACAGCATGTTTAGCATTTTTCTTGTTCTTATTTTCTGAGCTTTTCCAACCTAATAGAGAATGACTGATCCTACTGGTGATCTGAGAGGGACGCGGTGGAGGAATCGCAGCAGGCTGAGCACCATAGCAATAATGTGACTACCAGTTTGGCTACTTCATTGTGCTGGCTGATCCAAGGAGGGATTAAGAGGATTTTGTTTTCCATTTTTTAAGTTGAATGGGCTGGGATGAAAGCCTTTTACTGCATTTCTGAACAAGTCAGGATATTTAGAAAAGCCATAACAATGGACTGCACCAGACTTGGACTTTGAGCAATATAAAATCATTTTCCATAGGAGACTGTATAAAACCACCCAGCTTCCCTGTCTTTGATCCTTTAGTGGTCACTGATGACCTCTCATCTTTCTCTGTTCCTTAAAGCCTTCTGCAAGGAGCCACCCCACTGCTGTCTGGCAAGTAATGGGAAAAACGCAGCCCTGGAACATCTGATTGCCAGGATATATTAAAGTCTGAGGGATGTGTGGTGGTTCAGATCAAATACAGATCAACCATAAGCCATGGCTTAAATTTAGGTCGACCTTCACCTTCTGACAGGTTTGAAAATGATTGATTGTTTTTCATTTGTTCCTTCACACCCCACCCCACCACGTTCCCCACCCCAATTCCTAATTAAGGACAGAAGCAATGGGAACAACTAATTGTTATCACCAGTTTGGATTTCCAGACTAAGAAATGTCAGTTCAAGGAAATGTTGTCCAAATGTTTTGTTACACTGACCCACAGCCAGGAATTTTCAACACTGCACTCATTGCTAATCTGCATGCATCAAATCATGCACATTTTTCTTTTAGCACTTATCACTTGTGCCTGAGGATCATTCAGGTCTTGACCAAGGCTTCTGCCATAGAGGCAGGATTCCTCTTTTCCACTAGCATAGAGAGTGCAGGCGAGGAGGGAGCAAGCCTCGTGTTTAATGACCGATACCTCATTGCGGATTGCTGACCTTTCATCCCTGCCACCACAGCCAGCTGCAGACTTTATTGACACTTCTGCAAAACCAAGGCCTCAGTACCTCAAATATATTAGCTTTCATGACCCTTTGAAGGCTACTGCTATTTAGATAACTTCACCCACATACATGCTGCTCAATATGTACTTGTTCTATGCAATTAAGGGCTTTGCAGTTACATCACTTAAATTGAGCATAGTTTTACAAAAACTATTACCAAGGCTGTACAAATGGCTAAGCAAGTACTCAGTTCAGCAGATTGCAAAGAAAAAAGGAGCCCCTTGATCTGACCAAGCAAAACAGTACAAAATTTGTGATTAAACTTCTCCTGCAGTTCCTGTGAATTTGCACGGTAGCATGGGCACATGTGGAAGCGAAGGTTCATCACCTGGGTCCCAGAGGGGAGGAGGAGGGTTTGTCTTCTTTCCCTCCCTCCCCCTGTCTGTAGCCCAGCAGTTATCTCAGCTGGCTTATGTTATAAATGACCCAACTTCAAATCTTTTCTGTCTGATTTGGAGGGCTCCAGAGGCCTAGCCCAACTTTTAGCTTCTTTCACAAGGAATACCAGACATCTACACCAAGCAATTATTTTATATAGTTTCCCTTTAGGTCATCTTGCAGCAGGAGGCCCACCCTGGGAATCACTCCAGTCCTAGCACATGGGGACTCTCAACAGGCAAACACACCGAAGGACTGTTTCTGCTTTAGGCACCAGCAGCAGCAACCTGGGCCAATAAATCTTCCATCCTTCACAGATGAAAAATCGACCAGAAAAACCTGTACAAAACCTTATCTCAAAACAGGTCACTGCTAGGTTGATTATCATATTTATTAAAGTCCATTTTTGCGCTTAATTATACTCATCAGAAATCTACCAGGCTAAAAAATAATGGAAATTTTTTTTTTAATATGTAGATGGGAAAGGTGTCAGAAAGACAACAGATACTGCCAGCAATCACATGTAATAATTTGGAAGCACATTACACCTCTAAATGAAGCATGTCTGTTAGTGTTCACACACAACACAGTGTCTGAGTTTATGTTTAAAGACCATAAATAATAATGTAGCCAAAGTAATAAAGCACATGCAAGTTACTAACCTAGAGACAGCATGACTACAGCAGTCCAAACTGTCAGGTATAGTTTACAGCTTCACAAATTTTGGAAACAACAACTGTGAAAACTGGCTATCCACATGTAGCAGAAATTTCTTCTACTGGCTGAGATCAAGCACAGAGCTGAATCCCATATGTGTATTTTTGTAAGTATCCCCTCTATATACATGCATGTATATGTATCCACAAATACTAAGACCACCAAAGATATTTTTTTATTTTGGCACTTTCTAAAGCTTATTTAGATTTTTCTCTGATGGATGTAATGAACAACAAACAAAGCAATTTAAATCGTTGTCAGGATAATCCACTACCATTCAAAGTTTTGAAAAATATCCATAGTTTTAAAACACATTTAGCAAATTATGACTGATACATTCAAATTCAGCATATTGGTCAGTATATCTGGAAGATAACTTTTATTAGTACTGATATCATACAAAAGAATTGCAAAGGAAGACAGTGTAGTCAGATTACTCCGTGTGAATTATACTACATTTATGAAAACACATACATATATATATATATATAGTTGAAATAGTACGTACAAATAAATCTCAATAAATTCTGTCAAAATCTAAATATTTTTTAATATATTCTTTGGAACAATACATACAAACTTCAGCTGTGAGCTTGATCTCATCCAATGGAAGAGATTTGTTGATACTCTCGGGTAGATACTCTTCACAGTTCTCATTTCCAAACTTCTGCAATGTAATACATCACACCTGACAATTACTACTCATTTGGTGTATTTCAAAATTGCTTTGTTCAGAAATGAAAGTAAACTTTTGAAGTGGCAGCAACTGTACTTTGCTATTAGTTCAGACAACAATTTTTGTGTTTTGAGTTATCACTGTTTTTTAATTGTATTTGTGATAAGTAAAATCAACCAGATTCACAACTGACTATGATGCTTTTGAAGACGGAAGAGCTTCCTCCTCTAGCCAGTGGAAGGTCCAGGATATTTCTGAGCAGACAGCAGAAAATTAGTAATAAACTTAGAGGTAATTCCCTAACATTTTATAGGTTTGGTTCTGTAAAACATGCAATAATTATGTCCACTCTCAGTATTAATTTTAACACTTTAGAATACTTTTAAATACATATATTTCTGTTTGTTGGTTTCAGTTTCAGTTTCCCTTGCTTAATACTTGAAGCCCTGGACTGAGATTTTGAGTGGAAAGAGTCATTCCTACTAGCTACTATGTTCTCTTTTTCTAACCAAAGGACAAAATCCCCATCCCTCTCAAATCACTGAAGGTTCAGGTTCTAGGCCCGAATCTGACAAGCAATGTGTTTTCTGTTAATTACTTTCCCTTGGATCTCTCTGTTGATCTGTTTCTGTGGGAGATGAGGGGACGGTCATAAATCAGCGGCTGGCCTGGTGCTGTCCAAGGTGACGGCGTCCTGCCGTGCTCGGCTGCACCCAGGGCTGTTCCACGACACAAAACCCAACACAACGGTGTGCTGCACTGCTCACACAGCTAGGGAGAGCACTGCTTCAGCAGCATTGCTTCCATCTTCTTGGGACTTGAGTATCAAAGTCATGACTGGAACCTCTCCTTCAGTTCTAAAGGCAAGACAACATGTATAAACTGAAGTACCAGCTTTTCAACTTCTCTGAATCTTAGCAGGCCCCCTCAAAACAGCCCAAACCAAGAAAAGGTTAATATCTGTGTTTGAAGAGCCTGTGAAATTTTGGCAAATGTCTAATCACAGTAATTTGAAATGCATCATACGTTGTTTTAAGCTTCTTTAAGCTTCCCAGAAGAAAGACTCTTTGCTGTCTCAGTAAGTCTGGTAAGTCAAAATTGCAGGGACACAAAAGTTGCATTTTTAACAGAAACTGCATGCAACCACAGAGATCTACTTGGCAGGAAGGGAGAAAGAGAGATCTGTGTGTATGCTTGCATACACCTTCACTGTTTCAGGCAATGTATAATAATTTCCCTTGTGAATAGCTATAAAGTTATTGTAGCATTAAAGCTGGATAGACCTACAGTAATGGTATTTCCTGACATTTCCAAATGTTAAAAGGTCAACAAAAACAGTACGTATGGAAACAATCTCTTGCCATTACATTCTATAGCACGAATTAAATAAACATTTCCTCTTTTTTCTCCCTTCTGCTGTCATTCAGTGTAAAAACTTAAACTATGCCATCAAAAGAGCATGAAGGCAGTAAGAGCTTTAATTAAAGAAGAATTCAATAAAAGCAATCTATTCAGTTTCAGTCAGATCCACTTTCTCTTCACTTACTAAGAATTAATGAAATTACATCAGTAACCACTGACTTAAACATGAATCTGCCCAGAGAAACTCTTCCTCAAAAGGAAACTTCTAGTAGCAAGAGCCCCCCATCCCTAACCAGTACACAGAGTGTTAACACACTGTGATAACTGCCTTTGCTTCACACATTGTGCAAGAGCACAGGTCCCAGTGAAGCACTAAAGCTCAGACACTGCCTTGTTCACACTAATGAGCCCATCAACAATAACTTTTCAACTGCTTTTGAAATCAGAGCAGGATCCAGCTGCTCCTAACATCAGCCTTAATGTCTCACACATTAATAGAGAGTTCAGCATTGGGATGGTCAGCATAGATGGGCACTGCCCATGAAATCACAGAATCGTTTAGGTTGGGAAAGACCTCCAAGATCATCAATTCCAACCTATGTCTGAGTGCTACCATGTCAACTAAACTAAAGCATTGAATGCCACATCCGTGTTTCTTGAACACCTCCAGAGATGTGACTCCACCACTTCCCTGGGCAGCCTGCTGCAATGTTTAACCATTCTTTCAGTGAAGAAATTCTTCCTGATGTTTGATCTAAACTTTCCTTGGCACAACATGAGGCCATATCTTCTTGTCCTGTCACTGGTTGCCTGGGGGAAGAGGCTGACCCCCACTTGGCTACAATCTCCTTTTAGGCAGTTGTGGAGAGTGACAAGGTCTTCCCGGAACCTCCTTTACTCCAGGATAAACACCCCCATCTCCCTCAGCTGTTCCTCATACGACTCACTCTCTAGACCCTCCACCAGCTCCATTGCCCATCTCTGGACACGCTCCAACACCCCACAATGTCTTTCTTGCAGCAAGGGGCCCAGAACTGGACACAGGACTCGAGCTGAAGCCTCACTAGTGCTGAGCACAGAGGGAGCAATGTTACAGCCTGACTGTCTGGTCCAGGAGAGAAATGCAGCTATTTTTGCAGCAAGGATCTGAGACACCAGCTCGGCACAGTGGTTAATAGCTTTTTGTATTGCCAAAAAGCATGGAAATGTCTTTAGTGTTAAGCTGTAAATGTTACTTCATGTAAAATCTTGGTGGGCACAGTGATGATCTGCCAGAGCATGGCTGGCTTAAACAGCAAAGTTTTGACTTATCTGACCTGATATTCTAGTTCTCAGTCACCTGGTAGGCTGAAACAAGAACAACTAACATGACAGGTTCCATGAAGAGCTGTTAATCAACTTTGAACCAGGATGTTGGCAGCAATGCTGACCACAAAAGCAATAGCACTGTGAAGTTCCCTTAAGCTGGGTATAAACAGAGCCCTTCTGCATGATGAGACTGAAGGGCTCTGAACAGAAGACAAGCACAGTAGTGCAAGAGGAGTGGAGATGTGAATTGGGAGAATGAGAGACTGTCCTGGCGTAACACCCTGGAGACTCTGCCATGTTCAGAAGTATACAGATGTAACGTGCAGCCTGAGTGAAGATCTACAATAGCAAGAAAGGGTGAGGTAGAACATACTTTTATGAAAGCCCCATACTTTGGGGCACTGATAACATTATTTCTTGTGTTTGCTGAAGTTCAGGGTGAAAGAGCCAGCCTTACTGTGGATCATCTACAGAGGCCACTTAGCTTCTTTATGGATCTGTGTAAAGAAACCCGTGTCTGCCACTTTTTTATTGTTACAGACTTCCATCACCAACAATTTAATTACCTGTTTTGGTTGTCTCTATCTCAGTTTTCCATTTTTCACTCTTGACTGACCTTGATTCATCAAAAATTATGACAATACTCAGGCAAATACATCAGAAACACTTGCATTAAGTGCAGATACTAAGTTTTCTTGATGAGGAATTCAGACTAGTGATTTGTGCTGAAACAGTGGGACAAGGGCCCTGGCACCATCAATTCCATGTTACAATGTCACCTGATGATATCAACCACCCAGAGGAATGTGATATCCTGACAGAGACAAAGAGACGATACCAAACTGAACTTCTTGTCAAAGAATCAGCGCTATGAGAGTCCTAAATAGTACATCTGAAGGAGCAGATACATCTGGAAGTCAGCAAGAGAGACTTGGTCCTGTGCTGCCGATTTGTTTCGTTGCTACCAATTAGTTTCCTGTGCTTTCTCTGCATCTAAATACATAAATAAATAGATAAATAAGGGTCTGTACTAAGGATATTCCTCACTTCATCAGTTTCTTTCTTCTGCAGAAAATAACCTGGTAAAGCACAAGTCAAAAGGAAAATGTCTAAAATGGCACCACCATCTCTGTGCTGTCCAAAATGTGCCCCCTCAGGCAGTACAACCACACCAAGTTATATTCCCCCTAAAAATAACCGGCTTGGGGAATACCACATGTTGTTGTTCAGGCAGTTTGCTATAGGCATCCTCAATGCTTTTGGTATAGCTCACCAACAACATCTGGAGAACAGCTTGACATACTGAAATTTTTCTTTGCTCTCATGTTTTTTGTGGGTGTGACAATAACTTCTCTTGTGGCCCTCTGCTTTCATAATTGGTGCTGCTTCTCTAGTCCCACATCTGAAACAGGGCTTGAAAACTTTGTACCTCCTAAAGATAAGTTATTTGCCACACTGGCTTTGGCACTTCTTTGCCTTCTAGACATCTATTATCTTCAAATTATTTTCCACAGACAGAAAATGCACAAACCCATACAGTGCACTGTGCATTGTTACTTCCGTCACCCTCTCTGTCCTAGGGCAAATTTTTCTTCTGGAGGAAAAATTACTTCTGAAAACATCTGGAAAAAGGCATTTTTACTATTTAGACCCACTGCTTTCAGCTGCACAGTAGCACACACCTAATCTATGTGCAGAGGATGACACTTCACCTTTCACCAGACATGCAGCCTCACATACGAAATGGAAAAAGGAGAGGGTCTGGTAATGTAACAGTTCAGAGCATAAACTGCTGGTTAGACCTTCAAACACACCCCATACCCCTCAGTTTAGTGGAAGACGCATGAGGCTCTGAGGACAGATTAGGGTCAACTACAGGAAGTTCCATCCCAAACTTTCTTTCCAGGACCTGGACCCAGAACGAATACGGTAGGAAAAGCCTCCCTAATAAGTCAAACTCTTTCTTCTTTCACTAAATAAACCAAACATTTTTCTAACCTGTATTGTTTCTGGCTCTGCTCACTGCTCAGCCCCTTATTACAGCTTACTCCAAAATTCCTTACTGGGTGTTTGGCAGAGTGAGTATGATCTATAGCGTGACCTTGCAATTCAGTGCACCGCTGTCATTCTGCATAATGCACTGTAAAGCATAGCTTTTATTGGAAATGAAGCTGCATAAATAAACACTCTAATGTGAAGTAAAACATTTTGCATAACCAATCTGCAGATATATTTTGGGAGAAATTAGTTACTAGAGAGCCAAAAACCAAGCAGTGATGTGCCTACATTATTTTGGTCCTTTAAAAATATAGCCAGTGCCTAATAATTTTATTTCAGTTTTGTACTCTTTCATTAGGGGGAAGATTTGTTTGCATACTATAGAAAGCTGAGTGGGATTAAACCCTTCTCTTTGACTCTTTCATCTATGTGAACTTCAACCCTCTGCTTCACCACAATATCTATAGATAGATATTGATTGCATGAAGTAAGGATAAAGCAAAGTGAATCCAGTTTTGCAAACCTGATCAAAGATGGGTTGTGCTTTAGTTATATAAGTGGAACCTCTTTGTCTCCACCAGAGTAGCTTTACTTTTCTTGCATATGCTATCTGACAGCTTGTTGAAAAACCATCTTGCTAATGCATGCACTCTAGCATGCTTTAATTTTGTGCTTTTTCAGTCCATTATTAATTGAGCTATCACTATTTGTTCAGAATTCAAGGTTGACTGTGTCTAGTGCACTTAAAAAACATATGGGCAAAATTCATAGGCATCAGCTTTGCATACCATACAGCATGAGAGGTGACAGTACCAATTATGTGTCTGGAAAGAGACGCTCCAGCCGGGCTACAGACAGTTAGCTAATATTATTCCAATGTGTCATTTTGAGAGGGAATAAACCTGTCCTGGTCATCAGCTATGTAAAGTGCTGGAATCGTTAGGCTAACTCTGGCAGTATCTTGAGTGTTGGGTTGGTTTTTCAGTAACAATACTCACAGTCATTCAGTCAAATACTTGTGCCAGAGCCTTCACCCACAGAAAAAGCTGCTCCTCCTTTATGAGCACATTGGTGCTTTGCTTAACAGGTTGCAGCGTCACATCTGGCACCCCTTGGAGAGCCAGCAGTAGGCATTCAGCATGGTCTCTGCAGCAGACCATTCCCTGGGGGGTTGTTTGCTCCAGAAAACATACCCCAAAACAAAAATAAGAGACAACATAATGAAAAACACAGAGCCACAGGATGGCAAATACAGCTGCTTTTCCTTCCTCCATTACTTCAAGGCCATCCCTGCAATATGGGTTTCATTAATGGCTCAGAGACAGCACTGCAGAATTACAAGTTCAAGATGTTATTGGAAAAGCCACTCCATGACATTTTATATGGTTTGGTTCAGGGGCGGGGAAGATGATTTTTAAATTTTTTTTAGCAAAAGCCAACTTTAAAAACAATTATTATTAGGTGCATTGTAACACTGGCAGCAATTGGGCTGAAAGTGAAAATATGCATGTACACTTAACCAACAGCAAAAACTTTCTGTGCAACTCTTTGCCAAAATAGGGAAAAAAAGGAAAAAAAAGCATAAATATGAGAGATAAGCTGGGTTTGAGTGGCTGACTGCAACTCTTGAATTTGCTCAACTGAAAGGCCTTTGGATCAGGGTCAGTCACTTCATCTGTGCTTAGATACAGATTGATGGAGCTCCCATCCTCTATTCATAGTTTTCTACTAAATCACACAAGCAATTACTTTGCAGTGTCATCATATTTGAAAGTCAGGTACTATAACATTAAAGCATAATGGTATCAGACAGCCTGATATTAGTGAACTATTAAAACACAAGCTTTACATTGAGAAATATATGGATTTCACCTTGAAGTGAGCTTTCAACTTGGCCAATTACTGAAGTCTGAGATACATGAAACAATTCTACGAAACCAGAGTGAAAATAGGCCAAACTACCTCTAAGACACTAATTAGTATTTGAGGCTGCCATACAGCCAGCCCCAGTGCTGGCCTTGCAGCCCAAATAATTGCTACAGCCATTGCGGCTGAGCCTGGCTGTGGTGGCAGCAGAGCACCAGTGCCAGGCTCAGCTCCTTTGATCATTCAGCCTCAGCCCTCACTGTGCCCCACCACACACCCAGGGCTCCAGGACAGCCACATCTCCACAACTCAAGCAGGTGTTTTACTCATGGCTGGCAAAACAGAATGATTTTACAAAGCCTCAAGCTGCTAGTCAAGAAGAAAGCTTCCCAGTGTGTAGCAGGACACCACGGCCTCAGCTGGGCACAGCCTGACAAAGCCCAGCCACCTTGGCATTGCTGAGGTTACGCCGCTTCTCTCACCAAGCATGTGGGACAGCACAATGGGGCTGCCTGCAGCTGACAACACCCCAAAGAGCTGTTCATAAAACAACCCTACTGGATACATCTCCTGAAACAGAGAACAACAAGAAATGTTTCAATTTATTAATTGCTCTGCTGCAGTCCAGGACAAAATGACATCCCCTGTTCCACCTGCTGAGAGAGGAAAGGACCTGTCCAATGAATGCAGGCTGTCTAGCATCTTGCTACATCTACAAAGCTAAAAAAGTCAATTAAGAGGCCTCTACTCTAGAGTATCTATGTATAAATATTCTAGGCTAGGCATACTCTATATATACAAGCCATAACAGGTTTCCTTGGGCATTTATGGCAAGCTGCCCTGCTACTACTTATTAGAGAAAACACTGGATACTGAAAGTCTGCTTAGGTCTTCTCACACAGTAGTGGCGTAAGAATATTAAACTTACATCTTCAGTCTTATATCATGTATTCTTTGCCTGAGTATTTTTTAATTGTTTTTGAGTGTGTGCACAAATCCCAAGGCATATGTGAAAATTAGGATTTCTGTCCCATGGCAGTCTGGGCACATGACTTGTTTACATGCTCATTTAAAAAAGTGAGTCTTGTCATTTCAATCTGCTACAGTAATTTAGCTATAATGTGGAACTGGTGCCAGGGGTTTGAAGGGTTATTTTTCATCTCTGTGGACAAACTGCTATATTGTGGTTACATTCCTACTTAATGGCATGAAGCCACTTAAAAGAGCTAACCTGCTCTATGCAAATCTTAACAATAACAATTTTCTGGTAATACCATTCTACTTAAAACAGAAAATCAACTGCTGCTGTTACTGAAATATGCAGGTACTCAGACCCATGGCATGACGGCAGAGAGGGCTCCCTCTGCTTGCATCTCTGCCGCAGAAAAAAGCTGGACATGAGCTCTGAAATATCTAGATTATTCTCTATATGTTTGCAAATCAAATGATCTTACTGTAACCTCCATGTAATTGTCTCTCCAGCATTCCCCATTCTTTTCCATAGTATGACAGAGAGCAACATAGGAATGCATTACTCTGCACCATGGCTAAAAGAGCATCAGCAGCAGATTTAGAGACAGGTAGATGGCTCTGAGGCCAAAGCAGAGGCCCAAAGTAAACCAAACGGTAAGGAAAGTGCTGGCCACTGGGTGCCACATCTGGAAGATGTATAACTTCATCTTGCAGATGCTGAGCTGAGCGGCCAGAGCAGTTGTCTTCAATTATGGTGAGAGCCAAAGGATGGAGAGAAACAAAGAGGGTAATGAGAAGTAGATGCTGTTCTGCCAGTTCCTGAAAGATTATATGTTTATTCATTTAGTTAGTTACCAAAACACCAAGTGTTTTCAAGAGAAATCTAAACTTTGTTTATGTCTGGGTGCAATAGAAGTGCACAAACTAATCTGCATGCCATACAGTAGTTAGCTACAGTGGATGGCAATGTTACTGATATTTATAATTTATAACACTCTCTTGGTCAAAATCCAAGAGTCTGGCATATGTACTGAGGCATTATGAAATCCTCAGAAATTATCATCACAAGTAATTCAGAGATTATTATCTGCAGAACACCAAGAATGTGCTTTGTAGCACACACTGTCCTTGTCCTAAATGCTTATATTGCTGTTTGAAATGTCACTTGTCAGGAGGGAAGACACTTGTCCAGGGCAAGTTTAAGATCAGTAATGGAATGATTTATGGCAGAAAGATCATAATTCTGTTCAGGAGATACTGGCAACTCCTCAGGAAATATTAATTAGATGGTGAAAAGCTTAGCTTTCTTCTTTGTGGAACAATAGATTCTTGCTGAGTTCTTTGTACTGAAACATACTGTATATAAAGCAGATGACAGGCAGAGAACATTGACTCAGAGGGAGAAGAGACTTAATTTATGTCCTCACCCTCTCCGGCTTTCAGCATTGCCTTAAGCCATGCAAAACATCTCTTCGAGGCACAGGCAGTACAGCTACAAGTGAAAAATCAGGCCATTTTTAGCTGCGGCCCTGCGAGCTCTGCAGCTGATAGCATTCACAGCTCCCCTTTCTGCACTGCCTCAGGTTTAAGTGTAACTTAATCCCAAGGCTGTGCCTCTCCCCCTGTTAGATCTTCTCTCACAGGACATCATCCCCCGCTTCCTCCTGTCCATCGCTGGGTTTAGGTCTGGGCACCACCGTCCATCACCTTTCTCAGTGCAGCAGTACCAGAAGGTCGATCGCTGCTCAAGCTGTTCTGAGGAGTCAGACCCAAACCAAGGTCCATCAGCCTGCAGGACTTACCATGCAAGAGCAAGTTCCACTGCTCCACACAGGCATCTTGTGATTAATGTTTCTCCCTTTACTGTATCAGGTCTGGTTTAAGTTGTAGATGTTAATAGTTAGCTCTGCCCTTTTACTTAATCTAAGCCACCTTGAAAACTCTGGGTGGCATTAAATAACAAAGTATGTGCAATAAAATAAATGGATTGTATATACCAGTAGGATAACATTCTTTAAATGGTTGGAATCTCAAATGAAGCATGAATAAGGAGCAGTCTAACACCTTTGGAGTTAGACAAATCTGAACCAGCCAGACTATGGGTACTTGGCTTTTCAGATGTAAGAAATCAGTAATTTTCTTTGTCAGAACCTACAGTAGGCTTTGAATGTTTTTCTTATTCCTTGGCTAAAAAAATAAATCAAAGAAATTAATGGTGTCATATGCAAATGGAGATACTTCCAGTTCAAAACAGAAGGAATACAGCTTAAGGCCTGGCTCTCTGAAATAAAAAAAAAAAAAAGGACTGATATGATTAATTTTGGTACTAGATCCAGCAAAACGCGGACATAATAAATTACAGCAAAGAGAAAGCTATGATTCTTATATCTGGATATCCATCCAATGCTGCAGGCAGCAGCACTGCAAATTGTGCCCATAAGACTCCCTCTTTCTGGTGGATTTAGTGTCTTTTGTTATGCCTTCAAAGTTTCAAAACATGCTGTTCTGAAGTCCAGAGCCTTTTGAATCAACAGTTTGTGAAAATAATTCACCAACTCACACAATGGTTCAAGCATTATGGCATATAACACACTGTACTGAGTGTATCAATCAGTCATAGCGTTGAGGACACTGTGAGTTCAATACAAATTGTTTGCCAAAGGAGAACATTACCTGGAAAGAAGTTACTTACAGTTTTTCTTCCAGATCAGTGAATGCCTTGCTTTTGAAGGTTACTTGTACCACCAAGTTGTTCACGTGTGCAGGGCTATAAAAATTCCACCACTGGAGTTCAAGAGATATTTTAAAAGTAACAGGCAGAATCCTAGCCAAATAAGTATTTTATCTTTGTAGATAGAAATTGGTAAACTAAGTTCCACATTTTTGTCAATCAGTTTCTGCTCTTGATGGAATATGTAGATGATAAACACATCATTCTGTTCAAAAAATGGCTGTCAAAGATTCTTACTTATCTGCAAATATAAATATAGCCCCTGATTTAGCACATGAACACAACATCTTATGTTTTTGTGGCTAATTTTTTTATCTCCAACCGTGATGAAAAAACCTTGAACCATGTTCAAAACCTTGACGACCAATTCATAATTTATACCTGCTTCATGTATGGGCAATTTGTTAGAACTAGAACTGTTAGCTAGAAAAAGTATTTATTTCTCCCTCTAGCTCCATCTTACCCTATTTACAATCTGATAATCTGGTTTAAAATAGTTTATAGATTTATAGGAGTCATATGTGGTCAAACAAAGAACACACCCTTGAAAATATATATTTGAAGTATTGTCTCAAAATAATAAGTTATGTTTATTTACCTAAAATCTGTCACACACATGCAAAGTATCAAGAGTCATTTGAAACTTAAAGATCCATAATAAAGTTCTGAACAAGAAAAATAAAGGCTATGAACATACGCTTACAACCACTCTATAATTATCAACAAGGCTTTCTTTATGAAACTCCAGTTTCTCTTAGTTGCTGCTTTAGTTAAATCCACACAGGACCACAGAAAGGGAAACATCTCAGTTCCTGTGTAAAATACAATCTTTTCCCTCGATGGCAAGAGGAAAATCATGATGCATAAGAATTCTTTAATATATTTGCCTTTAGAGTTTATTGACTTTACTTCTACTGGTACTCTACCATATAGGAATAACATTTAGTTACCAAAACTGAATCCTTGCTGACTTAAAACCCATCCATTCAACAACAGTTTTGAATGAGTTGTATTAATTTAAGCAGTATGAAGCTAGCTGGACAGAGAGCACTAGGTCAACTAACTATATTTTAAAGATTTTCTTTCTTTAAAAGGGAAAAAAAATCAAGCTTAAAAATGTGCACCATAAATCAGGATTCAGTGACTGAAAGGTGGAGCAAACATCCCTCTGGGATAATAAATCAAGTAAGTACTTGAATTTGTATCATCTTAGAACATCTTTCAACTTTATTTATTAGGTAGCTGAATGATTTTATCTTATCCATGTGTAGTCATCTAGTTCTGCCTGTATCAAGCTGTTCCAGACAGCATCTCTCAGAGCAGTAGCCTGCACTGTGTTGGAAAGAGGCTACCACTGATGAGTATGGTTTTGATTTTGGAAAAGTGAGCTGTCTGTCTTTATCATGGATTAAGGTATCATTCGAAGGTACACAGTACTCTTGGCTTGGAGGGAGCCAAGGTAGTCTCCATCCCCAGCAGCCCTCCAGCCAGGCTTTCCATCTGGTTCTCATAAGGCTCCCCAGCTACATTTCATCCTGTAAGCTGAAGAGACGATGCTAGATTAAAAGCAGGCCCAGCAGCGATAGGTTTCAGAAGTTGGGGCAGGTATTCTAATTATGTAACACATGTAGTCATTTCTGGTACATAAGTTGGCTTCTTGCTGGTACATATTTTATTGGTACCAGTTTCTCCAAGAACAGGCATGCTGAAGTAAATTATATCAACCTGCACCAACCCATCAGGGAAAGGAAAGTTTCTGTTTGTTTTGCCTCTTGAGTCCACTTTTAACTATTTTCTAATTAAATACTAGAAAACTAGTAAATACAACCTGCTTAAACCCTTGCAGCCACAAAGATGTCATTTCCCTGGGTAGGAGATGCTACAAGAGGACTCACATTTTCTCAACACCATCTTGTCACTCCATTTTCAAAACCACAGCCTCCCTGGCACAGAACCTCAAGTTCACACAAAGCCCCCCAGAGCTCAGTGGGATTCAAGGACTGTAAGCTTCCTAACAGGCAGATTCTATTGCAGCACTTGGGACAATTGTCCCAGAAAAATGTGATTTAGAGTTGCCATAGGTACTATTTCAAGAGCAGCATACAAAACCATGTAGCAAGCATGACATGTGCTCAGCGACATCCTTCTGTGTATTGGTTAAAGTTACTTCTATTGTTTTTGAAATGAAAATTATTTATTTAGGGCCATGTTCAGGAATGCATTCAAGTATAACTTTAAATATAATAAGCTAGAAATAGAATAAAATAAATCATCTAAAGTACATTGAAATATCTGGTATGGAATTTTTCTGAACCCTTTTTACTAGGTTTCTGACATAGTTAAAACAGAGCACAATTAATGAACATCCTAATGCAAGGAGTCACATGGTTTTTCTAGTAAATAAAAGGTAAATAGCCTCTCTCAATTGAATACTGATACTTTTAAAACACAACCTCTCCAAAATCAAAACAAAGTCTGTTCGCTGAAAGTGGTGCAAGCCAGAGGTGACTGTGTATGTTGTTTCTCTACTCTAATGGAACAAGCATCAACCCTTTATGTGTTTCCCAGAAAACTGGGCTTATCAAGAAAAACACTGAATTTCTATTGGTTTTTCTGTAACACAAGCCAACACCTAGTGCTAGTATCATGTCAGGATCTGGTCAGAGGAACAGCTATATTTGTACCAAGTGTCAGATCTGATGTATACCACTGCAAGCCAACCTATCTTAAACCTACTGATCAGCTTCATGACTTTTTTTTTCACCTAGCCCATGAACAGACAGTGAACTAGCAAACTGCTTTGATACACAGCAGACTTGAAAATTCCCCAAAAGTTACCTCCATCTAATAGAGGTTTTAACAGATTTATTGGATTTCTCACTCATACTTAAACCATTGTGCCAATAAACAGAATACCTTCATGCTTGGTATGAATCTCACATTTCTCCTGAACTGCACTGGAATCCTGAACTTCCACCTGTCTGACATGAAAGGAGCATTTCAGAGAATTTACTGTTTAGTGGAATTTACTCTACTGGATTGCTTTTTTTCCCTCTTATCCCATTGGAGGTTAAGGCTTCAAGACTGTGGAAACAGTTCAACAGGGGATAGCATTATACATTGAGTGCATTGTAGCCCTATATTTAAGAACACATTTAGTTACAATTTATTTCCATGGCTTGCTTTCTTTTTCAGCAGCCTGTGTGAATTCTTTTAGGATGACATTAAATCATTCAGCTGCACCCATTGTGTTGGATTCAATACAGAGTGGAGAGCACACAGGCCCAATGCCACTCTGTCTCTTAGGAATTACATGCTTGCTAGAAGTAAATTATGGTGTATTATAATACAAAAACTGTCATGAGTTATTTGTGGCTAAACACCAAAACAAAGTAATATGTAGCAACATCTGATACTCAATTGGCTTAAAGATATTTGCTCCAAGGAATTAGTTACTAACCAAAATTATTGTCATTAACTTGTTCTGTAACAAAACTCTGCAGGAAAGAAAAGCAAAGGCACTGTATGTGGCCACAAAAAGCCCCATCCTTAGGCTAACACTCAGCTACATGTTGGGTCAGCCCTCTCAACCTCATTCATTCCACCAAAACTGAATAAAGCAGGCATTTTGCTTTGAACTTGGTCTTCCCCATCCAGGCTTCAAGCTCTGTGTTGATCTTTTCCTGTGCTCAGTGCCACAAGTCAACTCTGCACACCCAGTGATCCCCATACACTCCAAACTCCTCTCATTAGTTTCCATTTCACCCATTTTGTTTCCCCAAGCCCTCTGGAGCCATCCTGACCAAAGTCTCTGGATGCTATTACATGGCAAATAATCTGAGGTATAACAGACTCCATTCCAAAAGGGGAAAAAAGTGGACTCTTGAAAAGAATGTGAACCTTTCTAGAATAAATACATTTCAAATATTATTCAAATAATTTGCTTTCATCTCTTTTTATTTCTTTAGAGTTAATTGGAATGAAAGAAGGAAAGAAGGAAAGAAGTCACCAGGACACACATTCCAAGAGTCTCCTTGGTATAAATCAGGCAACACACGCACTGCACACCAGCAACAATGAAATGACCCCTTAAAATACTGCATTTCTTGCCAAGCATAACTTCTTTGAAGACTTTAAACTTCACCACTGGCCAAAAGTTGTGAGTTCAAAGTCCTTCCTTTCCTAGTTCAACTTGGGGCACAATACAGAGAAAGGAAAAAAGTGCTAAAGCAATTCATCTCAGTTGATGTTTTCAGTAGAAAAGCAAGGCCCAACAGTTAAGAGAGACATGCTCTTGGACTCTAAAAACCCAAATTCTCCTTCAGGACTAAAACTATCACACTCCTGTCATTAGTAATTTGGGCACATCCCTCTTCTAGCACGTCTGTGGAAACCACTCACATTTGCTGTGTTTGGCCCCCTCACTTCCAGACAAGATCCAGCCTTGGGGTCCTCACCAAGCCAGAACAATATGTAAAGGACAGGGGAGCAATGTCAGAACTGGCTAGTGGTTGACCCCATTTGGGCTGTACTGCAACAGTACATCAACATCAGAAGTCATAATCCCAGAGTTTAAACAGTTTAATAATTAACAGAAGGCAAATATCACAGAGTCTCTTTCCTTCCAGTCTTCAAGTTTACAACTTTGTTACGGTGACTCCTGCGCACTTGATAGATTGGATACTAATGGGCCACAGGAAACCAAAACATATGACTAACATTAGCCAGTGAGTGCAAGCACCAGGGAGAGCAAAAACAGGCTGCTTCTCACTTCTCCCGTGTTATCCAGCTATTCAGAATAAACACAAACACTGAGAAGATTATTCATAATTTGTACTTAAATAGGATCTTCTATTAGTGGGCATCAGAGCAGTTTATGACTGTTTAGTACCAAGTACTTAACAGGATAAGTGTCTGACACACTTCTGCAGAGAAAAATTCACGAAAGAAAGTGAGACAGTCAAACTGCACAAATGTATTGCACACACCACTGTGGGTGTTACTGAAAATGTGGAAAACCTTCATAAGGGAAAGTGAAAATAGAGAAGATTTTATATTTCTGCTGTCATAAGACTTCAGAAAATAGTTCTTCCCATATGTTTTTCCTTCCACTGTTTTCTGTTAGGGGTGAAAAAATCCCCTCTTTCCATGGTCTCCCTCTTCAAAAGAAAATGAGTGTCTGATTCCACTGAAAATACTTCTGTCATGAAACTGAACTCCATTTATTTGAGGAGAGAAAAATCCCAGCAGTTTTTCTACCTCTTCTGTTCACAGAACTCAAGTTGTTTTGGGCAATTATTAAAAAATAACCACACAAAGTGAAACACTTAAAAGATATCAGAATAGGCCAAACAACCGTCACTCTCCCCACATCACGCACAATAAACCCTTATGAGTGCAAAAGCATTTATCCCTGTATTTAGAAAAAAAAAAAAATTACCCCTGTACCAAACAACAGAAAATGGCTTTGTACATAAAGTAATATTCACAACTGATCTATACTGGGACAATTATAAGGGATGTATAACAAGCAAATAGAATTAAAGCCTTAGACTTAATGCCTGTTTCGTAGAGCTTCCAGCAGATACCCCTTCACATCAGTCTCCCAGTCCAGTTCACAAAATAAGCTGCTGCCATCTTATGGAAGAGAACTTGAAAAGCACTTGGTCCAAAACCAGTTCTACTCTTCCTTCTTTCCTGTATTTCTTCACCTTCCTTGGTTTACTCTGTGATAAATAACTTTTTTTTTTTTTTTAAAAATTTCCTTGCCTTGCAAAAATCTGCCTATTGTGATGAGGTATTCTTTGGGGAAGTAACTTTTTCACCTCTGATTTTACAGTAACTTTCACAGCATCCAGAAAGTCAAACGGAGTAGTTTTCCAAGAAAGGGAACACACCAGCCAGGCTGTTAATCCTGACACTGCCTCAAACAGAGGTTTCTTGTAAGAAAAAACAAAAGCCAGCTGGAGTCATTCAGCCACTACAGGATAGAGTCATCAATTTTGCCCAGTTTTAAGGCAGTCTTTTAGTGTGCTCCATCTCTAGACTTCTCTACATGGCCAGCTTGAACCTGTTTAACTAAAGGTGTGACTTTTAAAACACTAAGATAAATGAAAATATGCCAGTTTAAGGCTGAAGCCAGCACAAAGGTTCAACTTCTCCATCTGTAAGTCACAAAGAGCTGCATTTGCAGGACACCAGAGAGCTTTGCTGAGAGACTTCGCTTTTGTTCTGAAAGAGAAATCCTTCCACTAGTTTCCATGTTATGCTTTACAGGCAACAGAGTTTTCAGATAAGAACTGCCTGTGAAAGAAGAGTGTTCAGCAAGGCCAAGATACTGTTTGTGTGAACACAGAACTCCTGCAAGTTCAGCACTCTTGTCATGACCTAGGACACAATATTCAGCTGAACATCCAAATCATTAGATTCCAAAAATCATAAACATTTTTGGAAGGAGTATGACCAGTATGAGAGGAGCCAAGCATCCTCCTTGCCCCTCCCACAGCAGGTAACACTGACACTCTACCAGCAAGCCTGAGCTTCATATACTTACTTCACTTCATGCGACCTGAGCTCTTCTTTTTTCCTCTTCCCCCTCCTGAAATAGTTTTCAAACCACTAGTAACCAGGGAAGATGTTTAAAAATTCCTACTTCGAATAAACAGCTACAGTGTAATAATCCTACATTATTAATCTCTACTAGCTAGATTTGGGTAGTATGCAACCAGGACTCCTAGAGCATAATGGCCATATTCCCAATTTCCCCATATGTCCAATGCATCTAAATGAAGGTTACATAGAGCACCAATGAACTATTACAGGAAAGCTAGAACTACTGAACTAAGGGGAAATAAGTGGTTGGCATCAAGGACACTAAGTGGGAACTCTGGTATGTTAGTTCAAGCTGCAGGTTTCTGTGTCCTTGTAATATTTTACACAACTAATTTGTCCCCAAATACTCAAAAAGAGTTTGCCACATAAATGCTTCCACAGCAATCAAGAACCATCTTGCGGTGCCTCCACAAGCGTCTATGCGCTGTGGAGGACCAGTAATTGTGGAGAACTCAAGCTATGGAGAGGGCCCAACTGCAGGTGCTCAAGACAAATATCTTCTTTCTCTTGTATCAGCTTGGCAAGTCTCATTTAGCAGCATTTCTCAGTTATGTCTGAAAAGATCTTATAACATTCACATTGGCCTTTAAATAAAAATTCCAGCACATTCATGGCCCCTTATTAACTGAGAGATATAAAATTTCAGTAAGGAAAGAGACTGTGGTTTCAAGGGTCCACTTAGTCTCTAATCAGAGCATAAAAGATTTTTTTTAACATATATATAAAAAGCACAGTGCCATTTTTTTTTCTTATACTTTTTTACTTTACTAGTAGATTCCTCCAAACACCATCATTTAAAATGGTCTTTCCATAGTGCCCAGTGTTTTCTTTGGCAAATTTGGAGAGCTGTGTTTTGGGATGAAAGTAAATTGTGCCATAAGACGAAAACAGATTCGGAGATTTGACAGGACTTGATAAAAATTGTGCACAGGCAAAGGGAGAGTTTTCAATAGGTTATTTAAAAGATAAAACTCTGGAGGAAAGAGTTCTGCTCAGCGGCAAACTCATCTAACCCTTGCAAACCTAGAGGCTGCAAGAGTGGCGGAAGTTACAGAGCATGAGAACACACACAGACTCTCACATCTAAAAGTTATTTTACACATGATTAGGTATAATTTTTTATACAATGCACACATGCACTTCAACAATGGCATAGTTTACAAGAGGGACCTTTACGTCCATCTGACTTGCAAGCAGTTGGGGGGTGGGGGAGGCAAAAAGTAGCAGATTCTCTCTTTAAGATTCAACAGGCCATCCCAGGTCCATACAGCCCAGCTACCCTCCAAATCCTCCAAAGCTCAAAATGAAACCTGGATCTCCACTTTTGCCTTATACAAGGGATCCTGGTAGGTCACCAGGGTGTGCAGAGGTGGGCAGCTGGAAGAGTAAGACCCCAGTGCACACTGTGGGACAGACCTGCCCCACAGCTTTGAGGCACACGATGTAGGCTCCCTTACAATACAGCTTAAAATACCAGAGGACAGGAAAGGAAGGGAAGCAGCTCACTGTCATACTCCCCGCAAGGAAAGGCCACCTANGCAAAAAGTAGCAGATTCTCTCTTTAAGATTCAACAGGCCATCCCAGGTCCATACAGCCCAGCTACCCTCCAAATCCTCCAAAGCTCAAAATGAAACCTGGATCTCCACTTTTGCCAGGGATCCTGGTAGGTCACCAGGGTGTGCAGAGGTGGGCAGCTGGAAGAGTAAGACCCCAGTGCACACTGTGGGACAGACCTGCCCCACAGCTTTGAGGCACACGATGTAGGCTCCCTTACAATACAGCTTAAAATACCAGAGGACAGGAAAGGAAGGGAAGCAGCTCACTGTCATACTCCCCGCAAGGAAAGGCCACCTACTGCTGCAACTGAGAGTATGTTTATCCACCTACCAGTTCCTATCTCTCAAAAAGAAAGTTGTTCCAACTCCTTCTACAGTTTACACATCTCTCTATGCTTGTGCAGCTCAGTGATAGGAGAACTTCATCAACAATGCTCTCAGCAGCACTCCAAAGCACAGCCCTGCAGAGATTAGGCTTCCTAACTTTTAAGAGCAATTCAACCATTTTCAAGCAAACATTTTGCTGTATTTCCTTCACCAGATGAACAAAAACAACAAGGCTAGAATATTAAAACACTTTTGTTCTGGTAGAAAACTAGACAAATCAGGTACAGATTCACTAGCTGAACAGCACTCAGCTCCAGGCATGTATTTCAGTAGCTCATACCATTTAGTTTCCACCAGCACACGGGAGGTAGCAGCATTTCTTCCCCGTGTTCTGACACAATTGCACATCACGTTTGCTGCAGCACTGTGCCTGCAGTACTGCTCTCTCGCTGCTCAGCACACACAGGCACCACCAGCAGCACTCATCACACACAGCCAGGAATTCAGCTCCTCTGGGAAGTGGAACACATCAGTCTCTGTGGCGCAATCGGAGAGCGCGTTCGGCTGTTAACTGAAAGGTTGGTGGTTCAAGCCCACCCAGGGACGGAGGAGATCCCTTTTAAGGGCCAAAAAGAACCTTGTGAAGCCCAGTAAGGGGAAGTGCCAAGTCCTGCCTCAGGGAAGAAACAACCACAGATACCAGTAGGTACCACCACCACCCCACCGGACAGGCGCTTGGCAGAAATGAACCTGTCACAATGGCACTTTGCCGGCTTGTGCTCACTCAGTGTCTGCCAGAATGCCCAGGTCCATTTCCAGGGAAAGCTCAACTCCAGCTCAACTGGGGAAAGCTCAACTCTTCACAGAGTTGGGACCAAAAAGGATCATAAAAGTCCAACTCCTGCCCTGCACAGGACAGCCCCAAGAGTCACACCATGAGACTGAAAGCATTGTACAAACACTTCTTGAACTCTGTCAGGTTTGGGGCTGTGACCACTTCCCTGGGGAGCCTGGTCCAGTGCCCAATCACCCTCTGGGTGAAGAACCTTTTTCTAATATCCAACCTAAACCTCTCCTGACAACTTTATACCAGTCCCTCAGTTTCCCTCCATCATGCTTCCATAAGCATCCTTACTCCTGCTCTTCTGAATGACAACTGGCCACAGGCTTAGTATCTATCTATCTTCCCCATACCTACCCTGAACTAAAATAATTATGTCTAAATCTGAATTTTAAGACACGATACATAATCCCTAACCCATATAAAATGTTTATACATTTATGTATTTTATTAAAGCATATTAATAAAGTATTATTATTAGCTATACTAAATATGCTTACCATACTGTGCATTATAATAGTTTCTGTTTTATGTACACTATGTCTTACATATTATTAAAACTGTCTTCACAGTTTGGGGGGCTGCTACTGCTCTTCCCTGAACCCCAGTTTACAGCTTTGCTGCTCCTCATCCTAAGTAGCTAAATCTGGACCTTCTCATTACTGTTAAAGAACAAGTTTTGTGCTGTCAACAACATCTGGATAGCCACATTCCACACAAAGTCCAGCCTGACATGCATTAAGAACTGGGAACCAAGCACTCCTGTCAAAAGGATCCAAGCAGACATTACCAGATGCTAGTAAATCCAGAGCTGATGATACACAGAAAGCACTAGAAGAGTTTTCTTCTAATCATGATTTGACACTTCTATTTTAAAACTCTTCTGAACTTGTTTTAATCTTCTAAAATAAAGAACTAGAGACCAGAAATTCTAGAACTTGACTGGGAGTTTTGCTATCCTTGTACATAAAACATGCATAATGTTACAGAAACTGGGAGCATGAGAAAAATATTTACTCACTGTGACCATTTTCACTCTAACAGAAAAAAACAGATGCTACTCAGGCACAAGGATAAGGACAGAACTTCCACTGCATTAAGATCAATCACAGAATATATGCATGCAGTGGTCTGAAAACACATCTTCACAGTTCTTTGCCCATATAACCCTTCATAAATTTTTAATTAAGGTGCCACAGGTACTCAAAAAAACAAAGGGTGTAGAAACATAACAAAAACAAAAACAAACCACTTTTAGATTTTAATGGAGAGCTTCTCTCTTTTTCTCCCACTGCTGGACAGTGGCCAAGAAAAACATCTTATATTTTGCCCTTGGAGGCTCAGCTAGATCTGAAAAGTATGCAATGATTTGTCTGGAGACATGAAAAAGCCCTGCTCATGCTATTGTTGATTATTGATGCTTTCATCAATAAGGCATTATTAAGGCATCAATAAGGCATGCAGAAGGACAGCGAGACACAAACCTACTACAGGGGCTCTGGACAGGATGGCACCCACAGGCTGGATGCAGCACCACGAACATTTGAATCAATCCTCCAGTAGCTAAACAGCAGTAACTTGTATTGATCACAACACAGGCTGTCCAAGTTTTGCAAGCATTTGAAAAAATGCATCAGTTTGGCCTCAAAACATAGATTATTGCACCAAACTACAGAGCAAGATTAGAAGGGTTATACATCAGGTTAGATATAACCTATATATCAGGCTACCAGCGAGCAAGGGAACTAAAAAGGAATCACACAGAGCAGTTATCACTGTGGTACACAATGGCAGCAAGACCACCATGCCCTGAAGTTCTGCCATGGCTGATGAGGCAGTCATTGTTATTGGCTGGGGACTCACTGAACTCTTGTTTTCATTTAGTTAAGACTTACTTTGAGCCAGCTATTGATCTCATTATTGCAGCAGAACAGGAAAAGTGATGCTGTTGTTTGGACAAAAGCCCCACTAGCAGTAAAAATCCCACCATCTTGAAACCTCATCAGAAGCCTGTCCCACCTTCCTTTATAAAACAGCAGCAGAAGAAATACAAGAAAAAACCGTAACAACACTTAGCAGTATTCTCAAGTGTAAATTTAAGAAGATGTAAGTGCTGCGCCATATTCTTCCCAGCTAGTGTAAAGCCTACAAAAAACATCTGTCAGGCCTGAGTACTAAACTGTTAATCAGTACTTTATTGACTAGAGTAAATGAAATGGAATCAACTTCAGTTTTAACAGCCTTTCACAATCACTTTAGATTTTTTAGTTACCTCATTATGGTTCAGTTCTTTAGTGTATAAAACTCCTTGCCATGGAGATGGACACATTCTCATCACCTGATGGAGAGCAAACAGCTCTCTCTGCTACCTGCTGAGGTAGGCTGAAGGACCTCTTGCACATACTTCTCTGGATGCAATATCCACAGTTCCACAAATAGGCCTAAATCAGTTTTGAGCACACCTTAAAATACAGCTGCTTGCAGTTTCAGATATGCTTGTATTACAACTAACAACACTGGATGTGCACTTGGAGATAACCTGACCTACTAAGGGGAAAAATAAACTTGGAAAGCATGGGAACAGATGTCTTTGAAAGATGGCAGCTCCACAACCCACCCCCAACCCCCAATTTAAAAAAGGCAAAAAAATTTAAAAATGTAGCAGAGTAAGAGTAACTGTTGCTAACTTTGCTTTAACAAACACTGGAAGCACAGGAACCCACCCTTCCAGTGCACAGCTTCTTGACAGAGCAATGATGAAAAGAAGTGAGACTCCAGGAAAAACATTCCTCAGACATAACTAAACATGCTTAAAAGACAAAGATAGAAAAGCTAGCTGCAAGTCAATTAGAAAACATCTCCTTAGGAAAAAAACCCCTCTAACTGCTCTCAGTCTCACTAATTATGCTGTTTCAGAAAACTTTTCTCCCAGAAATATTTTGCAGTGAAATAAGGAATAAATGACTTAATTCTTTTGCAGAACAGTACCCACTATTCAGAGCGCCCTGCCATTCCCTCCCTCTGACAAAAGCTGTCAGATCTGGCAAAGGCAGAATAAAAGATGAATCCAGGTCCTGTGATAAAAGGACCTTCTGTGAGAAACCAAAAGTTAAGTCTCTTCTCAGCATAGAGATACACCCAAACTAGGGAGGAAACAATATATATAAATAAATTACAGTAATTGCCTGTAATAAAGTACAGTCATCTGACAAAATATTCAGTTTTAGTTCACCTACAACTTTCCTCTACTTTTTGTGAGCCTACAAAACCCAAAATCCTTTGACGTCAATGCTAACAACAAGATCTGCTCATCCCACATACTCTGCATGCAACAGTAACACAAATCTAAGATTTTAATATAATGTTTATGCATGTTTAATATTAATTACATTTACATATTTAAATTATCCCGCTACATTAACAAAACTAGATACAGTATTTAGTAAAAACAACTAGCATGGTTAAGTCTTCAAATTTTGGTAGTTTTCTATCAAGTATAAAACAGAATAGAAAACAGTTTCCATGCGAAGAAGAAAGTGTATTTTAACAGAAGCAGCCAAGACCTGCTGCAAAACACAGATCATGTATGCTAACATTTAGACAAAACCTTGCAGTAATAAAAGGTACTGTCATCCACTATATTTACAAGAAACTGCCTAATAGTTCAGTTACCGACTGCACTATAGTGATTATTTTAAAAAAACCCACACAGCACAGCATGTTTGTCTTGTCCTTCAGAAATAATTTGTACTTAAGAAATGACTTTGTTTAAACTGTATGTGCTAGAAAATATAGAATTCTGCAATAGAAAGAGGTTAAAAAAGTTGAATACTGTGGAAAAAATTTATTAAGTCTATACAAGTCTTCTGAAACAAACCATTGGCTTTGATACAGTAAATTCAAGTGAATACTCATTGCAATAGTATTTGTTCATACAGAGATCAAGAAGCCCTATAGCTTCCCATTTAGTGTCAGTGACAGTTTTATTTCTGAGTAAGAAGCTGCACAAAGCAGACGTGATAAGAGATCTCACAGCCAGATCAGTTCAGAGCTACAGTTCAGATAAACTTATATTACAAACATTTCAGAAAATTAGGAATCTGTACTGAATTGTGGCAAATTGAACACAATGAAAGAACAATGACATCACTCAGACTCCTTGCCAATAATGAAGACTTTATGCAGCAAGTCTAGAGCAGATCATCATAAAAACCTAGAGTGCAAGAGTACCACAAATTTATTATATAAATATCACAGGATTAAAACTCCAGTTAAGCCATCAACTGAAGTGATGATTAAAAGGAAAACATGGCGTTCCCCAGCTTTGCAAAGGAAGCTTTCAAAGCATCTCTTCAAGAAAGTGCTGATACCAAGTAGGGCCTGTGCCAATTTGTGTTTTAGACAGCACTGCTGAAAGACAAAATTTTAGCAATTTGTCTATGGACTGTATAATCCTGCTGCTTTTAATACCTTAAAAAAAAGCATTTACTAGAAGAGATGAAATGTAACATTTATAGCTCATACTCTTTCCAAGATCTGTGCACACTATATAGTTCTATAATTTCAACAGAATTTAAAAATAAGACAAAGAGCAGACAATGCAGTAATGTGTTTGTTAGATAGAATTGTTTAGAATAGTTACACAATTAATGTATACACTTGTAAAATTTTTAGTGCATTTGTTCTTGCACATCATTTATGCTACTTATAAAAACCTGAAGATTGCAAATTGGGCATGCTTACCATAACATTTTCAAACTGGGAAAGCTGCAGAACATTTTTTCTACAAGTGTTCACTGCCATGATACAAAACAAATATGTGCAAACTGCAAGGTCCCTAAAAATAGCATTTAATGACTTTATGTACAGAAAGATGTAACTATCTGTTTAAATATGCAATGAATAAGCTTCCCAAAGTTCATAACATAGAACAATATCCACCACATGCTCCTCCTCCTCCATATCCTTCTTCCTTGTTTGATAACTTTACACCTCTGTTTTGGCTTTCACTCTCCCACAGTCCAGGAGTCTGAATGATTTTTTCAACAAGTTCTTCAAAGGCACACTGCACACCATCACATGTTTTTGCACTTGCCTCTGAAGAGAGGACACAAAAGTCAAGTGTTAGCAAAAATTCTAGTAACTTGTTTCATATTTCTCTTTCCATTAAGTTTCAGCCTACAACAGACTTAGAACTTCTACAATATATTCTGTAAAAACATAGTGGTGCCAAAATAACTAGGCATGCAGATTGGTCAACCACACAGGTAGTGCCTTCAAAATATTTATAATAGAAGAGATTTCAAGCTGAACTTCACCAGAACATACAGAGACAGCTATAGCATAGCTTTATTTTTCTGTGGAAAGCACTCCAGTAAGAAACATCAGGATTCCTGTCTGAAAAACCCGTTGCTGTTCTGTATTTCAGTTCTGTATATTAGTTGTAACTGTGGTACCACCACACCAAAAGAACGAAGGATCCATACTGCAGGATTCTGGGTCAGTCTCCACAATAAAAACCATCTGATAAAAATTTTTCAGTTCCACAAAGGAAGATGCCCTATTCATCAATGCAGCCATGCAGATACTTAACATATGCAGCATGCATACATATATATATATATACACTTAGTTAGTTATAGTCTAATTTTCTTTTTTGTTTCCATCTTCCATGCACTTAGTAGCTTGCGCCTCAACTTTGAACTTTTATTTCCACATCTAACACTGCAGCTGAAAAGACACAGAGCAGCTCACTAAACAAAAATAAGTCTTTAGTCAGAGATAAAGAATATTAAGTCTAAGTACAGGACATGCCAATGAACTGCTTTGATACTGGAATCATCCTGTAAAATAATCCCATCTGATCCTTAGGTGAAACATGTAATAAACATATGCATAAAGAGTCACTTCACCCATTTTTTAATTTATCATTACATGGCTTTGCCTACAAGACTCATTTCATTTTGCAGCAAGATGAGACCAATATATTTGCTCCAGTCATAGTTATGTCATTATTCAATCCCACCCACCATCTGTAAGTTAATTATATACCTCCCTATCTTTACATGCCAGCTTTAATATAGATTTCTCTCAGGTACCAGCTGTTTTGCTATACTGAAGGCTGGCCACTAGCACCAGTTTTCCCTCTTTTATTTTGCTTCTGTGATTAATTTAGCAAGTCAGCTGGGAAAAGGAATCAGACAAAGTCCCAAATCCAAAACAGCTTTCACCAGGCTACAGAGGGCCTGTTGTCTCCCTTTCATCCTTAGGAATTTCTGTATAATCATCCACAGTTAGATCAGATGTCTGGACATAGTCAGGGACAATTTAAAACAACAGGAATATCCATTATCTTTGTGCCTACTGCAGGTGAGAAATAGCATTAATTGGACTGTACATATAAAGACTATCAATCCTACAGAAGTGGTACTTTTCCTTATATAACAAAAATCAAGAAAGATCTCTGCAAATATCTATATCATACCTATGAACAACATGGAATGTTTTCTTGCAAATTTGAGGCCTTCATTTCTGTCAACTTCACGGTTTTCCTATAATAAGACAAAGCATTATTATTCGTTATTAACAAAATACACCAACAGATTCCTTACTGCAGTTGAATTTGGCTTACCTTATCAATCTTGTTTCCAACTAACATTTTCACTATGTCATTCCTTGTGCAGTATGTTTCCAATTCATTTAACCAGTTATCCAGCTTGACAAAAGTATCTCTTCTCGTGACATCATAAACTGAAAGATATTAGTCATATTATTTACACAATATTTTTCCAAGAATTACATCTTACATTACAAAAGGAGCAAAAATGATGGCTTTTTGAATCAGAAAACTGAAGGAGTCCTAAGGATTCAAATTTACCTTCTATATGAAAAACCTGGAAAAAAAAGTAGGACATCCACCAGCTCAAATCACTGATGCAGAACAACTCTAAGCTTCAGCCACCTACGGTTCTCAGACTAATATACCTTGATACATCTTAGCTTACAGGCTAGAGACTATCATTCTCCAAGGAATTCTAAACTTGCAGATCCCAATGTAGGATACCTAAACTCATTACACAACAGCTATGCAAAGAAGATGGCATGATCTTCAGCACTGAGTTAATTAGTGATAATTAAGACTTGTTTAACACCACTGCTAAGCTTTTGATTTAGCTAAAATATAAACAGATCACTAAATGTTCACATATACCAGTGAACAACCAAGTTTTCAGTATTTCAGTGTTTTAAACTATTTAGTATTTTTGTGCAATATGCTAGGAGCAGAAAGTCCAGAAAAAAAAAGAAGATAAAAATCTGAAATCTGCTACCCAGTAGCTATTTAATAGCTACCATTTCAAGCTATGAAAGCATTTTTTTCCTTTGTTTTCACATCCCATGTGCAGACAGGCATAAACAACTTGTTTCAATCAAACCTGTAACTTGGCTTGCATTTGCAACCTTGTTTTTAGGAAAACAGGTAACAACCCAACAGTCAGGAGATACTGAAAAAAATGGGAGAGCAAATCTTAACAGCAGAACATTTTGTCTCCTGAACAGGACTTGTTTACAGCTTTTAACAGTAAATGTTAGGTTCAGTGCAACTAAGTGACTTGACAAGACATGCTTTGACAGCACCTTCCTATACCAGGAAGATAATGCAAGTCACAACTTGGGAAAACTACCAGGAGGTCACATGACAAATGTTATTCCATGTTAATCCATTTAACTAGACATGGTACCTTACCAAGATTCTCTGAAGTCAGAAGCAACTTTAAGAAAATCAAGTGTACTTCCCTGCCCTTACTTCGGTTAGCTTCTCACTCTTAGCAGTGGAGACGCAGAACTTCAGAGCTTAGTGCCTGGCTAACAGGCTACCATATACAATAAAAAGCAAATGAGACCTCATTGCAAAGCTGCAATTATGGGTTTTCCCTGCATTTCTCACACACAAATTGGTGCTTTCTACACACCCAGCTATTGTTTTCTAAGTGATTCTGACTGTGTAACATTCCATCAGTTGGGAGACAAATAACAAAACACCCCAGCCAGACTCCATGGTGTTTATATTAATTTCATTAGGAAAAAACAACAGGGAGAAGAAAAAGAAAAAGCTGTACCTTACTGATACAGAGAAACTACACTGAGGTTTGCTTTTTTTTTTACTCTGCACTTAGTAAGGACAGGCAAAAATAAAAAGCAATAAATAAGAGAAATTCATGACAGCACAAAGACAAAAGCTCCAAGCTATCCTTTCAGATAGCAGTAGCTTTTATTCTCATGCAAAAATCAGAGCTTCTCAAGCTAGTCAGACTGACTACATGAGAAAGAGGCTGAGACATCAAGATCCTTTAATATGAATTGTTTGACACAAAGATTTTTAATATCAATTAGATATTATAGAAAGGCTACATGACTTTGTGTAACTGTAATGCACAAGAAAACCACAAACATTTGAACTAGCATGCAAAGCTATACTTACCTAGGATAACACCTTGCGCACCTCTGTAGTAACTGGGGGTTAATGTTCTGAACCGCTCCTGACCTGCAGTATCCTAAAAAGCCATTCAAAAAGTTCAAATTTTCAGAATTTGAGCATAATGTAGTTTAGCTTCCAGGTATTCTACTTCTAATGAACACACAAAGTAAGACTTAAACTATATTCCACTATCAGATTAGCTTTTATTCCATCCCCTGCTGCTTTACTATCCATTGAGATTTTATGTAGTCTGTCCTGGGAAACACCTTTGAACTATTAGATGCAGTATGTAACCGGATTATGTAACAGTCAGATAGACATTTCTGCAAAGGCATTGGATCTGCAGCTAGTACTGCAGCAACCAGCACGAAAGCAGCATAGCTGCAGTACTAATATTTTCTAACAAGCATCACAGCCCATGACAACAAAACCTGTTCCCTCACTTCAATCACTTGGTCCAATTAAATTTGATTGAGTATCTGGGTAAATGCACCAACACGCTATTACACAGCAGAAGCAGAAATCAGTCAGAGGTTTTTCTGGTTTTAAGCAAAGTTGAGCTTACAACCTAAAATTTAAACAGTCAACAGCTCTGCAAAAAAAAAAAAAAAAAGAAAAAAATCCAAACAAAATTAGAATGCTGTTTTATTTTATCAGAAATTAAGTCGTGCACACTCATTAAAGACTTTATGCATGGAATATTTAAACAACTTTATCCAATTTACTCAGGTTAGAAGTGACACATGAAACCCTAACAAAGAACCTGAATAAGCGAACTGGACTTCCACATTCTACAAGCTACTCAGCCAATTTCATATCTCAAACTGGTTTTGTGACATGATTCACCTTTACAGACTTTTCCAGTTTACGTCAGGTTTATTTCTTTATGTTTACCAATATGAAAGAAAAAAACTTATCATTACTCATTCTACTATAAGCATGGTTTTTCTCCTGCATGCCATTTCTTTTCCTGTCAAGCTATTGCATTCATTTTCCTTGTCAAACCCATTTATTTCACTCATGATTACTATTGTAACTAAGACATTAATTAAGTCCTGTTTGTTAGTGAGGTCTGAAGAGCTCTTCAAGCTACAGAAACATTGCAATACACATTTCATGTTCTACTACTACTTTCCAAGGAAACAAAGGTCCACTACCTTGCTCATATGAGAAACAAGGTTTTATTCTTCCTTGCTACAAGACACAACTGGGTCTGACTAGTCAAAAAGTGCTCCAAGTTGCGTAAGTGTGGAGTCTGGTTTTCACAACAGAGAATATTTTTTAAAAGCTTGGAAGTACTTTTTCTTCATGTGCCATAACAGAAGTTCAACTTTTAATTAGAGCAGAAGTTGAACACTCTAAAGCTACAATTACATACATTGCCCTCTCTCTTTGAAATGTATCTGCTACAAATAATTCTGATGTTGAGCCTTTAAAAGTCTTTGCATGAGGGCTATGAAGTTTAGACTAAAAATGGGTTTAGAATGGTAACATATGAGCATGCAACTGTAATTCTTAACCTATTAATACACAACTTCAATGTTACAGGTAAAATTTAGCAAAGAAGTGCACCTTTCTACTGATTTAATCACATTTAACTCACCCTTTTCTCTACTTCTATCCCAACCAGACCTAGAATCAGTATTGCAGAAGCTCACACACAGCAGAACTACCCCATGAGCCAGCTGTCCCACAGTTCATTGCACCTTCTGAATGGTGCAGTATTAACCTCCCACTTCTCCACATCACCTTCATATTAATAAAAAGGGATTCTATACAAACTGTACATTATAGAAACCACAGGTATTCCTAAAGTAAAGCAGCACATGAAGAACTTAGGAGAGACTTACCCATATTGCCAGTTTAGCTTTGTTTCCATCAACTGAAATAGTTTTCACCTTGAAGTCCACACCTAGAGGAGGAAAAGTATTTTAGTTCTCCAAACATACTACAGCTATTTTTGAAAAATAAAATAAAGATAAATGGAAAAAATAAAATCAAACTCAGAAAAAAGAGCTGTGTTTTGACATGAGCAGGAAGAGTAAGTTCCATTAGCTATTTATGAACCTTGCTCAAAATGCAAGGTTTTCTTGCTGACAGGCTTTTGCAAAAGCCTAAGGGCCTTTTAAGCCATTGGCTCAAAATATTTTCTAGAAGTAAGGCAAATACTACATCTCTTGTATTAAAGCACAATTTCAGGACAAATTTTCAAGTTTATAATTCAAATAGATTAACCTTCTATTCCTTACTCATAAATATGTTCTCCAAACAGACAACAAGGTAACAGTTCTGCAGCTCAGTCATCTACCCCAACATGTAACAATTCTTCCCCCTTCATATGCCCTCCATCCCCAGGAACTCGCAGCCTATCAATTACTCAAGGACAAGCTGCACAAAACTCAGGCCAGGGAGAACAATATGTTAGTGACTGCAAATTTAAAGGATATAGTGACACACATCTGTTTCACAGGCTCAATACAGTTATGATCCATTATGCTTTAATTTAATCCTTAGGTTACTAATAGCAAGTAACCAACTAGAAATATGTTTCTAGTGTTTTGAAGGGACTTTCACTTCCCACCAGGCAGCAGCTCTTAAATGAATTAGCAGTGTGGAAAGTTGATACTTTTATAAGAACGACTTTCAAGTGCAATAGCAACCTTTTTGCACTTGGAATTTCAGTGTCAATCATCACACTCCCTACCAGAAAAAGAATTTAATTATTCTAACACAAAATGAGTAGGGCCTCATGATGAGTGTGTTGCACTCACAATTCCCAAGGTCATGCAGATGACAAACAAATAGAAACAGCTGCCAAAAATACATTCAACTTAGTCACAAAGGATATAAAGGATGACTGAGAAACTCCATATTACAAGCAAATTTAAACTTCAGTTGCACTGAAGTTTAAAGGAGCTTTGTTTCGAAAAAGATAAACACAATTTTTATTCCACGGTTTCACAGCTTCAGCTCACTGACGTGCTCCCTGAAGTGTCAGGTGTTTTTTCAGACAACATTCTGCACTGGAAGAAGCCCATACTCTATTTCAAGGAAAATTCTCCCAAAGTACATCAACTTTTGTAGTACCTGAACAGAACTTAATTTTTTTCAGGTACTAGGGCTCCTAGTCTCTAACTTAGCAGGAATATAATGCTCAATACTAGGCACAAGAATGGTACATTATTCTAGAGTTATGTTCACAGAAAAAAACAGTCGATATTAACTTTATTTTAAACGCAAAGTTCTTAAACTTTACCTAGTTCACAGAAAACCGATATACTTGCAATTTGATTCAAATTGATCCTAAAGAACATTCTGTTCTGTCTACTTTTCAGCATGCAGCAGTTACTTTTAGACTAATAGAATCTTTCTTCCACTGTAATTGCATGTTTCTTCCCCTAAACTGCAAAAATCACCATTTTCAGTTCAGTCAGCATGTCCAACAGTTCACAGTTCATTCTTTTATCCATTAGTGTGGCACCAAAACCTGTAACTGCAGATATTACAAGTCTATTGGATACTTAACATAACAAATTAAAATACATCACCGTAATTCCAAGAAACAAAAGTTTCTTCCTTAAGGTAAGCATATTAGATGTATTCTGAAGACACAGCATCCTTCTCCCATTCAGTAAACAGATGCAGTATCCTGTGCCTGCACAGTTCAGCAATTTTCATTTAATGGAAATGGATATATACGCCTTTACGTTTTCTTTGCTACTGGTTTTAAATCTTAGTTTAAATTTTCCAAGAACAATGCAAGTAAAATAAGAAACTGAAATAGTGACTAAACCCCATGTGCTAAACTGATTATTGAAAAGAAAAAGTACAAAAATTAACTAACAGCACACCAAAATACGTGTAAATGATCACTTTAAAGTGATCAAGGCATGTCAAATATAATTCTAGCAAACAAAGGAGCTCAACATGTATAAAAGCCAATTAACAAAAAGAAAACTTTTAAATACCTAGGGTTTTGGTTACCAATCTGCCATAAGAGAGGACAAGTAGAAAAAAATTTAACGTTCAAGAAAATCTTGTAGAATTGAACAAACAGGGTACTTATATTCCCTAAAACTGACAGTGAAATACAGACATGTTTGGGACAGGTGTCAGTTCTGACCTTGCAGGAGTCATGTGTCTACCCCCGAGTGCAGAAAGCTGACAGTGCTTTCCACCTTGCCTTGGAAGGCAGCCAGAAACAAGACAGCACTACTAGACTGTACTCTGGTGTGTTAACACCTCCTGCCTCAGCACTACACGCTATCATACTATGGACTTACAGTCCGCAAGAAACAGCTCTGTCACTGATACTGCTCTCGCATTCAGGCCAGTAATGCCATGCTGTATTTATAGGAAGTGCAAAATCAGCTACAGTGTAGTATTTGTGTTGTAGGTAAGTGATAAGATGGACAGCTTAGGAGTTTGAGGACTTCAAATGCAAGGAAAGCTAAAAAGTTAAGAGTCATCAGATCTGTGCAATACATCACTTCGTTTATGAAACAGGGATTGCACTGAACACTTATCTAGAATCTCTCATACAAGGAGCAAGCAAGTGAAGACAAGAATGAGCAGTAAGGACAACAGAAAATACTAAGGGTACATGTAATCTGCTAAGACCCACATGATGAAGCAACAACTAACAAACCAGCCTCAAGAGAATACAAGGAAGTCAGGTAATCTGCTAGGTTAAATACATGTTTAATCCAACTAAGCTGAACTATTTGCCAAAGGCAGCTTATTCTTCAGAGCATATCACAGGATTTTTACAAAGTTCTGAAGAAAAACCCACATAAAACAAAAATTTAGGGTTTCTTTTAAATTGCACCCAATAGGTCTGTGCAATCTATGAAGACTAGGTATGTCTCAACAGATCATCACAGGGGACCAGCTGTGCTGCAGTCAAGGCATTCCTCAGCATTGTGGGTTTGTGTGTAGTTGTTGCTGTATGTTAAAGAAAACCAAACCAAACAAAATTCTCTTCACTTTCTAACCCAAGTAAAAAAAATATAGTCACTTTAGCAGTTCAGCAGTCAGTATGTAGATAACATTGAAAGAAGACATTATTTATAGTCCATTCATTTTGGAAAAGCACCATACTCTTCATCTTCAATAGGAAAGCCTTTAAAACCTCTTCTGTCCTTCTGTCCCCTAACTCAAAACAAAATAGTGTTTAATTAGCACAAAAAGAACTCCAAGCCAAGACTCACAAAGTGTTTTGACATTTCACCATCTTGAAAGTACCTGAAATTGGCTTCTAGGGTCTGTCTTCATGCAGCAGAATAGTTACCTCTAGGAACTCACTCCAACTGCTTTATCTATATGAACAACAAATCATGCCCTGAATTTAAAGTCGACATGTTGCTTCTTAGAAATACATTCACCAGAAAAGTGGCAATGCAACTGGATAGTATTTTAAAAAGAACAAGAAAATGTAAGAACCCAGATTCTGTCCTCTTCCAATTACGTGGACAAAAAAATTAATCTGCTATGCCCCATGAGTGCCCCACCCATCACGCTGTAGGATTTGCACAGTTGGGGACACAGTAGCTCTACTGCACACTACCTCAAACATCAGCTAGACAGGCCTAACAAGGTGATCTAGGCCAGCATTTGCTCAGTCTCTAGAAACGGACTTTTCCTGCCAGATGATCACATTCATTCCAGATTAGCATATTTGTTTCAGAACTCAAACTCTATCTGAAGTAATGCTTACACTGAGTATTCTTCCTGTTTTTCCACATCAGAAAGAGAGCCGAGTAAGACCTGCCAGGTAGGATTTGCCTGCAGTAAACCTTCAATTGTTGGTATTTAACAACAGTGATTAGCTACCACAAATGCTGTTGTGCATTTTGACAAACCCAAAGAAGAATTACTTCAGGAAATAATTCCTTAGTTTCTCAAACAGCACACTGATACCAGTTTTTAACACAGGTAAAGAATATTATGTACAAACAGAAGAACGAAAAAAAATAAACCCTACCACTAAAAACAAAAAACCCCAAAGATGCCTACACAGACTAACCTACTCTTTTGGTATCCAAAACATTATGAAAGTAGCTATTCTGCACTAACTTCCTGGTTCACATGGTTGACATATCAAGAAAGTAACAGGACCTGAAGTATATACAGTGCCAAAACTATTAAATTAGAATCCAAGATTGCCATCTTCACCACCTGATCTATTTCATTCCTGTTTCCTCCCATGCTATCCTCCCTCATAAACTGAGGTGGGGCTACTTGCACAGCTTCATTTTTTTTGAGCAATGGAATGAACAAAAATAGGCTACATTCCTCCCCTTGGCTTCTCAGTGCTTTATATGAAATAGTACTCCTGAATCTTATTAATGTTAATAAAAAAACAGACCAATTTATTTAATTCTTCACAAATTAGAGCTGGCTTTGCTTACCAACAGCTGAACTCAAAAAATTTTATACAAGTTCTTAGACAGAACTCTTCCTACAGAGAAAGTAAAAAATGCAACTGAAATGATTGTGTGAAAAAGTTTCCATTATTTCAGTTATTACTTTGGCACAGAGCTACACCACATTCTTAAAAGTTCCATTTTGCTTCCTTTGAGAACAAATCCACTTAGTGTATCCTGCATTCTGGGTCACTCTCCCCCAGCACAACTGACCTATGCTGGTAGGTATAATACCAGCACAGCAGTGACACACCACTGCTTTTTTCCCCAGCACCTCTAGATTCTTGGCTCTCTTCCACTTCTCTCGGGAGTTTAGCTGCCAAGGAACTGATTGCTAAGTAGAAGAAGAAAAGCCACATTGTAATTTCCTCCCTATAGAGGAAAAGTAGAAACCATATAGAGCTCAGTACACTCAAGTATTGTCAAAAGTTACAAGAGCTAATGTTCCCTTCTAAAGAGTCTTAAGATAGCTACCAAGGATCATATTACATAGACACAAGGTCTGGACAGCAATATTACTAGTCAAAAACTCGACAGCCATCTTGCACAGATAAATGAGTAGGAGAGTAGTAGTTCTTACAGAAAGGCAGGCATGTCTGAACTTCACTACATGTTAGACAAGTCTGAACAAACCATAATTTTACACTGAAAATGTTACCAATTTTTCTAAGGTAGTATCTGCACATACTTACCAATTGTTGCTGCAAGTTCTGGGTCAAATGTATCATCTGTGAAACGCAGCAGAAGGCTGACAGGGAAATAAAAAAAATAAGAGATACTATTACTGCAGCATTTCCATAGCTTGCTGGAAGCCTATAAATTACAAGTCTGAAATGAACAAGATCACATAGCTAAATAAAAACACTTTTTTTTTTTTGGAGGAGAAAAATTATGGAAAAAATAAGAGAATATGGAAAGAGTAGAGCAGACATGCTCTGTTAGCTGAGCCCATGTCTCTTCTCTGCATGTATAACCAAGTACGTCTCTTTGAAAACAAAGTACCACACAAATTGTCAAATTAGTATCAAGAACAATCATGTGACCTTCTTCTCAAAGCATTTTACTTCAACTTTATTCTATTTTTCTTCTTCCAGAATTCAGTATAAAAGTAGTATTTTTGTTTTCTTTCAATATTGCTTCACACCGTATTTCTGCAAGCTTGAGAAATAAATTTCAAGTCAGCTTTTCATCCCAGAAATAACTCCTTGAACTGGGCCCACAGGGGAACAGCAAGGACAACACCCATCAGAAACAGACACAGAAGCTGAAGAATAGAATTAATCCCCATTGTTTAATGTTTTGTATTCTTCTGTATATAAGTACTTTCATGCGCACAACATTTCCTCCTATCATGATGAATGCATTTACTACCAATAAAAAAAAGTTACAACTAAGATTTAACAGCACATCACACCATAGCAATGCAGGGTCCCTTAAAGAAGTACCCATGATGCCACTGGTGTCAAGTGTAAATATTTTTTTGAGAGAGACAAAGATTCTGGGCACACAGTTTCTAAAATCACCAGTCTTAGGCATCAGCGGCAAGCGCATATTACCATGTGGCAGGCAGCTGTTTGCTATGACCACAGTTTCTACTCATTTCCAGGCTGGAGAAACAAAACAAAGCCTTATTTACATTCTGGTCTTCCCTCCACCCTGTTCTTTTCTCCTTTTTTTGCAAATGAATTTAGAAGTCAAGTGCTTTTTTAGTATTTGGACACAATCCTGCATTGACAAAACCAGCGACCACTGAAATTCCTTTATTTCAATGAGGATGGGTGACAATTCCAGAGTTAATCATAGACCAACCTTTTCGCTCTCCTTACTCCAGATAGCCAAAATCAAATGGTAGCTTTATTTATCAAAGAATATTACAATACCAATTTTTTTAAGAATCATAGCACATAGGTTTTTACCAGTACCTTCAGATGGTTGTATCAGGATGCTATTTAAGAGCAGCTATTTTTAGTTACAACCAAAACCAGTCTCATTCAGAACAGACAAATTATTGAACCCTTACAGTGCTACTAGAATAAAAGCATTATTTTACTAGTCTTGCATGCCAAGCCCAGACAACTCCTATCTTCCCCACCTTCTTTTCATATGTAGCTATCATCTACAAAGCACAGCACCCTCACAGGGACCACATTTAAGACAGCATTTGTTCAGAAGTCAGGACTCCAACCACTTAAAACACCATGTTAATAGGTAAGAGATGCAAATTCCAGAATAGCTCAATATTAAGCTCCTGTACCTGAACAACTGCACTGTTATCATTTAATAGCATTTTTATTTCCCCTACATAATGCCTCTTTTAACAAGCTTTCTGATGTAAATAAACAAGTATATAAATAGGTATGCAAAACCACAGTGTGTTTTATGTGCCCCAGGTAAAATTCTTCCATATGTAAGAGATGACCTCAACTAAAAGAAATTTGCTCAGATCATGTCTGTCACCAGGGGCCTACTGTACTAATTATCAATTCAGTAGCCAACTCAAACAATTAACTGACAGATTTTTAACAAATATGGGCTTTTTTTTTTTTAATTAGCAACTTGTTTGTAATTTAGGGTAATAGAAGAGGACATGGATTATTGCCATAAAAATACCAAATCTAAAATTACTGGTGTGGTGCATTCCCAGATGCTCTCCCACATTTATATCCCACTCCCTTTGCTAAAAACTATGTCACTACTAAAAAAAATAAGCTAAAAAAAAACCCCACACAAATAAAATCCCAACCCCTTAGGGCTTGGATCTACAGTTTAGCCAAAGCCATGAACAGGACAGGGAGGAAGAAATCAGCCTCGAAGTACTTGATAAAGCCTGTAATTAGCAGAAAAATGTCTGTTAGAACTATTTCGCTGTGTCCCCGTGCCCCCCCCCCCGCACACACCTAATGCTGGGTCACTTGTGACTCTGCATATACGTATTATGGACTAGACATTAACCCCACAGCGCTACGGAGATGTACAAGGGCACCTATCTCTCCACGACGCAACGCTGCCCCGGGCACAGGGCGGCGCAGGTGACCCCGGTCAGCCCGACAGAACCCTCGCTTCATCTGTCTGCATCTGGGCCTGGCAGACACCAGCTCGGGGCCGGCGGCTACGGGAGTGCTGCAGAGAAAGAGGAGGAGGAAGAGGAAGAGGAGGAAGAGCAGGAAGAGGAGGAAGAGGAGAAGGTGGAGGGCGGGGGAGTGGAGAGGGAACCTCTCGGCCGCCGGAGGGCTGGCCAGGAAGGGGCGAGGGCGCTCCCCCCGCCGGCCTGGCCCTGCGGGGTGCAGGCCGCGCCCAGGCGGCGTTGTCCGACAAGGGGCCCAGGACAGGCTTTGGGAGGCTGGCGGACGCTCCCTCACCTGGACTTGCCGACGCCGCTCTCGCCGATGATGAGGATCTTCAGGGTGGTCAGCACGTCCTCGTCCATCCCGGCAGCGCCCCCAGACCGGCCCCGACCGCCCTACGCTCCCTGCGCAGCTGCGGTGGCGGCGCTGCGCCTGCGCGGGGCCGCCCGCGGTTTGTTTACAGCGGGCGGGGCGGCCCGCGCGGTGCGCGCGTGC
>VZTX01016862.1:0-109644 GCA_013400915.1 Pardalotus punctatus
CAGCCCCGGGATGTGTTACAGCTCCGCAGCGCGGAACGACCCCTTGGAAAGGGGCGCCGGCTGCGGCGGCCGGTGGCACCGCGCCCCCGGGGATGGTGGCACTGGCGGTGCCAGTGTAGCGGTGGGGGCCCAGCTGCACCCGCCCCTTGGACACAGAGGCACAGCCAGGCCTGCCCTGCCCCTTGTCACCCCGTGTCACCTCCCGTCACTGCCGAGGATCTGTCCCTGATCAGGGACCCAGCGTGACAAGCGGGCTGGAGAGCCCATGCTGCGTCCAGCCCTGGGGGCGATGGGACCAACACTGCAGGCGCAGCCCCGAACTCCAAAGGGGCCCCTCGGCATGAAGCGCCAACAGTTTAATGTCAAATTACTCCGCCTCTATTAAGCAGTGCCCCCCAGAAAGCTCTCTCTGGGTTCAGACTCTAAAAGCAATGACTAAATTATTTTTTTTCCAAAGTAAATCAAAGGCGGATAGCAGGCAAGAGATGCACCAGCCTCCCTCGCCCCCTCCATATGCATCCCTGCAGACATGGGGTCAGGGCCGGGCACACTACAGCTTGTTTTCCCCTTGTTTTGCAGTTAGGGAGGCGAGAAAGAGCAGCTGCGCCCGGGGGAGAGAGCACAGGACCCGACCCAGACTGTGGAGAAGGGCAAGGATTTGCACTTCAACAAGCAATCTCGGGTCCGTGAGTTTTGAGGGGGTAGGAGTGGACTCCACTGGCACCAGGCTGGCAGTAAGTGACCTCCACCACTCTCCTGCTTCCCCTTCCACCCGTGACAGCAACACCTGAAACACGGTGCTACTTTTGCAGCACAAAACCCCGCTCCTGCCTGGCCGGTCGGGTTGGTCTGGTTCCATTGAGGAGCCCTGTGGGAGCGGCTGGGGAGAAGCATCGCCCCAGCGATGTGCTGGGGCGTGGGGACCTGCTCACACCTGGCTGCCATGGGGCTCCGTGGGTCTCGCCGGGCTCACCGGCTTCCCAGGGACCGGAGCTCGCTGGAGAGAAGCAGAGAAGAGAGGTCGTGGTGGCGTTCAGAAGTGCTGTATTAGTAAGTGTTAATTGGTGCCTGGAGCCCGCAGCATCACGGGGACCTGAATCACCTGAGAGGGGACGGTGCCCCAGACTGCAGCGCATGCAATGAAATCCCTGCGGCTCCCAATTGCTGGGGGCCAGCAGGCTATTTTTGGGAAGCATGGTTGCAGGATTTCATCGGTCACATGCCCTTCCCACGGCACATGCCGGGGCTGGGCCAGCTCGCCGTGCAGTGCGGCTCAACACAGCCTCTCCCGTGGCCATATGGCACCTCCTCCGTAAGTTGAGGCTGCTGCCACATCAACAATGCCACAACTTGTCCCATCACTGCATTTGGCAGCCCACAACGGGCTGATGTAGGGGGAGGGCGTGAATCATCCTCTGGATTTTGTTGTGGCCTGGAGAAGAGAGAAGGCAGAGCCTGGTATGCCAGGAGCAAAGCGGGACAGAACGCCACTGCCAGGCTCAGGTGTGCTCAGCTCCTGCAGGCGACCGGCCATCTTTAAGAGAAGGATTTCATCTGGAAAAGCAAGGACTGACTAGAGCAGGGGTGGAGGCAGGAGCCAGGCTGAGCCATGGGGGACATCCAGGCAAGTGAAGGACTCAGAATGTACTTACCTTTTATTAACTCCACTGACTAGCTGAGATAAGACACGATTCCTGCTTTACAAGCATGCATGGGCAAACACTCCCATTAAAACATCAGTCAGAAAGTCCCTGGCTTTCTAATTGTGCAGGGACTGAGCTGGAGGTGTGACTGCTCTGATCAGCCGCAGTTGCAGCCACTGGAGACCTGGGCACAAGCAGCTGTCCAGCTTGACTGGACACTGAGGCCACCTCTCTGCCAGCTCACTGTCAGGCAGAAGGTTTTCCATGACCCCCCCTTAAAGTACAAGAGGCCATTACTGAAAGCACACGAAAGGCAGTAGAGGCAGCCAGAATTAGATTGCTTAAAAATCAGATGATTTAAAAGTCCCAGCCCCCTCTCAGAAGATGAGGATGTGTATGGCCATCCAGAGTCCATACTGTCGATCTTGAGCCTAATGGCAGCATCCTCTGTTACCCACTGCATTTCTTGGTCCTCCTTGTGCACCTGCACAGCACTTCTCTAGGGATTTTTGGAATGCTTTGTATTAATTGGTGCTGATTCAGCCATCAATAGCAGGTACTGCTTTCCCCAGTGTGACACCCCAGGTTTGAAACCAGAATAATCATAATTTTGATTCCTTTCCTTCTAGCTTAGTTCCAACATAATTTCTCTTTAAAGGCACTTCCACAGAGAAAAGTATTCCCAAGGGAATGGTCCAAGGGCAGGAATTCCAAGGGAACTGGCTCAAGAAGAATGGGGGCATTAGGGCACATGGTCTGTGGGGTACAGAAAAAAAAAGGTGAGCAGTGGAAAGCACACAAAATCAGAGAGGCAGCACAGAAAGAGTGATAAGGGAAGAGGTTTTGCAGTATTGCCAGCTCTGCACATCCAGCATCTGTGGTCCAGCACCCTCATCCACTGCATCCTTCTAAATACAGCCAGTTAAGGGCATGTTCTCCTTACTTCCCTCCTCTTTTACGTTGTTCAACCTTTGAGCTCATCCTGAAGTCTCACTGTCAATTTTTTCTCTTCAAGGCCATGGGGAAGCTGCTTCTTGGACAAAAGCAGAAGATCTGAGTGCAGCCCCATGGCCCCACAGAAATGGGAGATGGGGTGAGATGGGATGAGCCCCACCACCCACACCATCAGCACAGGTCCTGCTTCCAGGCACGTGGGCCAAAGCAACATTCACCACATGGGAGATCCCTGGACCTTTTATCAGCAGCCTGTGCCTGCAGTCTGCCCTCAGTACAGCATGGCACACAGAGGGTAGTGTGGCCCAGGGGTGCAGAGGTCGGGTGCACACAGTGATGTTGCCAAATTCACACCTGTAGAAGCGGGGAAAATATCCACCCCATCATTTAGGGATTGGGCTAGATAAGAGGTAAGGCTGCTGGAGTGCTTTATTTTGCAGTGCTCCATATCACAACAAGGTGTGGGTTTAGGTGCAAAGCTGCCTGGTGGTGTGAGGTCCATGAGAAACCTCCGGTGTGGAGTGAGCATCCCTTCCCCTGTGCCATGGGAATCATCTCATGCATGTGTGTTGTGCCCATGCTGGGCTGAACAGAGGAAAACAGAGTTACTGCTCTGAGCACAAATGGTCTTTGGTGGGCGTATTTTGACCTTGTTCTGGTGGTATCACACACAGCAGCTGTTTCTCCACATTGCAGGTGTTATCCATTCAGTTTGTTCCAGTGGCAACACCGGCGTAAATCACCCCCTGGACAGACCTGGCAGGGTTCAGAGAGGGTTTTAAAGGGTGGGGGCCAGGACAAACCTGGGTTTCACTCTGTAAAGGCTCCTTGAAAGCACCTGCTCTCTCTCCTTTCAGGCTAATCCCAGTATAATCCTTTTATAAAATTTCACCTGCCTTTAAAAGTCTGCTGCAGCGCTTTTGGAGGACGAACCCATTTTCCAAGTGATAGTTGTATGGCCTGTCTGCCAAGGGCAGGCATTTCTCACTGCACAAGAGTGATATAAAGATATTGAAAAATAGTTTGGAGGCTATCACATATCTTTTTTTATTTTTTTTTAATGAACACAGTTGTTGTGGTGGTGATGGGCTAGAGCTGGTCTGGAGCAGCTGTACCCTGGAGGGGGAGCAGATCTCTGATGGAACCTGGGTGACTCCTAAAGACTCGATTTTGCTGTAGGACCCAGAAAGTTTTTAGTGCTACTGGCATCACTCCTTGTGGCCAGCCAGGTGCCCCAGCCCAATGGTGAGTGCAGGTATTGCCCCAATCCTCACCCAGGCACGATTTAATTGGGGTACAGAAATCCACCCGCACAGAGAGATACACAGAGGTCAGTGAAATCTCGTATTTCTTCTTTCACTAGTCAATAATTAATACATGTAGCTCTTCCCTGGAGCACTGGCTCCAGGCTGTCCTGCCAGGCCCCCGGCTGCCACCTGCTATTGCTGCCTGTTGTCCCTTGTCCCAAGGCGTGACATGGGACTGTGATTTACAGCAGGGCCACACATCCTTCGGTGGGGCTGGTGGATGTTTGTAGCCAAGGGCTCAGTTTCCTTAGGGATGCTGTCAGAGCCTGACTCTCACTTGGCCAGACCTGGAGCAGGGGATGCATCCAGCCCTCTTATGAAACCATCATTACAATGGCCTTTCACTTCCCCAATTGCTCCCTAAATTAAACAAGAGATCAGGATAACTTAGAGGTGCCCCAGGAGAAAGGCCCTTGTTAGTGCTTCCAGTGCCTGCTCCAGCAGCTCTCATGCATAAGGTGGGTCCTCAGGTTCTTGAGCAATTGCAATCCTTTGCTGGGGCTCGGGAAGCTCCATGGTTCACTGGATGTCTTCAGCTGCCCACACTGCAGCAGGGAGGGCTCATTGCCTCTGCAAACTGTCCTTGATGCTCTCTTTTGGTGTGTGCTAGAAATAACTAAGCTACAAATAGTGGTGATGGTCCCGCTCGCCTGCTCCTGCCTTGCCCAGCCATACTGCTTATCTCAGATCCGTTTATGATGCTGTTATTTACAGTTTCATCCTGCTAGTACCTCTAAAGCTTCTACTTAATTTCCTTTGAAATCCCTCCTTACAAGCTACCTGTGTGGTGCCCCCTGATCTCCTGATCTCAGCATTCATCAGGGAAACCTGAGCTATGATCTTTGTTTTTACAAAAAGCATTTTTTTTTTTTTTTAACTTCCAGCCTCCTAATTGCACTCCCCACTCTCCATCTTTGTAATAGGTTTTCTGTCTTGGAGGCTGGCAGCTGGCACGAGCTCTTCTCGGCTCCTACTAATTCTCTGCCTTTCACACTTGGCCTTTCACAGTAGTTGCCACGCAGTTCTGATACAAAAATAACAAAGAATTTTTCTTGCCCACCCTTAAGGGAAAGCACACATATGGTCTGAAATTGCCTTGTGCCAGCAGAAAAAGAGCACATCTCTTGGTGGGTGGATTCACTGCTGAATACTCCTGGTGGGCCTGGGTGGCTCTGTAAGGAGTGGATGGGACCTGCCAAGGGTGGGAGGATGGATATGGTGAAAGGTCCAAGAGTGTCTCCCTGGTGAAAAGAGCCCAGTGGAGGATCTAGTTCTCTGTCTGTTCAACAGCAAACTTTACACCACTCCTAGGAATACACCGATTGATCCTTGAGTCTGGGCTGGGCTGGCAGATCAAGAGAAGGTCATTTGACATTGCTCCAGGCAGGAGGATCTTGTAATATTCTCAGCGTGCAATTTTGCATGCTCTGGCTTTGGGTTTTTGTGTTAAAATCAGTGTCTGTAACATCCAACACATTTCTGGGATTGTGCTTTCTGGGCCAGGGCTGAGGAGCCATCAGGACAAGCCCAGCAGGATGCACTGTGGGAAGAGTAGTGAAAGAGGATCCCACACTTCCCAATGGATGGTAGTTTGAGCCTCTTCTCACTTTTGAAAACCTTGTGCCCCTCCACTCAGCTGGCCTTTTAACTGATGTCATGGCACCCAACCTCCCTGTCACCCCACGTTTTGATGCATTAGCTCAGGACGGCCTTCCTGAGGTGGTGACAGCTATGAAACCAGGCATCTCTGGGGTCATGCACAAATTGTACCTGCTCAGGTGCCTCATTTTTCCCTTCACCCCCTCAGGCCTTGTGTCTTGGCAAACTGGCTGCAGAAAATAAGGCCTAGAGGAAAAGAAAGGCAACAGCTTTATGAGAAGTGTCCTGGGAGGTTCCCAGCCATTCCCCCCCCAAGATGGAGCACACAGAAATGATGCCCAGGTTTTGGAGGAGCAGGGGCTCAGTTTTGGCTTCCCCAGACTGTCCCATCAGCAATACCTTTTTTCTGCTTTGCCAAAGCTTTTGCAGCTTGGACTCATGAGGCAGTTTTTACAAAGAGGAGACCCTCAAATTTGCACAGTCAAATTTGTTTCTTTGGATTTCATGGCTAACTTGGGCTTTGTTGAGGGGGCTTGATGTTGAGGTGGGGAAATCCATCAGGGCACAGCTGATACTTGACTCCAGCAATGGCAGCAACTACATAATAGCGAAAAATTACATTTTTACATTCAAAAGAAGGGAAGAATGCTGGTTATTTCAAACAAAAGACTGGATAAAGGTTTAACTTTAAAAATCTGTTAAATTTTTGAAAAAAGTGTGATAGGCTAAAGAGGTCTTGCTCAGACCTGGAGTTACTGCTCACCTGCAGGCAGGAGAAGGGGTCAGTGCCCAGAAAAGACTGTGGGAACCTGATGGGCAAAGGCTACAGGGTTGGTTTGGAGGCTGGGGGGCACAAGGGTGCTGATCTTGGCCCTAATGCCACACCACAGTGGGCAGGGGACAGCAGCCTCTGGCTGCAGTGCCAGCTGGGCAAGCGAGCATACGGCTTGCAGGGGACAGTGCTTCCCAGGAGAAACTCTGCTTTGGGAGGAACTTTGGGAGCATCCAGTGCCAGCAGCCAGAGCTGTGCTGGTTCAGCGTGGGAGTGACGCATCAAGAGACAATGCATGAGTCTTGCAGTGTAGTTTCTGTTGCCTAATGTTCCTTCATTCCTTACAAGCATCTCTGTCCAGTACAGCTCACTGTGCCTCTGCAGGCCACTGTCATGCAGGATTTGGCCCCAGAAGCTGATGCAGGAGGGTTTCCTTGTGCATCCCAAGAACAGAAAAAGCACAGCAGTGTTTGGATGCAGTCTTGCTCATCTTTACTTGCTTGACATCCTAATATTCAAACACAAATAGACCAGCCCTGCTGCTACTCCGAGCACCTGGTGCCATAAGGGGAGGGCGAAACCATTGGGGATCTGCTGGGTCATTTAGTCCAACTATTCTGAGCAGCCACGTCATATAATCCCCTTCACAAATTTCCCAGTCTCCCGGCAGCCCCCACCAGTTAATACCCATTTGTTCATGTGCCAACATCATCTGAGGTTTAAAAGCTATTTTCTCTCCCCAGTATTTCCCTACAGCTTCCTCCTCATCTTCCTCTGCCCCCTCTCATTGTGACTAAGGAGAAGGATTGTGCATCCTCCCAGGCTGATCCTGCCTGGCATCCTCTGTCTTTACCCTAGCTATGGTTGATCATTGCACCGGCACCAGGGGCAAATCTCAGCAAGCCAGCCCCTGGTTTGCTGCCCACAGCAATCCCACATTTTATTGTAATCATGTCACAGCAAAACCCCACTGCTGCTGGTCCTGACTCCTCTTTTGCACAGGTCCCAGCTCTGCTGAGTGGGGGTGACACCCTTGCCCCTTCTGCTCCACTTGGCCAGTGTGTTTCCCACTTTGCAGTTCTTTTACTAATCCTTACCCGCTCTGATTCCACTGATGATGACACTCACAGTGCTGTCAGACACCTGCCTGAAGAAGAGATTTGATCTGTTGCACTGCCTGCCCTAGAAAAATCTCTGGTTATAAAGAGAATAATCAGTGTGACCCGTACATTGCGCTTTTAACCCTGTGCCTTTCCTCTCCAGGCCTGTGACTGTTGTTTCCCCCAGGACCCAGATTCTGTAGGCTCCCCCAAGGAGAAAACAGCTTGCACAGTAAAACCAGATAAACTGCCCCAAACCAATGTGCAGGGCAGGAGAGAGTAACTGTGGGTTCCTGATAGGGCCAACCTGGCAGAACACCCTTGCTTAAATCAGCAGCTGATTGTGGGCAATGGCTTTGGCAAGAACATGATTGTTCCGTGTTACTGATGTGCTGCCCTGCCAAGGGGTATTCCCCTTCCCAGGAACCCCCTGGGCACCCTTTGTTCAGGGCTCACAAAACCCTCTGCAAACCCGGGAGTGTTGGCTCTCAGAAAGCTGGTGACAGGGAGGAGCACAAATTATCTGCTCTACATTTCAGATGGCTGAACTCGGTGGCAGATGACTTGGTCCACACAGCCAGTTTAAATCCTTGTCTCTGACAAGATTCCAATGCTGATTTTCTCACTGCCTGCTGCAGCTGCCAGAGCACTTCACCATAAACATCAGTTCAGTGATTCTTAAAGAAGTTGTTTGCAAAGGTAGCCCTCTAAATCTACCCAGAAATTCTCCCAGCACCTGCAGGAAGTCGATTCCAGAGATCCTGGTTCAAACCTACCCGTTTATTTGTATAACACTCAGAAACTGCTCCAGGCCACAGCAAAATGGCTCCAACTCTTGGAATGCTCACAGGATCTGGGGAGAAAAAATGATTCACTGGGGTGCCCAGGATTAGCAACAGGACTCATGGTCTACAAAACACTTGGGGTGATTCAACATTGGAGGCTGAGGGATGGACATGTGGTGAATGTGCTGTTGATCATGGCAGGTGAAGCAGGATGGGGACAGCACATCTCACCTGGGGACAGCACAGGAGGCTGCCAGTGGGGTGGCACAGGAACTTGGACACAAGGGTGCTGAAGAAGATGTTATAGAAAAACAGGGTTGAATTAATGGGAAACTGAGCTGGGGCACTAAATCCTACAGGGTGTACAGGATGTGCCTGCAAGGACAGCCCACAGGGCTGCAACGGCTGGAAAGCAGCTGGAGAAAGGCTCTGCAGGGCAAAAGCAAAGTGCTGTCACCTCTGGTGACCTGACCCAGCACCACACAGGATGGGCACTGCCAGCCACTTGGGCTGAAGTCAAACCAGTGAAAACTCACTGGATCCAGGCATAATCCCTGCCCGCTTCCTGCCAAACCCTGCCCCGCGCAGGTTTCACCCAGCCGGGCAGCCAAACATGGCAAAGGGTAGAGCAAAGACATAAATAAAAAGGTTTTCCACCCGTCTCTCCCAGCTGCCATGCAGATTGCAGCTGTTTCTCCCCAGTCATGCTGGCCGCAATACTCGTTGGGTTGGTATTTAATTGCCTCTCCCTAACGACGCATTAGGCAGGGTGTAATTTGCTGGCGCTGGTCAAACAATACAGATAAACCCAGTTTGCACACAAAGGCAGTGGAGCGGGGAAACTCCGCCGTCTGATTCTGCTCCCCTTTGGAGCTGGTGGCTCCAGACATGGGCGGGATATGGAGACAGAGACGTCTTGGCCTTCGGGAGGAGGAAGGGAAATGTCAAATAACTGGAGACACGGCTTGCACTGCGGTGAGCTGGGGTGAAACCGTAAGTACCCACAAGGTCAGCAGGGTTGGGCTGCCATACAGCTCAGCACATCCCTTTTCCTGGTTTTTCTTTTCTTTTCTTCTTCCTGAATTTCAGGTATCAAGACATTTTAAGGCTTTTCTCTCTGCTATTTTTTAACCTTGGTGGTGCTGAGTACATACAGGGGAGATGGCAACTTCACTCCTGCTTGGGAATTACCCACTGGATATTAGAAACCCAACGGGAGGGTTTAACTTAGGAGGAAGGAGGGCTGCCATAACACCTATGCTAGCCCTCAGTGCTTCTCAGGAGATTGGTTTCAGCAGAAGCAGTCAAAAAAGGAACAAAAAAGGGAAAGCTTCATTCACACCCACATCTCACCCTACAGCACCATGATGCTCAGAGCATCCCTGCCCTCCCCAGCTCTCCTTGTACCCCAGGCTCTGGTCAGTGGACAGACATTTCCAGATGCTACAGATACTAGGAGAGAGTTAAAAATTAGCCTGCCCTTGCAATGCAAGTGCTGAAAAAGCAAAACACGCCCTTCCTTGTGCTGGCCCAGGGCACAGACCTGTGTTTATGACCACATCTAATACAGCCATGTATTACATGAGCAATGCCCAATATTGATACAGAGAGAAGGGCAGTTATATAGATCATGGGTGGATTTCAGTGTTCCTTAAATATTTACCCAATAGATGCTGTTATCCAGAGTCACTGTTAAAGGGCTGCAAATTGCCAGCAAGAAGTGAGCTTCAAAATACTCAGAAATTAAGTATCACCATAAAATTAATTGGGGAATCACCTAGTTTTGAATACCCCAGTATTTTTAGGACAGTGGGGCTGTGATCCTGTCTGGGCAGCAATGAATCCTGTGGATCACCCACCTCATGCTTGAATTTGCATGAGCCCAACTGCTCTGCCTCACCCTGCAGAGGGAAGCCTTGTTTGGGATGGCACCAGGCTCCTACATCTGATCCCTGGCCTGCTCAGCATCCTCCTCCCATTGCTAACATGCTGCACAGGCAATAAAGCCAGCTGCTTCGTCACCAAGTTGCACATTAACACCCACACCTACAACATGGGGTAATTTATGGGAAACTCTCAGATAACCCTGTCCTGGCACTCGGCATCCTGGCACCTGGAACCCAACCTGTGCACCACCACCGGCGCCTGCTCGGACACGGGCTGGGAGGAAGCAAATCGACAACAAAAAAAGGAGCTGTTTGTTTGAAGGCCTCTGGAACAGGAGGAAATCAAGGGTGCGTCAAAATAGAAAAGCACAAAGGCAGCAGGGAAATGGCGTTTATTTATAAACTTTGAGAGGATGGCTGTGAACAATAGGGTGGGTGGTTTTTATCCCACCCAGAGATGGAAGAGGAGTGTGGGTCTGTCAGCCCTCGGCACAGCAGGATGGGCTGGCTGGGGAGCCCTGGCCAAGTGCTCAGCTTGGGGGGTCAGGGGGTCTCCAGAATGTGGCTCCACTGCCGGTGCAGAGCTGTATCTTTGGCAGGCAGCAACGGGATATTTCCTGGCTTCCTCCAAAGCTCCACCACACCAAAGTCTCTATGCTGGCAATGGCAGAGGGCTGCACAGCACCCACAGGGCATGTTTTCCCCCGGGGTGGTCAGGAGCACCCACCAGTGGGCAGGTTTGGGGGTAGGTCCTGTTCCTGTGCAGCACTGGCCCGGAGCATGTTTTGGAGCAGGTGATGCAACAGCAAAACTCGCTCCTGCTCATCATCTGTCCGGGAGCTGCTGGCAACTTACTGCACATCCTCACTTCTAAGGACTTTTGTCATCTTCAGGGGCAGTACAGGTGAGCCATGGCTGGGGGCAAGTTGCACCCTGGTGCTGCTTCCCAAGTGTTGGAGGCAGGAATGGGCAGAGGTTTGGCAATGTTGTTGGAGCAGCCCTTGTCCACTAGACTCCCGGCCAAGGGGCCCTTCTGCTCTCTGCCTAGGTGATGTTTTAAACAAGCTCAGTTATACTCCTGTCCTCCCTTGCCATGTTAAATGCTGTCTCTGTCAGCTGCAGCTGGATGAATTTGAGTGGCACACGGCATTAACGAGACGGCAAGGTAACTCACAGAGACAGGAAACAGACACTGCACTGACACGGGAGCAATGGGATGAAGGGAGCCATCAGTAACTCGACATTATCTCTGCTGCCCAGAGTGCAGCGCTGGGCATTGCTGTACCTGGGTCCCAACAGCCACTGGCTGGCAGGGAGGAGCCTCCTTCCTGCCACTGGAGCTGGAGCATGGAAATAGCCATCCCAGCCCCTGGCCACAGCATTTCAGTTAACACAGGAGCTAAGAGGTGCTGTCATTCCTTTAGGACTGGAGGAATTGTGTTGTCTAATCCTAAAATCAATTCGTAACTGCATCTATTAGATTAGAGGCAGCTGCCAAAAATGGCACTTGCACACGTGCACTGGAGTTGCTCAAAGATCCTGCCTGGCTTTGCACAGCAAAAGCTATTTAATCCATATGCTGGGCACTGGCTGACACTGGGGAATGCTTCGTGCATGCCAAACCTTCCTTTCTTATGGGAATATGCCCCTTTTAATCTGAATTTTCCGAATATAAGACATTTGCAAGCTATAGAGACTTAGGCATTAGCACAGGCAGAGCTGCCTTTGTGGTTCATCTGGCAGGGGAAAAGCTCGTTGCTGACCCAGGGACCTGAAGAAGTTGTCCTTTTACAGCCTGCCTAAATCCAGGTTGGTTCTGGCTTCTTCTGCCTGCGCCCCAGAGCAGCTCAGAAAGGAGGGCAGTGTGCCCAGCACTGCTCCTGCAGCAGCTTAACTTTGGAGTCTGTATCAGCCAAGAGGTGACAGTGCTGGGAGCTGGGCACAGCAGCTGCTGCTCTGACCCTTCTCCAGCCACCCCCCTGCAGCCAGGCGTGTCCAGGGCTGCACCACACATGCTGGAGGGTCAGCGTGGATGGTGCCCAGGTGGGAATTGCAGGGTGGATGAGTCTCTGCCATCCTCGACAGCTCCACTGCAGACCTCAGACTTCTGTTCAAAGTCATTTATTTAAGGTAAGAACCACTTTTCCTCTCTCAAAAACTGCCAGAGCTGGGATTATCCCACTGGGGTAAATTGCAGCTTCACTTTCAAGCCCCAATTTGGGCACAGAGAGCTCTCAGTGAGGAGCATCAGTTCCCTGCCCAGCCAAGTAGGAGAAGTGCTTGGAGCTGCCGCTCACAGGATCTCCTCATTTCCTTAGGAACAAATCAAAGCACTAAAGATGCTCAAGATCACAATTTTATGTTAAAACACCACAGCATTTCATGACCTTGCTGCTACAAAGAGCCACTGAATGCACTGACCCAGGAGATGACACTGTGTGAGCCCATGTCTGTCCTTGGCACCGCACACGGATCCTGCATTCCTTTAATTCCCTCTGTGGGATGTCCAGAGCTCTGGAGAGGCAGGTGCTGTGTCCTGTGTGGTGCAGAAGGCATTTGTGCTGGGGGAGCCTGGCACCACGTTCCCACTCACCCAGACACCACTTTGGCTCCTTCTCATCATACTTATTTCTCTGAGTAAATGTGCTTTTTCTAAGTGCCCAGTAAATCAACTGTATCGACAGCCTTGGTAAGATCTAAATGAGAGCAGGACTAAGTGGGGGCAGCAGCCTTTCTCTGCTTTAGGGGCAGCACCGTGGGTGCACTGGGAGCTAAGGCTGAATCCTGATCTTACAGGCTGATGAAATGTGTGTGGCTTCACAAAACCCACCCAAAAAGAGATTGGCAGCACACACTGAGCCTCGGTGAACTGTGCCACACTGAAGGGCACAGCCCTTCAGGGGAGGCTGGAGGTGCTGTTGGGAAGTCCCCGCAAAGCCTTTGACCAGCTCACAGGAATCCTCCACAGGTTGAAAATAACCTCTCAGATGAGATTATTTTCACAGAGGTAGAGGTTTCTCCAGCCAAACTGCTCCCTGTGCAGCACTGTCACCATGTTCACACCAGCACTCACGAGGATTAAAGTGAAGGAAGAGACTGAAAGTGAAAGCAAAATGTACTTTGCTTTCAAACTTAAAGTGCCCAGTGTAAGAAAATCATAAAAAGCTATACAATATCCTGAGTTGGAACAAACCCATGAGGATCATCAAGGCCAATTCCCTTGCCTCATTTGCACAAAGTTCATTTTCAATGAAGGGACAGGACACTGTTATATTTTGAAATATCCGTAAGAGGCTCAGTAGCCCCAGTGAGCAGCTGGTACCCCAGACATCCCGGTGCTGGCAGGATGGAACAGGAAACACTGACATAGCAACTTCACCCTCACCCTCAGAAGGCATTTGGGGCATCTCTAGTACCATAAAGCAATTGGAAAGGTAGAAATCAAGCCAAGTTAAGGCAGCCTGAAACATCTGGTTATAAGAAAACTACTCCAATACCCACATATTCTCCCATTAGATAGACAGTGGCAGAGCAAATTCTGCCCAACACGCTTCTTCCAGGTAATTTGTGAAGTTGGCCCCATTAAATAAATCCAGGAAGAACCAGCTGCTCCAGCTGAAGGTGAATGATCACATGCAGGTGACATGCCAGCCAGAAGATCAGGACTTAAATGGATGTGGTTACTTATTACTTGTAAACACTGTTGAATAAATCTAAATAAACTCTGATTATTTATACAGCATATTCCTAATGTTGGTTGGATGTTGCCAACTTTAAAATAAAACTGAAATCAAGCAGGGTAAATGTTTTAATGCCTCTGTAGATGTAATTAGCATGTGTAATATGTATATACAAATACATATAATATATGTAATTATAGGTATTGGTGTTTGAGAGAGCTGTCTAGCCAGATGGAAAGAGTAAGTATTGAAAACACTGTGCCTCTGCCTGCTAGAAAGGGGAGGATGCTTATACTCACTGGAATAAAAAATTGGTAGTTCCTGTTTGGGGAAGGGAGTTATTGTCCCACATTCCCCTTCTGCTGGGTGGATTTAATAGCCAACTTCTGTCTTGTCCATCCATCTAAAGAAGGATTGGGGCTGAAAGTGTCTGACATCCAAGAGCACAGCACTGTGTATAAGCTGCAGCTGCTGCAGTGTGTTCAGAGTTTTCTGTAGGTCCTTTTTGGCATCCAGCAGAAGTACAGCTCGGCAGATGTTGCAGCTTTGGTCCACTGGAGCACTGCTGAGGCCCCAGCTCAGCACCTGCCTGGGTACACGTCAGCCAAGTGCCAGCTTGTGAGACGTGCAGAGGGAGATCCCCACACTGCCCCCAACACCTGTGTGGGCACAGGTTCCCACACTGCCATTAACACTCAGAGACCCCAACACGGCAGGTTTGTCAAGGGTCAGTTAGTTGCTCTCAACACCCTGGACACAGAGTATCAGCCATCTGCAACAACCTTTCCCTTTCCATCCCCGCGGAGGCATGGAGGAGAGGGAAAGGCCTGGGCTGACAGATGTTCACTGAGAAACTCAGACCCTGCAAGGTCCTCAAGCACAGCTGGTCAAAATGCTGATGTTGGGGGCTGCTTTTTTCCCTGCAGTTCAGGGGTTATTTGGCTCTCACTCCATCAAGCCGAGGCCTACACAACTTGATCTTCTGCAGCTCTCCATGGCATGGCAAAGTGCTCAGCCCTTTGAGAAAGCCAGGCCATTAAGTTAAGCACCTCACTTGAGTCGATATTTGAACTTTCTGTACCTTTGGGAGGAGAGGGATGAGTGCCCTGCCTGCGAGGTCAGAGAGCAGCTGGCAGCTGACATGCCGAAGGTCAAATCCAGCACCAGCTGACAATGTCAGCCAGGGCTGGGAGCAATCAGGACCATGCCAGGGACCACGTCACCACTCCAGAGAATTTCACTTGTTCCTTACAGAGTTCAATTACTCACTGTCCTGATAACCCAGTACACAAGTTTTGTTTTCACAAATAACATTTGCAAATGAAAGATTTGCAAAAAGCTCCAGCAGTGTCCAGAGACATGCAGTCCTATCGAGCTACCACTGCAAATGGGAAAGGAAATGCACCTGGAATTCATGACATGGAAGCAGGTGAGACAGAAAAGTGAAAGGTACAGGATCCCTTGGCAGCAGGGGTCTTCCATTGAGGTCTCCTGTGACTTCTGCCCCACCATCCAGAAACACTGAGAAGTCTCTGGCCTGTGGGTAAGGTTGACAGAGAGAAAATATTGAACATATGGATATTCTTCTGTTCAGTGGAGTGAGCTAAAAAGTGCAAAAAAACTTCAGCATTCTGAGCTTGTTGCAAAAGTGCAAGAGGATGGCAGGGAGAGGAGGAGTCTTATCTCCCTGACAAAGCCTGCTCCATTGCTGGATTTTGAAATGAATCAATATAGAAAATGAGTCGGGCAGCCAGATGTGTGCTTTCATCTCTCTGCACTGGAACTGGAATAAAGCCCACAAAATCTCCACCAAAAATACCTTCTTTGAAAGCGCTTTGTTAGTGGCTTTGAGACTGCGGGGAACAAAGGCAGCAAACGCGAGGGTCTGATGCCACCTAAAGGCCGCTTGAATTTTCACCTCCCAGAGGCTGACTTTGGGACTCAACTGCAATTTCAGAGTGTGAACTCTTGGTCGCCCTCCAGTTCTCATAATCAGGCTTTATTTTGTTTGCTTTTAAGCTGATCAAACTTGACTGAAGCTGTCCATGCTGTGTGCTGCTCCACGTGAAAACCGCTGGGGTGTGCTTACATGTACTGCCAGCACATGTTAAAAAGTACAGCTACGGTACCCCAACACTTCCATAGGACAAAGCTGTTCAAAAACACAAGTTTCTAAGTTTCTTCATATTGTATTCTGTCAATCTTAGAAACCCAAATTACTTCTGGCTTTGAAATGGAGATTAGAAACTGTGGCAAAGGGCTGAGCAACCTTTATATTGGGGCTTTTTACTATTCTTTTAAGAGTCTGCGGAAGTTTGGCCAAGCTGCAGATCTGACAGAGCAGTTCCTGCAGGCTGTGACAGCCAGAAGTGCCCGTCATCACCGAACCCTCCCGGTGCTGCCAGTGCGCTGCTCACGCCACTGGAGCTGTGCCCACAGCAATGCCCACGGCCAGGCTGGCCATGCTCCAGCTGCTCACACACACACAGCCAGCTTCTAAGCAGTGCTTTTCAGAGCTCTGCACCTCTTTCAACACACTGGATCTTTGAAAGAACAAACTCCAACCCATGCAGGAACCCTATGGGTGAGGGAAAGTGATTCCCTGCCAGTTTGCAGAAGGAAGAGAGAAAACATCAGTGCTCACGTCAGAAGTTTCCATCAGAACCACGTGCACAGCATGGGACACTGTGGTCCTTTCTCACTGTCCTTGGCTACCTTGCAGTACATCCTGTTTGAGAAGTTTCCATGGGCTGAAATAGCGAAAACTCAACAGTTTTGCAAACAGGATATGTAGAAAATAGAAAGTCCTCAACTACTTGCCCCAGAGAGAACAGCAATTTATGCCACGTGCTCAACAGTGTGCAATGGACTCAACTGGCAAGGCAGAATATCAGTTAAAATGGCCTACTACAGCCCTAACCATGACATTATTTTGTCTCCTTGTGGCATCTAAAGCCTGATACACCTCATTCTGCAAATTCTGCAAAATCTGGTTTGCTGTGTAACACTCATCTCCAGAACAGCTGGAAGTCTGCAAAAGACAACAGCAGGTGATCACATGGATGTACAGCTTTAGAAATCCTTTTCCTTTCTAATGTTCTTGGGTGGTAGCTTGCATGCAATTCCTTATAGTAAACACTGCTTCTCTGTATTGCTCTCGCTTGGGTTAAGCAGTCTAATGACAATAATTATTTCTTACCACGTTCATGATCCATTTTGAAGCTCATCTTTTCAAGGGCTCCTACTTCCCAAAATTAAAGTTTTAAAGTTTATTATGTCTGTTACAAACATCTGTTTTATTTCCATGCTTTGGCTTGCAGAATCTCAGATCCTTCAAGTAACACTGTGAAAGAGTAAGATTTAAGTGAAAATGAAGGGTCTGAAGAAAACTATATATGCCCTTGGCCTACGGAGTGGATGCTCCTCCATGTTGATACAGTTTCTACTTTCACTTTAGTGCAGCACTAAGCAGACTGTAGATGCTTCTGGAGACAAATGATAGTCAGAAAATTATTAAAATCTTGGTTAAGATTTATTTAAAATGCTAAACCAAAATTATCTTACCACATGGGGACTGAGTTCATGAAACTGTCATCAGACTCAGAAGGCTGAATTTTGACTCTCTTGTAAACAGAAACAAAAGGTTGATTTGTGGAGGACAAGGAAAATAAACATTTATGAAGTCCTTACAGGCATTTCACAGAGTAGATACAGCTACAAAACCAAAACACTGCAACTTCTGCAGCCTCTGAGGCTCTGACCATATGTTGGCAGGGCGTGACACAGATGTCTTCAAATAACTTTGCATTAAGTTTTCCCTGCAGGAAAACCTTTGTTTTATTAATAATAATTTTCTAAAAAGGTAATTTCTGCAAGCTATTTCCTTGTTCTGTACTTACTCCAGAATAAATTCTTGGGAAGCAATGTGCATAATCAAAGCATTTTCTTGACAACAAGATATGAAAGTGTATAAACAAAAGGCTGCTATATGAAATCCATCTATTTAAAATACTGTTTATTTGTGATTTAACATTAATTAGCATTACATCTATGAGCAATTTCAGATAACATTTATATATTTTCCACAGGACACAAGAGTTGGCTGGCTCATTCTTTATGCCAAAGCAAGTAAATAGAGGCATTAGCAAAAGGTGCAAATAGTTCACGGTTGCATTTTAAAAAATATTTATGCACATTGCATTCATTTAGATATATTTTTAAAAAAGTTATGAAAAGCATAGTTCACAGGTTACTGTTTCTACATATGTTGTAATACAACACAAATAATGTAGAACATAAAAAACAAAGTAAGCAACTGAAAGTTTCCACTATGATTAAAAACACTGATTCCAGTATTTAGTGACAGCTAGAAAATTGTTTCCAGGATCCATTCCAACATTGCATTATCACACTTACACGGTCAAAGCTAACCAGCCCCCGAACATGCTATAATCAACATTTTGCATGCCAAACCACTCTCCAGCCATATTTAACAATTATATATTGTATAGTATTTCAACCGGTAATTTGGGAATCACATGGATCTTAAAGATGTACTTCCTATTGCGATGACTGATTTACAGACATTTGACACAGCGAAGAAACCCCTATGTTAATTTCTATGTTTAGTTTGTATTTACAATACAGTAAAAGTACTAAAATGACAATACAAGTAAAAATGAGTAAGTGGCAGTACCAGCCTTACCCATGGCACTAGGCTCTGATTTGCTCTGGGTTCATCCAAAGGACAACACAGATTCACGAGACCCTTTTACAATTTGAATGAAACTGAAGAAAAAACCAAAAGTGTTGCACTCTGCATGAATCCATACAAATTATTTAAAACATCTAATATGGAAATGTCACTCTGCTGATTTAATAAAAATATCCCGCAATCCGTATCATATATTTAAAAAAAATAATCACCGAACTTTTACTTTCTTTGTCTCCTCCTATTTCCCTACTATTTCACTTTCCCTTTTAACATTTTTGTTTCCTTCATTTGGTTATGTTAAAGAGTTATTTTTCTTCATTCATTAGCAATACCATGAGAGAGAAAAAGAACAACCCACAAGTAATTTTTAAACATGAATCCAGTTCAATTTTATATGCTTTTATCCTTGGATTTTGAATTCCCTGGATTCCTGAATTATATTTAAGTATACTCTAAACCAAGCATTCTTAAATACACTCTAACTATTAAATGCTTGGTTCACATGCTTATAATACCTTTATACTGAATGGTATACAAACATTTGAACATATAAAATCTTCTTTTTGTTTTGCCAGTTAAACTAAATTATCAATGTTAAGTGTATAAAATCCCCCTTCTTGAAAAATAAGGGTTTCCCCCGCCCCAACTGATAGAATAAAAAAGAAGTCTTCAAAAATTATATTTCACTAAAATGAAATATTTGGCAAAAAAGTTATTGAATAATGGAATTCTTTAGACATTTTGTATAATTCCAAATAAACTTTCTCTTACACAGTTTTTCCCCTAGTATTATGTGCCAGTGTATAATATTTCTATATGAGCTAATCTTAAAAAAGATGTAAAGGTGTGCTGTTAATATGTACCCACTCAAACAGGGGTACAGAAACATAAAATATATGGTCAAAAACCACAATACAAAAATGTGTGATCTGGTTTCCAAATGAGACAGCAGTTTTAAAAAGTCATATGATCACTCAACAGTAACTTTAATAAAGACTTTAACTGTACTGAAAATTTTAAGGTCTGCAAAATACTCCAAGCAGAACTTGCTGCTGCATACTGTGACGGTATTTGACCTTGCTATGATGGTAATTGAGCACCTGCCAGTGTAGTTCTACATGAAACTAATCAATGTTTCCAACCCTCATAGCAATTTTGGACATAGTTAAGTGAGAGATGAATTAATTTGCAATTAACATGAAAGGCTTTTTTTTTTTTTGTTTGTTTGTCTCTTTGTTTGGTTTCTTTAAAGCAAAACCTCTTCCAGTTTCTACTTGTTTAGGTTAAAAGTCCAGTTACTGCACACCCCTAACACTACGCTGTTAATGGTCAACTTAAACGTTTAAAATGTGCAATGTCTCCTCACAACAGAACTGCACTTACGCCTCTACCTTCTCCTTCTTTTTACTCTTTTTCAGGAAGGATGGGGTGCGGAATTTCTTCTTCTTCTTTGAAGGGGATTTGGAAGGTGACCCTTCAGGGGACAGGGCCTCTTCTATCTTTTCAGAGCTTTTGATGGTAATCTCTACGCTCTCCACAGTACTCGTGGTTAACTGACTGACCCTCTTGGTGAGATCTTCTTCCACGTCGTGCGCATCCTCCTTCCCGTTCACCACCACTACTGGCATCTCCACAGATATTAGGTTGGCATTCTGGGTGTAGAAATCCTCATGATTTTCTGAAAGAGCCAACGATTTTGCAATTATTTATGTACACTCTCATACAAAAAAAACCCCAGTATTGAGACAAGGCCTGTGAGTCTGGACTGTGATCCAAAGAATGAAACCCGAAGTGCTTAGATGTGTTTTGTTCCCTTTTATCTACAATCTTAGTTGCTGTAAGCAGACAACACAGTGAAAATGTCATTAAAGGAAAATGAGCTGAAAAATCTAACTTTATCTCTGCCAGGTGCATGCACAGCTCAAGCTGTATAGAGTATATACAAATACAGTCTACACTGCATACAGTTTCAAGCACAGTCAGAATTAAATTTTGCTGCAAGATACTGATATATGAAAACCCAGCATTCCATACAGAAGGCTTTGGAGAACTTCCCTTTCAAAATGCCTACTTAGACTTTGCTGGAAAAGTCTTAGGCAAAATAATTTTAATATTTTCAGTAAAATAAAAGTATATGTATTTAATCCAATTTATTAATATCTAAGTTTCAGCATACCCTGTGTTGTTTCCTGTTTGTGAAAATTATGTATCAGAAAAAATTGTGAAAAATAGTTTTCTGGACAGAGTACCACCCAGATGTTGCAAAAAGGGGCTCCTTTTGGTTCAGATGACTTCATGCAAGTGTAAGAGTGCAGCAGAAGAGTGGAGGACTTGGGTTATTGGAGCCCTTGGCATTGTACAGAAATTGCATGGAATACCTTCTAATCTTTCTGGGACATTTTGCGGGGATTGAGTTTGTGACTGAATTTGTGACACGGATGAACCGTCATCTGAGAATAATTCCTGTTCAGCATCTGCAGGACAAGATGTGAGTTAGTAGCCAAGCAAAAGTGAAAATCAAGCAAGAGTGTCAGTGCTGGTGCTACAAGATTTACAGCTCTGCGATAGCTTTGTGTTGCTCATGCTGACAACAGCACAAAGTTACAATACACAGTTGAAACTCTACAGAATTATGGATTTACTTGTTTTATCTGCTAAAAATCAGTACATATTAGTTCTTTATTAGAAAGTATTAAAAAAGGTGGCAGGGTTGCATTTCAAAAGTAGCATGCCCCGTGGTTTTATCTAGCCATAAGTCACAGTCTGCTGGTACAGTAAGCTATTACACTATGTCCTGAATGTGACATATGGCAAAGCTGTTTTATTACACAGTGTTAGTGAAGAAGAATTCACAGTAAGCGTTACTGTTAAAAAATAGAATCAACCCTGAATTAGTAATTCTGTATGGAATAGTAGTGTTGGAAGAAGACGTGAAAGGTGAAAGTAGATGAGACTTGCACAGGGAGAGAATAGAAGTAAAATTAAAGAAACCAGGGCCAAACATCTCAGTAAACTTTCACTCAGTTGGGCACAGACTTGAGCTACTTAATTTAACTTTAGGATCAGCTCTGAGAAGGAGCTGGATTAAGATGACCTTCACAGACTCTCCCACCTTAAAGTTACTCTATGACTCTGACACAAAAATTCATCATGTTAAATTGTGTTTTTGTCAACCCCATTTCTGTGCAAACCTTTCACTGCTTTAATTTCAGCACTAATTAAAGTAAAAGAACGAACCACATTTAAGAAAAGTATTCTACCACCTCAAGGAATGAGTAGTTCTCAAGCAGTTGCCAACAGTATACGCTAATAATTAACATGCACACAATTTTTACAGTAGATATTTTCAAGCTTATTATTAAAATCTAAACCCCAACAGTTCAAACCACACCGCTGACCTTCTAACCCCAACTGCTTGCGCTCAATGGTTTTCTTGTACTCTTCCAGTTCCTTTTCAGTGAGGTGGCTGAACGGGTTGGGTGGTGCTGGTGGCGCGTGCTCGTCATCAAACTGCATTGGCTGGGAAAGAGAAAGCCACAGAATTTAACAGCTAAAAAATAAGAAGCAATAAGCAAAATGTGCAGGGCTAATGTCTCTTTTTCTTTTCCCCCCCAAATTTTGGTGACAAAGTTTTGGCAGGGAATACAGAATTAAAACACAGATGTACTAACTGTTGGATAGCTGGAAACTCTTAGATATATAGAATTCCAATTCCAGTTCATCACAGTTTTTTTGATAACCTTATTAGGAATATCTGTACTGTTTGGAAATAAGTATATTCTGCTCAAGAAAAGATCAGTATGGGCAGGTAAGAAACTGGAAACCCTCTCTCCCAATAAGAGGCCTGTTTCTAATGAAAGCTGTCTTCTACGTGGTCACATCCCACCTTTTAAAATCAGCTATTTCTGGGCCTCGATTGTTCCACAGACTAATGAAGACTATTTTTGTCCCCATGCATTCCAAAGTTCTTCCTCTCTAAAAAAAATGATCTTAGACAAGGATCCTACTTCATTAATATTAATGGTGGCAAATTTAACATGCATATCTCAACTTGAAATTAACATTTTAAACCTCTAAAATGAAACACGAATAAGAGGTATCACACCTCTAAAACTGGCATTAAAATAATCAGTTCTAACAAAACATTTACAACAAAAATGACCCAAGCTGACATTTGAAAAACAGGCAGCCAAAGAACCTGAACAGTTGCAAATTAGCTAATTATGTTGTCCTCACCGAACTTGGCTTTTTATCCACAACGATCCCTGCGAGCAGCTGAGACTGAGGTCCTGCTGTCTTTAGGTCATATCGGTTTTGCTCCCTTATCTATACAGAGAAAATAAATCAGGTTAGAAACAGATATTTCTCTTTAACAAATCCTATGCCCATCAGCTTTGCAAAGTCACTAACACAAGCAGCAGTGAATGGCTGGAGGATCAAGCTGCATGCTGCTGCACCTAAAAATGAAGAACTCTTCTTCCACCTCAAAACAGACAGCACATGTTGTTTGGCTCTTCCAGTACTCCCAAACATCCACGCTAGCCCCAGATCCTTACATTTCATGTAAGCCAACATTTAGAAATAAGCTCCCAGGAATAGTCCCTGAATTTGTCCTCTCCACTTCATAAATGACACATGTTCAGCTATTAGAGAGAACTCCATGGCCGCAAAGGTTGGTAAAGGTTTTCCTTCTGCGAACACTTTATTATTTTCCCTAAACTAACAGCCCAACCAATATAGATCATATTAAAAAAAAAAAAAAAAACAAAAAACTACAGCAGAAAATTAGGAATAAACTTTCTATGATCCAGTGACATACATCAAATTAAAAACTATTGCCTGGGACATGTATTATTAATCTCTAGATGATTAGAGGGTGCCTTTCCAGTTCTGAGGAAGGAAGTTGCTTCACTTCAGTCCCCAAGGATACTGATATAGTGCTTTCCAATAAAGAAAAAATATGGAATCAAATGAAAAATGTCTTGAATATCTGTTAATACAGTTATGCTGAGGGTGGAGTATTTGGTCAGTCTGATAGTCTGTGTCTTTCATTCTGGAAGGGAAAGCAGCGAGGTATTTCTGTTTACAGAGAGGTCCAACAATAATCTCTCATTTTCGTTTTCTTTTACTGCCATTAGAAATTCCAGCTTAACAAGCACTAGGCAAATTAAAACAGAACAGAGCAAGATTAGAGTCTGAGATTGAATCATGCTAGAGATGACGCACAGCAATTTGGTTTGTGTTGACACCTAATTATCTACTAAATAAAATGCTAAATAACATGGACTACCATTTCCAATCTCTCATTTCCTGAGTTAATAATCATCCGTCACCAGATTACGCACTCAAAATTTAAATATATAAATATTGCATATGTATCTACAGACTTTATGTATATCACACATTTAAATACATGGTTTTGGTGCCAAAAATCACATATAGTGTAAGAACCCTCTTAATAAAATCAAAACATTTGAAAATGTTATTTTACTGCTCTGCTGAATCATTACTTGAACACATAATTTTATTTGGAAATGTTACAATTTTCAGTTCATTACACTTCTTTTACCTTATTTCTCTTTTCCAACACTTCACTTGGGTTTGTGTTTAGAGGAACAAATTGGTTTGGATCTTCAATTTTGATTGGCGTTCCTCCACTAGTCTTGGAAGAGTCATCAGCTTTCATCCACTTAAAGAAGGGGAAACAAGAAGAGAAAGAAGCTAAAATACCCAGTATGATGGAAAGGAACAATTCTCTGTGTTGTCTTACTGTTAAAGAAGAGATATGAAGAAAGGACTTTCTGACTTTATTCTCAACTCCACATGACACCCACAAAATAATCCCAGCTCCTTACAGGTTTGTGTGTTTGCCCAAGAGGATTTAAGTTGCTTTGAACAAGATCACTTTTTGTAAACACTGACATCCATTCCTCAAAAATGCAGTGTTAGCTGTGTACTGATGCTGTACTTAGAAAGGATCACGCTTTCTAGTAACAGGCACGTAGATCCAGAGCTCTCATTCATGCAATCAACTTCCTCCTCTGCTGACCACACATATTGACTGCAGGTTTTTTTCCCTTCCCAAGGAGGGGTTCTGAGGGTGTTTCTGCCAAAGTTTAGAACCTGCCAGCTTGCCAGCAGGAGGAGCTGATGCTTTTACAGTTGTGCTGTGTGACTGGGAGTAGCTGAAGAGCAATAACACACTCTGTAGTCCCACGAGGGCCACCTCTCTGCAGGCTGGAAACTAAGTGTAAGCATCTTGCTGAGCTGCAGGAGGGGGAAAATCTTTATCATCATTAAAAGCCTGTAGCGTGACGAGACCTTTTGAAAGCTGTTTTCACTAAGCTCACAAATAGAAAAGGGACAGCTAGAGATGAATTAGAGCTCGTGTCTCCCTCATGTTAAAAAAAGAGAACAACCCACGGGTGACTTAAAACCTTACTATATTTGGTGGATAACTAATAGCACAAGAAGATCTGGTAGAAAAGCTGTTTTCTGCTTCAGGAATAAGAAGAGCTGGTAAGAGCTGTGAAACCATTGTTGAATTTTGTCATAAACTGTTACTCTTACAGTTAAACCCTCTCTCCTCAAACAAAGGAGACCCTTAGTACCAAAGTCATTAAGTCTCTGAAAAACCTATTTTATTTGCTCAACAAACTTACTTGCTAATCTTGTTAAAGATTTCCTCATATAAACTGTGCATAACTTACTTTCAAGTAGGGCAAAACCAAAGTGACTGTCCAAAATATCAACCTACCGTGATCTTAGTCCTGGGACTGGTTTCCCCGTTCCAGGACTCCTCAGGCACATTAACTTTCAAGTATGTGTTTGGAGAGTTCAGCCATCTTGTCTTTTCTCTCTGTTGCCTCTGTGCAAGGAATTTCAGGGGGGATAGTGGGACTGTATCATCTTCAAAGGAAAAGGCAGTCACAGTGGCTGGGATCTCGACGTCACTCTTATGTCTGGGTTTTTCCCTGACTAATGGTTGCCTATAGGCATAGCCAGTTCTGTATCCCTGTGGAGGAGGAAAATAAGAAAAGAATGTTAAAAAAATTAAAATAAAAATTTTTATTATTAAGCTACTATACATTTGTAAGATGGTGGGACAAAACTGAAGGTCAAAGATTATAAATTCTTATTAACACAAAATACAAGTGACAGGAACAGTGACATATGACAAACTAAACCAAGCAGGAGAGATTTTATATACACTTACATTTACTCTGTCTTCATTTTAAGACACACAGAGAAACCAGAAAAAACTGTTTGCTTTATAGATGCTAATCCTACACTCAGAAGCTTACAGGGACTATACAGATACCACCATCAATGTGCTCTCACCAGGTTGTCCAGCATCCTCATGAGCGCTTCAAATTCTTGCTCCCCAACTTTCCATTTGTGTTGTGAAGCCATATTAACTCCACCTCCTCCCACTGCTGCCACGGCATGTGTGGAAGGCTTGAACTTCTGCAGATCCAGTAGTAGGAGATTGTCTATCCCACCTGCTCCAGCTAATGCATGAACCTGCAGGCATCAAGGAGAGTATTTGTGAAGAGGCTTTTGTATTTTCTGCTTTCTGAACTTGCAGCAGAAACTTGCTTAAATACATGCTGCAGTTATTTTTCAGGTTAGTTTTCTACATTCAAAAAATGTTTTAAAATATACAGCAAGTGACTGTTATGGAAAGCATTATACCATCTACTAATAATTGCACTTTAAAAGGAGTCGATTCAAACTCTTGCTTTCAGAGTAGCTTAAAAACATCTTTCTGCATCACAAGATTAAACATTTTTCATTTGCATAGCTGTTTCAAAATGAAAGAGTGACAGAACTCAAAATAAATGGCAGGGCAAGGAAGGAAAGGAGTGGAAGCCTGCCATTTGCACATTCAAATGCCTCCTTGGGAGGACAGGATCACGGGGGAACAAGTAAGAACAAAGTGCTGAAGTTTCTTGGGATGCACTTAAAAGTTATGAAAGGTGAGGACACTTTCAGTGGTCTCTCTTCACAGATTTTAGGTACCATCTGGATACCCAACTAGGTATCTAAAATTACAAAAAATGGAAACAACTGGATTTGTAATCCAAGTTATTTTTAAATATGCCACCCTCTACCATTACTCTAAAGACCTTCTTTTAATTTGGTTTCACAAATCTGTGATCACAGAGAGAAGCTTCTTTTCTTGTCACAATATTCAGCTTCAATAAAGGAGCTGGCTCTCGAGAGATCTTAAGTCACACTTCCCCATGCAGTGAGTACCAGCAAATCTATTATCTGACAGATTCCCTGCATGAGGCTCATTCTGCACAGCATGGAACAAAACCTTCTGTACCCTTACAAGTGTAACACCACTGAGACTGTGTCGGTGTTCCTAGAATGAGTATTTGTGCTGTTCTCTCAGTCTTTCCTTGATTATTTCAGTCTCTCTGACTTTGACCTGGTATACAGGATTACTGGATTCCACAACCCCAAAATTGTGTAATGATTAGAGACCTTCCCATCTGGAATGTAATCTGTAACTCTGCGGTGAGAGTGTTTGAAACTAAACTCAGATAAATTCTCTCTCACCTGTGTTTCACAGGCCAGTTGCACATTGAAAATATAGTGGAATGCTTCTTCCAGTGTCTCTCCTAGTGCTACCACACCATGGTTTCTCAAGACTAATACCTAGAAAATGAAGACACTAATGTTAAATGGTAGAAACTGGAGCAGGACATGCAAATTGTTTATGAAGAGCATGGATGAGGTTGAATACCTTGCAACTGGGTCCAAGAACTTTTTGAAGTTGAATTCTCTCCTCCTGTTCATCAAGAGATCCCTGGTAGTTGTAATAAGCAACATCTCCCAGAATCAGAGCCTCTTGTGATATGGGAAGGATGCCACACTTCATAGAGGAAACCTGTTTCATGAAAATGAAATGTTGATAACAATCCCCCCACACCAGTCTGATTTGCAATAGGGTGACAGAGGTGCTGCTACCCAGCCTAGGGACAGATTCACTAGAGGAAGAGACAAATTATTTCAACTAAATTAATTTTTGTGAATTTCATCCATGTTTAATTCTCACCTTACTTAATGATTTTTCCTTCTTTCCCACACTTAGTAACTTGAAAAAGCTAGTATAAAAGAAATTATTCATTCCTTTTTTTGTGTCTGTAGTCAAGGAATGTGTATATATATATATATATATATATATGCATTTATAGGTAAAATAATAAGAATTTAGTTATTTTAGACAAGTTCTTTCAGGCCTCCTTACATTTTATCATTATTATAAAGATCATTTAAAGTTTATGTTAACTATAACATTTAAATAGTGAGGTAAATCTAAACTAAACATAACTATTAATTAAACCACTTAAAAATGGAGCTGCATCATGCAAATGATGATGACTTATACAGCACATTATATTATCTAGGATGCTATAAATGAAGCCTGTGTAAACAATTTGCTTACAACCTTCTCAACCTGAGTATAATAATCTCTGAGCATCAGTTTATCCCTCTCCCATTTCACTGTGGTGGCCCAGCCCTCCCTCTGTTTATTTGATAATCTCACACCTTTCTTTACCAGTGCAGTCGATATTAAAAAAAAAAAAGAAACTGATGCGAGCACAAATACGCCCTAAGCTCCTAAGGTCAAGCTGTTTTCTTTCAGTGTGGGTCAGAAAAAGGACTTACAGCAGCTGTGGCAGGGGTGTGTATGTGTATGACACATCTGACGTCGGGGCGGGTGGAGTAGATGGCCACGTGTGGGCTGAAGCCTACACTGTCAATGCTCAGAGCTGTGCTTCCCTGGTCCACTACATCTCCAAGGATGTTCACTTTAACCTGAAAAAGGCAAACAGACAAATGATGTTCAGAAACTTTGCGGAAACTTCAGTTATCTAGAAAATACCCCTCCTTTCTTACTTAGCACCAAATTTCCTCCCGCACATTTCGGGTTCAGAGCGTGAAAAAAACGGGGAGAGCAGCCATGAATCTGTAAGTCAATAAACCACCCTGATGTACAAGCCCCTTGACAGCTGTTGGAAGTTCAGCCATGGAAGAAGTAAGGCTAAGACTCTGAGACAACATATATTCCACTTCAGTCTGGCTGACCTTTCCTTGTTTCTGACTTTCAAAAATACATTTCATTAACATTTCCTACATTTTAAATACAAAGATAATTCAGACTCTGAGAAATTTTCAGTAAGAACATTCAATACACAAGGAATTTTCAATTTCATGGGAACATTAAAATAATAATTCCTGTATCAACTAAAAACTACAGCAGGGCCATATTTAATGGTATTTTGGTTCTGTATTTCCTGTGTAGTACTACCAATCTCATTTTGGTACCCCTTTCACCTTGAGGCACTTTCTTTACAGATATGCACTGACATGAAGAGCATATGGCACGTTCTGCACTACAAGATGGCCTGGAACTTCACCCAGCTCATTTGTTGGGTCTGGGGAAGATTACTTAACTTTATCTCCTCACTTCTAAAGGTAAGAGCTGATTCTGATAACACTACTCCTACAGAGTCATTTCACATGTATTACCACACTGTCAGGTTATAAAAGGCTGCTGTTACACTGAGGCTACTGATGAGATTCTTCAGACAGGAAAACAAAACTTTGCTGCTCCACATTGAAGCGGGAGATGAAGCAGAAAGTAAAGCTAAACCCAAGAAGAAATACTGAGGACAAGGGGAGCTCCTATCTAAACAGTCAATCAGCTTTTCATCTGATAAATATTAAATTAACCCAAACAACAGCATAATTATAGAAGTCCATTTTAGCAGCCACAAAAGTATTTTAGAAAACAGGTTGAGTCTTGGTGGTTATTACAGTGGGTGAATCACGTACCAAATTAGAAGCTGAAGCTTCAGAAAAGGACAGCCCTCTTGGAATGATTAGAATGTGGTCATGTTCTTTGCTTACTCTTACCTGCAAAGGAAGAAGGAAGTGGATTACTGATCTACTTTATGTTACTCAAGGAGAAAAATAATTTGAATGGATAGGTGAGATTCTAAATAAATTTTTTTTTCTCTAAAATACTTACTGTGATATAGGCATTTGGCAAATGTGCCCACCCAAACAAGTCAGCCAATCTATATAAACTGGCTAACTTGCAACGAGTAAGTTTTTCTCCCTTGACAAATGAGGAAGTATCTACCCCAGGTAGGTCATTGATGGGTGTAATCATTCCATGGCCTGAAAAACAGACAAAAGTAGATGACAGCCAGTTGGACAATTAAATATATTGCCAGCTATGCCACGATCTTCCAGAGAGAGAGTATTAAAATTGTTAGCAAAGCAGTACCAGCATTTATTATACTGGATAAAGGTTTCCCTGAGCTTTCTCCTGAATTAATATCCTATATAGGACTGAAACCATACTTTAAGATATTTGTCACTAATGAAGTATTTTTACATGTTACTTTGAATTTTTTTGCTACAAGAGAAGACATTCCTTGTGGACTTCTTATACCACCAAACTACTATCAGAGACATATCAGTCTTAGCACTTCAATTCAGGCCTAATGAAGAAATTAGGATTACAGAAGGAGTTCTCAAACCCTCAGACAGAAGGAATTGCCTCTTAGCAGAGAAATCACAAAGATTAATTTCTCTCTTTGACTTGTGACTACACAAACATACCCTTCTCCCCTTCACGAATGCATGATACCCTTTTGATTGCTCACAACCTTTGTTTACAGGGAAAGTTAAGACCGAAAGAGGTAAGAGTAATTCTGTTTTTCAACCAAAGGAGTGTGCACTTTGAGATCAGTCCCCACTGTCTCTGGCAAATGCAGCAGAGACAACAGTTGGGCGCAGAATCTCAGTAACCAACCAGAGACGTGAACACGAGGTTATCTGGGCTCTCTGTTCCCTTCCACTCATTTTGTTAAATAAACCCTGAAGTACCATTTTGGGACCAAATCTCCAAAGATGATGAATGCTGACAGCTGCCACTGTACTTCAGGCTTGTAAGCTCCCATACGATGTCCACCCACAGAATTTAAATTGACTTGAACGTTTCAGTGCTTCATGACTTGGAAAGAAGAACTTGGGTGTTAACTGAGAGATCCCAGTGACATCTTTACAACTGGAGTGCAGACTACAAGCTGCTCTTAACTGTGGGAGCTGTTTTTCTGATGATTCAGTTTGGCAGGGTATCCTCCCCACCTCGGGGTTGTTTTTTTTTTTAGCAACAATTTATATGCAAGAGTAGAAAAATAAAGAAACTATATGGTAATTTATTTCACATATCAGTTTATATTAATGTTAAAGTCCTAATAGTAACACAGCACAACATTTTGTTCCCTGTGTCAGTTAAACTTTTATTAACAAATTATAGAATAACTGAATTTGAGGATTCCAACTGCTTTGTATATCGTTATACAAATCAAAGAATTTGAGAGAAAGGAGCCTAAAAAGGCAAGCTAAGGCCACCATCTGTACTACTTCACAGCTGAAGCAAGCTCTGACAGAATTTTTATTCAAGGAAAGAGGAGATCCCAGCATTGCTAAGCACTGGTAACATTAAAAAAAAAAATAATAAAAAAATAAATAAAAAAGCAGTTACATGTATAATTCACTTACTGAGTGAAGATGAGGAAAAACCTGTAAAAGTGCTCCCTGTAATGTAGTCAGCAATCTGCTGTAATGCAAGCAGTCCAGTGGGGTTATTGCCCTTCTTCATCTGTTCTTGAATAAGGCATTCCAGATCTTCTCTAAAAGCCTGTAGAAACATTTGAGAATCATCAAGGAAACCTGGCCTTGATAATCTTATTTCTATTATAGGTGGGGCTGGTAGTTTTGCCTCTTATTAATGTTACATGAAACTTCCCCTTAGACTTTGTTTTTAGCTGTTTTAACTTTGCCAGACTTCATCATCCAACCTAAACTTTGTACACTAGGTATTGGCAATTTGTGGGGCAGAAAGGAGGAGTTTGATCACAGAGAATTTGCTACTTTCCAGCACATGACAAGAAAAAATGTATTTTTTTTTTTAAATTATAAAACCCATCTTTATCAATAATGAAAGTGTTGTCCATATTTTGGAAGAGGTACTTGAAATTTGAACCAGGCTGTGTTGCTTTCTGTGCTGGATACTTTTTTTATAATGTAATCCCTCTGAACACCCATTCAAATTTGATAAAGTTATAAACAACTGGAAAACTGGAGCTCATCCATGCTCAAGTAATATCACAGACATGCAAAAACTAGAAGGAGCTATCTCCTCTTTATTTCTTTCTTTCCCCAAAGGGAAAAACCCTTCCTTCTTTTTCTGAATAAAAGTGTCTGGCAAGACCAAGAGATAAACTCTTGCAGAATACATCATGGTATCAAATTCATTATACTATGCACTGTGGAAAAAGCCTGTTCTTTGAGATGATAAAAAGATTATACCTTATCTACAACAACCTCCTGTCCTAGGATCACTGCAGTCCTGACATTTCTATACTAAGTAAATTCTGTTCCTTCAAACTTCCATTACAGGTGACATTTTCTACCCCTCTCATTACTTCTTGGCAGCACCTTGCAGCTTTTCCCCAAACTAGCAGTACCCGAAGCTACACACAACAAGAGCTGAGGTGGATTTTGAACACTCCTGCTGGCTCATTCCAAAAAGACATTTGGTGTCTTTGCCACGCAACTGGCTCCTATTATAACTCCAGACTATTCCCTGTAAGTAATTGCTCCTTTCAGTTTGCCTTCCCTAGCAGAGCACTTACTCTCAATTAAAGAAAGAAAACAGTTCTCTATGACAAATGTAATTTCTTCACTGAATTTTAATTCAGTCCTTTAAAACACCCACTCTGTTGGGTAAAATCCATCAATCTCATAACAGTCTGCTCATCGAGATGTTTTGATCAGTAAGAGAGAGTTCTACCAGACCCCCAAAAAACATCTCCAAGACTCTGCTTGATAAGGCCTCCTCAGCTGGAGAGTTGAGCCTCCATAACTACTGATTACCAAGTTTTCAGACACCCGTGCTCTCCTTAGAATAATTTTGTCAGGATCGTGTCCGTATCTAAGACTCACCAGATTTCTATAAGGAAAGCCTCTAAAAATTCCCACTGACTGACTCTGCATGGATCTGTTGCACGGATCTCTCAGTGTAGACCAGAATTTTCATGTGGCTTCCCCCAAACAGCTGAACAACCTCTCACCAGCCTGAAGATGCACAGGCAAAGTCAGATTTTTCCCTTTAGTGGCTGCTGCTGGTAAGGTCTATGCCACAGGATAAAACAGCAGATGAGGAAAAGGAAAGAAAAACCACGGAATTGAGAGGGGAAAGGAACTTAAGCAGGAGAAAAGAAGTGGAGGACAGTGAGCAATGGTCATAAACTAAAATACACGGAGTTCCACCTTAGCATGAGTAAGAACTTTAGATTGAGGGTGGCAGAGCACTGGATCAGGCTGCCCAGTTACCTGTATTAAATAATTCCTGCTTCAATTCAACAAGGACTACAAAAAAGATCTGCAAAAACATTAACAGTAAACTCTTATTAGTCATATTCAGACTTCAGGATTTGTTTTTTAACCTGTACAAGTAACATTACTTCTATAGCAGAAAAAAGGTAACATATTCTGGGAAATTTCTCACAGAAAGATTTTTAGTTTATTGCCTATTGTATTTTTATTTCTTCTTTCTGGTCATGTTATTTTCATTCTTCTGAGCTTAGTTTTGTACTCTGATGCTAACAGTAGTGTGTTTCACATTTGCTGAGACTACTGCAAATGAGGATTTAGGGTTGTATCAACTTAAAGCAAACAACCAGCTTCCCTTAAAAATTGTTTTAGAAATAACAGAAGACAGGTAAGAGCCAGGAAAGTGGCAAATGTGGAGGTTTGGGGTGAGCTGAAAAACAGAGGCGAGAATACGGATAAAGTGCATAAAATCAAGTATGCAATTTATCCACATGCCAGTGCATAATGATATTTTATAGCAGCCTTCAGCCTGTCACATGCATTCCTTCATGGATATTTATGAATATTTCAATACATTTCATTCACTGCTACAGACCTCTAAAACTTGGAACTGTATATCCTTAGATAACCATCCCACATGCGCTAACACAATCATCTTCCATTTCTGGTAATTCCCAATGGGCTATTATGAAGAGCACCACCTTCTTGTGGTCAACAATTTATCGTTAGTAAGAGCCATTAAATGAGCGATATTTATTAGATATTTATTTCACTGTACAAGATAGTGGTTTTACAGAAATCAATCTTGTAGGGCTCTGATTCTGGGATCTGACCCACTCAGCAGCAGGAGCCTGCTTCTGAAAAGCTAACTAGAACCTGGAGACCAAGCAGTTTGGTTCTGCTTTAATTTGTGAGATTGTAATATATTTATATATGTGTGGCATTACACTGCCCACAAGTGATCAAGCAAAAATCATACAAGTAAGTCATACTGGAGAGAGATGTTTTCAAAGAGGTGACAAATGTGCTGCTCGGGCACAAAGCAGGTATTTTTCAAGCAGAAAGGTCACTGGTAATTTCAGATGTAATATTCGACAAGAAAATGCTGACAAAGGAAATGCTGTACTGTCAGATGGATGAAAAATTATGTTATACAGCTGTATGCTCAGCATTGTTCAATCAAGGCAAAGTTTCAGCTCTGGGAATTAGTAGGCTCTCTCAGAACATGCGGATTATTTTTTTGTTTGTTTGAAATCACTATAACTTTAGACATGATACGCTAAGAGCAGTGACTTTTTACAGTGGGGTAAAAGTCCCAAAGTGAGCAGCACAGCACTTCACGGCTGCCCATGATCCCACCAACACAGCTGGACTGGGCCACCTGCCTGCGCCTGCACCAGTGCCACAACAACAATGTAGCCTGGATAACCCATCCTTCCACAGCTGGGAATCATTTCCTGTTTGCACAAGCATCCTTCTGCCTTCAGGGACCTCACCTGCCCAGCCAAGCACCTGTGTCCCCCCTTGTTTGTGCTGAAACAGCACTTCAAGCATCAGACTGAACGTTTGCATAGGAATTATCCCATGGTATAAAAACTGGGCCCATAACAGCAACTGGAAAGGAGATACAGCAGCATTTCAGACAAGATGCACAACTGGGAGGATGCTGAGTAGGGCTTTTATTCATCTGGCAGCAGCAGACACCCAAGTGAGTAACCTGACCTTGGTAGACTGCAGGCTGCCGCTCTGCTTCCACCACATCCACCTTGAGTGCCACTCCACCACCTTGCTCTGAGATATTAATTTCCCCACAACTCACCAGTAAAAATGAACAGGGCAGCTCAGCCTGTGCCTAAAACTATTTCCAGAATGCTACTCTTTCAAAAACTGTAGTCAGCTTTTTTACAGCCTTACATGATACTGCACAGCCTGCAGAGCAGACACAGCTTTTCTTGATGGAGTCATTAGTATAACGATTAGGTCAAGGTCTTTCTAATAACATAAAATTACTTCTCCAGAAATATTTGCAATCATCTTCCAAACACACATCATGGACTTAGGCAGTGTAGATAGAAAATCTTTCAACTTAGATCCTGCAACAGTTCTCTGAAACTGGAGAGTGAAGTTAACAAGCCTTGGTTCTGACTAATTTACTTTCATTTTCTTTCAGAAGGACAGTCTAAGTGTGAGCTGACAGTGTAAATTTGGGCTTTTAAGAATTAAAGCAACATTTGCATGTACCAGTTGGTAACTAGTATTTTTCAGTCAACATATGCAGACAGAACTAGAATAATTAACTTGCTAGAATAACCTATTTTACATGGATACACACATATGTAGCGCAGAATAATGATGTTGCTAAAAAACTTAGTATTAATCTCTTCATCTTGGTAGGCAGCTCTCTGAGCATATTAAGAAGTACACAGGTTTATAAAGTATTTTGACTATCTATGCTGTTTCTTTTTTGTTGACCACTGATTTCTACATGTATCCAAGTAAAAAGAAATAGAAATAAAATAATAAGGAAATAACAATGGTATATACAAGTCATCTACAAATACTTCACATCATTGCAAACCTTTAAGAGGATAAAGCACATGCTCACGTTAGGACTAATTACAGTAACGACCAAACAGTTTCATGTCATTCTACAGGAAAGTAGCCAAAAAAGATATGTGAGGCCCCTACCTTCCACAGCAGCATTGCTGTTACACTAAGAGCTGTTGAATAATACAAGAAACCCATTCACCCATTTTTATCAGTTTCTAATATCTTAAATCCATTTTTAAAAAGGTTATAATTCAACTTATCTACATACAAATGCACCCACAGAGAGTCTCTAAGCCAAATCTCCACCACTGAAGAAAAGTTTCTAAACTTAACTGGTATTTTGTCCTCGAGAGCGAAGAGACGTTAATTTTGATTCCTGTGCTGTAAACACAGCTGCCCGTGAGAGGAAGACCTGCACTGAAACAGCCGACACGGCTCCTAACAGGCTCTTTCAAGACTGGAGTATAGATACAAACACCCGGTGCCCTAAGTGGAAAAGGGTGGAGTTGCCCACAAAAAAACCGCCAGAGAGTGAAGGCTGGCGGGGAGAAGATAAGAGTCACAAAAAGTGTTTGTCAATGCTGTGAAAGAGAACAAGGGGGAGGGGGCTTCTGTGTTCAGACAAAAAGAAGCAGCCTCAGTAACAAGCACGGGGAATTAGCTGAAGTTATAATAATCTCTTCACTTGCACTGAGGGTACCTGGGCTGGATTTGGTGACTTGGCTGACAGCAAGGTGATCCCCACACAGGGCTCAGCCTGTGCCAGTTTTTCCAGCTCCTCTAACCTGGTGCACACTGGCTGTCCTCTGTGAACTGCAGCAGAGTGTTTACTCCTGTGATAAGCAGCCTAGAGATACCCTATGATTACAGCCAAACCTGGAGCACTGAACTCCTTTGCCAAGCCCATCTCCAGCACACCCAGCCCCAGAGTCCCAGCGCCAGCCACTCACACAACTGCTGCTCTGCATGGGGGTCTGGGTACCTCCACTGTGTTCTCTCATGGAGTAAATCCATACTATACCTTGCTAAAAACAATATAGCCAATAAAATTTAAAATGTTAGGAGAAATTGAATTTCAGCTCGTCAGGGGTCTCACGCATTTCTAAGCATAATTAACTGGGCTTTTCAGGAAGTGCAGGATGTGGAAGTGTGTGAGTACACATGGTGGCAATGCACTAGGAGGGATGGCAGAGCTCTTGCAGGGTGTCCTGGAAGCACGTGCTCCTGCAGCCAAGGAGGACAGTCACCAGTCATGGCTTTCCAAGGTTTTCCAGGTATTGTTCAACATGCATCTGTGGGCATTCATATCTAATGAAAACCAAGCGGAAAGGAGCAATATGGAAATAGAGGGGAGTGAAAAGTAACCCATTTTTAAGGTAAGAAAGCAGGGAAATACTCATGATGTGCACTTGTGGTGCAGGACACTGGTGTGAATTGACAATGCATCATCGCAGCTATAGAAATGATAGCTAGGCAGTGAGATCTCTTGGGTCCTCACAGAGATCTAGTGGACAGCCTTGATTTGAGACAACATTACCCTGAGCACAGATTCCCTCTGACTTAAAATGCTGTCACAGCACAGAGGGGATCCTTGAGGGACATTTTGTAGTATGTCTTCAATGAGATGCCAAGTTGAGCTCTTGCCTCTGGGTGAACAAAATGCTGCACAGGTTGTATGACAACAAAAGCATGCAATTAAATAAACTATTGCAATGAGAAGAGAGCCATGACTTCCCAGCAGGAAATCAGGAAGATGTCAGAGAAGACAAAAGCGAGAACGGGAGCTGCGAGGCGAGAGGACTGCCCAGTGAGGAGGTCCTCAGGTGATGTAAAGGGTTGTGAGTCCTTTGTGGCCAAGGGGTGAGGCTTCTGAAGGATGTGAGAGGCTTTTGAAGCTCTGAGAAAAGAGCAGTAAAAGCCAATACATATCAGGAACTGAAAGGACTTTGATATTTTTAAGAAAATAAACTTCCCCAAAAGGGAGTGGTATTGCAAAAATACTGGATGTTCACTCAATACAAAATAAAGTAAGCTAAACAACTGCAAAAGCCGTGGAAGAAATAAATTAAATCATCCTTCATCTCTGTCCTGATGGTTTGAAAATAACACAGCCAGAAAAAAAATTCAAGTGTGGGTGGGATTGCTTGTTTTTGAGGAGAAAAATCTGCCTGCATGCTGCATGCTAAGGCAGACCTCTGAATAGAAGAGTTGCTAAGCTGTATGGTTATCTCCCCACTTTTTTTGAGCAAGACCGGCTAGTGTGGGAGGCAGGGGGGTGTGTGCATGTACAAGGCAGGAAGGAAGAGAGGTACAGTAGAGAAACACATTTTTAACCTCAGCATAACCCCCCAAAATTTTGCAATCTGGATGGGTTGACCTGAACCTTCATGTAATGGCAGTGTCAAGCCAGAATGTCCCCAAACACCCTGCTCATGTCGTGATGGGGTGGTAGACACTCTCTAGATCCAGCATGAAATTAAAGCAAAGCCTGATGAGATCCTGCCAACACAGAGCTCAACTTAAGAAGAAAAAAACCAAGCTCCAAATGGCTGTGTTTTACATGTAAAAATAGCAAGCACACATCCAATGGGTCTCAAGAAGCCACACAAAATTTCACTGGTAAATTAAAAACATAAACAGGATATCTAAATTCCAATAACCTTTACATAAAACAGCTGTTCCACTCATCTCTTCAGACACATCTTCTTACATCAGTAAAAATAATGAAGTATATCTCATATATGAGCACGCCTTGTGTGTGAGAATGCATCCTCTTCCATTTCCACCCTGACCTGTAGCTTTCCCTCCAATACAGCAATACAAAGGAGATGTCAGGTACTCCTCAGTGCAGTTTAAGCCCTGACCCTAATTTCCTGTTAGGTTACACACACTGTCGTGTAGTTAGCCTTTCTGCTGTGTGGATAATTGTTTCACTGGAAGCAGTGTGGCACTGCTGCCTGCCTGCAGAAACATCCAACACCTTCCCTGCTTCACCATGGCTGTGGGGATTTTCTCCCATCTAGATGTTCATTCAGCTCTTCAGTGCTGAACTGGCTGCTCAGTTTTCACAAACACCATAACTGCACAACCACTGCCATTTTTTCTCTTTTTTTTTAAAAGTGTTTTAGGAGTTTCTGGTTGCTATGGTGAGGGCATCAGAGAAATGCTAGAAGGAAATAAAGGCCAGAAGGACTTGTATACCATAACTGAAATAAGGGGTTTGATGGTATAGCAAATATATGTTTGCTCTTTCGAAGACATAGTAACTCTGTGTAACAAGCAACATATGACTGTTTAGCATACAGACAAAACTGTTTTTAATTGCAGAGTTAAGTTGGAAAATATAAAAAAACCCAAAACAACCAACCCATCTTTTCAGATTTTGGATATATTATAGGGTAAGTATCTTGGACCCAATAAGCAATAAAATTAGCCTACCCCATAAATGTAGTACCCTTCCTTTAAAAATAACAACATGCCACCTGAATCCTCTGAAAGTGAAGACATTACTAAAATAAACCTAAATGGCTTTATGCTAAAGATTGGCCAGTAGTACTTCTGGATGCTATCAGCCTGTGCAGGCCCAGCTGATCTTAATTTCTTTCCACCTTTCTAACAGACACAGAACAGCAAACATGTTCAGTTTATCAGATTCTCCAGGCTATCAGATGCTCAGGGGCTACATGCATTATTAGGCAAACACATCTGAGAACTCACTGATAATGTCAGGACACTCTCCATGGGCAATGGTCATAAAACAACAATGATTTGTTTAAGGTTTATTATGAACAGACTCCAAGACATTAGCAAACATCAGAGGTAATGGAAATAGCTTTTCAGTAGCTTTTAAATTATTTAATTTAGGAAAGGGAAATTGTGCATCAGAGAGGAGTAGTCAGATTGCACATTAGTACAGGCACCGAGCAGCACATCAGAGAGATGCAGCAGCTTGATGTCTGAAGATGTCTGGTCAGGCCTGTAGCCCTTACAATAACATGCACTGAATAAAATACACTGTGGTTCCTGGAATATATTCTCTAATTTATTTTCTTGCTAAAGGATTTAGATTTTCCTACTTGAAAGAAAGACAAAAAGCTTGTTAATAAAACCATATTAAATTAGTACCTAAGCTTCCTACTGTGACAGTGATTAACCCTTTAGTTCTGCACCTTTGCTCAGAGAAAGTGCATGTTCAAAGCTCACCTCAAGTCTGTACATACTGTACATTTAAGACAGTTACTATCCCTGCTAGATACACTTCATATTTACTAATACTTGCCAGAAGAGGAATCAATGACTATTTCTTTGATCTGAACGCATATATCAAGGCTTGGTGAAGATATGCATTTATATATCTAAGACTGGGTGAAGATTTACCAGCGAACAAACTTCCTTAAACTGTCTTGTAACTTCTCTTCCTCTTCTTCTAAACACTTTCTAACTATATTCTCTCTGTCAAGTGGAATAATCTAGAAAAGCAACTGAGTTCTACGAAAATGTCTAACACAATGTAATTCTGCAGCTATAGAACAAAACCACTACAGACGATACTCATCAATTCAATCCCGAACCTGTGTCACATAGACCGGTAACAGGAACAATACTTTCTGGCCATTTTGTGATGAATTTTAAATGCAGGAGAACAAGGTTAACACTTTCAGGCCTGAGTCCCAGGAACAGTATGGCACACAGCAGCTGGAGCCTGGAAGAAACACTGCACCTTCCACCCCCAAATAAATTATGACATTTTCTTGAAGGATATTTGGTCACAGATACTGCATAAAAATGCTTTTATTTCCTTGCGTGACAAATCACAGCAGAGTTCCTCTAAATTTTCTGTATCAGGAAAAGAGAGAATAAAAGGAGATACTTGAGGGGAAATGGGAGCTCAGACAACTCCTCCTCATGCCTGATCACACACAGCTCCCACGTTCCCATTTCTCTCTAAGCCAAGCAGGCAGCAGGCCCCTGGCTTATTTGGACAACTGCTGCCTTACACAACAAAAACTTGCAATTTATTGGCAGCTCCAAACAGTCACTTTCCAAAAAGTGCTGGGCTCAGCTTCTCTTGCAGCAGGACACTGACAGCAGCCCAGCAGCTCTCTGTCCCACAACCTGCTGTTAAAACAGCAACTTAAACTCAGGGGTTCATACCCCTCTTCACACCGCTTCCTAAAATCTGCATGCTGACACTGCATCTACTAAAAGAACCACCACAGAGGCTGCAGCAAAGGGACATTAATTACATCTGGCAGACTTGACGAAAGGTGCCCCAAAATGTTAATGAAATAGTTACACCCATCAGATTCAATACTGTGATCAAAAGGACCAAAAAAACCCCCACACATACAAACCCAAATGATCTCTCCAGCTTATTTTTATCTGCTAGGCTAAAGATTCAGTCTTTGCTGTGAGTCCTGGTTACTCATAATGTGAGCGTTTTCACAGGAATGAGTAGACTCTGATCACATTTTACAATGGGGTATTTAACATTAAATTATCATGATTAAAACATTATGCAGTACCTCCTTAGAGTATTTTCTTTATAAAAGAGCCTGGCTGCAAACCCAAGCTTGCACAAATTGACTTGAAAAATAATAAATTCCTTAGTCAACAGGTTCACATTATATTCAAAGCAACACACAGATCCAAGAGACACTTCACAACAACCCTTTAGCAAACAATCCTGTTATTCATGGATGACTATAATAGGGTGATTACTAACAGCTGTTCACAATCTCATTACATATGGAAAAGCTTCCAAAAAAATTACAGAAGCACCCCAATTTACAGAGGAACTGTAGACAGGAGGATCTCTAAAGCTGCTTACCGCCTTCCCAGTCCCATTACCTGCAATACTCGCATTACACCCAGATACCCCCAAAGGATCACCCTCGCACAGGCCTTACTCACTCCCTATGGCTTCAAAATACTCAAGGCAACAGTATTACTTTCCAACGTAGTCATCAGGTTAAGCCCAAAGAATACAGGTATTAAATTATAAATTAAAACTACTATGAGTGTGGTTCAATCGATTTAATAGTTTTATATGTAGTCTATGCACGTACTGAACTTATACAACCAGTAGATGAGTGCTAATATGGCGAAGCAGGGGTATGATCACCCTCAAGGACATAAAAAGAACATAGTCTAGCTTCTAAATAAACTTAACCCAATTATAAATGTTAATTAAAGCATTCCTGATGCAAGTGATAGGTTAATATTCAAACCCAGAAAGCAGAACACCACGTAATGCCCTAATTTGTTCCTATTTGACCGGTGACTCCTCCACTCTCTTCGCTGACCCTAAGTTTTAATTAAGTTCCCTGCAGCCAGCCACATCTTCTTGTAATACTGCAGTGAACCATAAAAATATTAAAGTATCAGGAGGAAAAAACCAACACAATAAAGGCTGCTTGTCCACAGACAAAACACCATGCCAACAAAATGCTGGATAATATGTTTAGCAACTCATTGTATAAGATGGTCCAGAGATATTCTATCTAGCTGTGACACAGATTTAGTTTTTTATAACATCCTTTCCTTTTTACTCCCCATTAATGGCACTCACAGGGCTCTGCAGTATCTGGGTGACCCTCTTCCTCTGCTCCATCATATTGAAGTCCTGTCTCAGGTCAGGGGACATGTTCCTCTCCCGGATGTACTCGGGGTCATTCTCATTGATGCGATCGAAGTACCGCTCTTTGTGAGGCATCGTGGCAGCGGGAGGAGTAGTGATCACCACCTGGTTGGCATCAGCACTCATGCTTCAATAGTGTGGATGGAAGGCTTCCCCTGAAACAAATGGAAAACAGGGAAAAATGGTAATTCAAAGGAGGGCAGTGCATATCACTTCTAAGTCTGGACTACTAATGTTCCTTCTCATCTCTGCAGACCATCTAAAATGAAAGAACAAGTCAATAACTATCACAATCTGGAAACTTAGGAAAAATTCTAGAAAATGTTTAAAAACCACTAATAGGTTCCCAGATAGCACACAACCATCTCTATTCAAAGTAAAATAAAAACCCAACAGCACAGAATTAAGAATGGCATTTGAAATGACCATTGAACGTTTTATGACAAACCTTTCTGTATCATTTTACACTGCACTTATCACCTCCCAAGGTTTTTATATAGCTCTCCTTCCTGAGCTGTTTGAGCAAACACCCAAAAGACAAGGCCTGTTTAGTGTCTGCTCAGAGCTCATCTCCCAGCTTGAATGAAGACATTCTACAATTACAGCATTTCCAAAGCATCTCATAACTCTGGTTTAAAGACAAGGCTTCAGGACACTCAAAGACCACCAGGGAATTTCCACAGAGCTCCAGCTGGTGCCTGCTCTTTCAGAAGACACTTGGAGACACTGAGGGAACTGCAGAGAAGGTTCTGTGTTGGGTTACACAGCATTGAGGCCATATCCACAGCAAACAGCTGAGCTTTAGCTTTTCTCCTTTTGCATGCAATTGCATGCAAAGTCTCAGTGAAGCTCATTAGATTGGGAAAAGAAAAAAAAACACAAGAAAACTTTCATGTCTTGGTAGAAAGCTTAAAAACCTCATAATAAAACCTGATAAGCATTTGTAAACACAAACAGAACTGGATCAAAAGCAAAGAAGCAGACACCTGAATTTTCATACAAAGAATCAGGCTCAAAAGCATACTCAGGAACACAATTCTTCAAAAGCTACTGAAGAGGGACACTTTCTCAGGTTTGAGGAACAAAGAGAAGAAGGATTTGAAGAAAGAGATAGTGTATTATGAAAATACCTTTTAACATGCAAATATCTACATTCAATAATATATTTAATATAAAAATATTTGCATGTAAAAATATTTGGTATGTAAATTTACATCTTCAGAGGAAAAAAGCTTGAGTCAAGCAGTGTTGAACAGCGTGGTTTGACATCCTGGTATCAGAGGAGCAAAGTGTCCTTGCTCTGTGGCACAGCTCTCCCATCCCTCATTGGGGTCACTGCAATTACCATTTATTCTGCCAACAGTGAGCCAGCGTGGATCATCTGAACTGCTTCCACTGTAATCTCACATATTTCCCAGGTGAAACACTGGGAAGCCCTGTTGAAACCAGCTTCAGCAGCCCAAGCCCTCCCCCTGCCTGCAGCATGTCCTTTCAGTCCTTGCGCTGCACCCTCTGCTGCACAGCCACGCCACGGCCCAGGCTGGCAGGAGGATGCAAATTGGTTTCCAGCCAGCTTCCCACACTGATTCCCAAACGGCTTTGCTGACACACTGCAAGGGAGAGCACAAGGATGAAATCTTGGGGCACTGCAGTCCTGTAACCAAGTATGAAACTCCAGACCTACAGAGCTGGGAAAGTATTAGCAGGTAAGAGCCCAAAAAATCACATCTATGACTTTCTTGTATATTACAGATTATGATAAAATTTGGGATTGAGATTAAATACAACAGTTACTACAGGTTTAATTGGTTTTGTTCTTTCTGCTATTTCTTTCTTCCAGAGAGAGACAGAGAGGGAAAGAAAACATCATGTGGGATGCAACATTGTCCAGCTGCACACACAGAACTCCCAGGAGGTACCTGGCATGCTGGATGAACATAACATATTCTGGGATTTATAATTCACATCCTGGAGACAAGCTCCATGAACTCTGATGGCTTCATTCCAGAGGCTGTGGAAACACATTGGTGAGTTTTGCATTTGCTGCTCGGGTGCAGTAGGAGTTCATTCAGCATTTACTGACTGACTGACGGGAAACCTGGTGTTTGGGGATGTTGGGGAGAAAACAAGTGCCTTGCTTCAACGAAGTCAGAGTTTGCGAAAAATCTGATAGAAGTATAAAAGAAGCTGAAGTTTTTCAAAAGAACTAGTGCTGGGATCTGACCACTGCTCAGCTTAGAAAAGACACTGTTATAAATGTAATCATGTATTATGTCTCCCCTCCTCTGCGCTGTGTCTGCCTTCCCTCTCCCCTTGCCCAAAATGGTGAGGTTTAAAACCAAAAAGGAAAAAAGCATCAGGAGAAAATATAAGACCATGAGATCACTGGCTAAATGCCACAAGGTATGAAGAGTTTGAGACCAGACCTGTCAGCCTCTACTGCTTTCCATCTGTGTTAGGGTAAGAACCTCCATCTGAGCCAGAACAGACACCTTCCAGCACCTGCAAGTCTGAAAATGCAGATAGCAAGAACTTTGCTTGAACTGGTGACCAGCTGTGACTCCTGCTCTTTTCCTCCTTCCCAGGAGTTGCCTTATTTGACCATTTTTCCCCCTAAAATGCTCCTGAATCCTGTTAACCCCAAGCAGGAGATTTGCTCAGCTGCTGATCGACTCAGTTGGCTGGATCAACTACACGCATGTCTGAACTTCAAAACACATTTATTGTTATTATTATAGGTTTATAGGACATAATTAGTTCAAGCCCATTACTTTACAATTCATTCTTACAGTGACAGAAAAGCCCATTCAACTGTAAAAATGGCACAAATGTGACTGGCAATACCCAAAATCCACGAAAGAGATTTTTCTAATTGCTTTGGATTTTACTTTTTTCTCTTTCCTTTTGGCCTGGTATGTTACCTCTAGCCATTAAGATTACAACATTGAAGCCCTTGTAGTACAAACCCCCTCCATTCCTGAACATAATATGGGTGTTTGGTCCAGTTGTTCTTATTAGGTCTGGTTCAATGCCTGCTCTGTTGGGCCCAGGCTGACTCTCATGTAACCCCTACTGTTTCCTGGAAAATTTTCAAACAAATCAACCATTCTTTTATTATTTATTTGCATCTTCTACTGTTTTTTTTTTTTTTTTTTAATAAGAAAGAGGACATTTGTTAAAGATACCATCAGCTGCTGGGGACCAAAAAATCAGGACCTCCTTCTCAGCACAGAACCAGCAATAACATGAAACAATTAACAGAAAATCCAGATCTCAAAATCTATGAAGTGTGATAGAGGATCCTTTCCCCCACCCCTTTTTTTTTGGTGCGTGTGACATACTTGTGCTTAGAGAAGAAATCAGCTTTGCTGCAAGGCTACTTTTGGCTTCCACCCCCTCCAATGATGTTTATGAATTAAAGAAAGTGAGGCACCACTTTCCTGAACAGTACTAGCTAACATTTCTTATGCATGCTCCAGAGTGGTTCCATAAACTGAGGCACAGGTAGAAACGTGAGACCCTATAGCAACAAGACACTACACGTAGACTGGTCAGAAAGGACAAACATACACAGAGAAATCAAACATAAACTTGGATCTGATTCTATCCTGTAGAGAGCCATCACTCTTGCTCTGCTGAAGCACACATTTTAGCCCACATTTTGACCTAACAGGCACATGGCTGACACGTTAAAAAGAGATTCAAAGTTAAAGAAGAGCAGTTTTCCTACACACAGTTCAACTGCTCCAATGTGGGGAGAAACTAAGCAGACCAAGTCAGAATGGATAAATTTTTGTTACACAGAATGCTCGTCACTGCTGAAAATACTTTTAAGGACCTGCAAAACAAAAAGGCTCACAAGCTCTTGCTACAACGTAACTTGTTAATCTAACACAACTTCCCCCTCCTAGATCTGCCCTTCTGGTTCATGCTGAACTGAATTCTGATACAAAAGAAAACAGGTCGTGTCCTCCCCTGCTTTGATGCCTTATATAGCTCATGGGTTTGGCTTCCATATCCTGTTCTGTATTTTATACCCGTAACTGGGCTACAGTGAGAAAGTAGAACATACCCCCTCTGTCAGGAAGGTGTGTATCTCTCCGCTTAGGAGTAAGTTTTATTTAATGAAAGCTTCAATTTATTCCAGGAACTTGAAACTCTTGATTTTAGGTTGCAACATTACATCCTGAGCATCGCCATCTGACACTTTGTAAAGTCTAACTAACCTGCTGTGCTGCTTTGGTTGCAACAACTATTTTCAATGTCATATCACAAAAACAGCTCAAAAATAATAATGAGGTCAGAGAAACAAGAAGTACTAAAGTAAAAAAAAGTGTGAGAGACCAAATGCAAGGAAAATTTATATTGAGAAAGAACCCCCCAGAAAGCACTGACTTGATATATTTGTATCTTTCATAATGTACTGAATGTATATAAAAAGAAATGCCACCATAAAACAGAGTAACAGAAAAGGGACCAAATTATTAGATCACCTAGCAACAGAACATTAACCTACCTTTTATGCTGATCTTTTCTGGCTGGTTTCAGACATCTCCATTTTCTCTATGCAGTGCAATCCATCTTCCTGAGAGCTCCCAGCACTGCAAACCAGCAGTGTGTGCACGGCATCATTAACTCGTGCGACTGATCTGGGGTCCGAGCACTCGAGCTGGACTGCACCGCATCCGAGCGCTTCCTTTCTCAGGAGCACGTTGAGCTATTCTGCTCCTGCGATTCCTCGCCTGCTTGTTTTTAAGGAACAGTCTGCTCTTTCTCCCCCCCACTCCCCCTCCCAGTATCTTGTCTGCCAGGAGACTTGTTGGAAGCAAACTGGGCGTCTCTTGATCTCAGTTCCAGCCTCCCTATGAAACAGGTTCCAGTCTGAATCAAAGACTTGGCTTTAGCAAACACCATCAGCTACGGACGTCAGCTGGCAGCAACACACACACTTCAGGAATGTGAGGGAATGGTTGAGAGGGTCAGGGAAATATGGAGGAGAAGATGGACTGAGAAGAGGGCCACCAAGGCTATTTGCAGACATTGAAAGTCAACTGTTCATCATCCCTCCTATCCATTTTAGTAATGACACAGAAATGAATAATTGCAACTCCTCTAAGGCAAAAAAAAAATTAAAAAAAAATTTCATTAACACCTCAAAATTAAATTATTAAATTCACCTGATGAGGATATAAAATACCATAAATATCTGAGTTGACAGATTTTATTTTTTTTTTAATAATAATGTTGCAATGGATTTGGGAATTTTTACTTTACACATTGTTCAGGTGAATAAGATATGTGTTCAGACGCCATCATTTTCTAAACTCCTCAATTTGTGGAGCTGAAAATAACTAGATATGTAGCATTTGTTCAAAATTAAGTGATTTCACTAATACACAGTAATTCTCTACACTAGCACTCAAGTCAAACTACACCCTTAAACTGACACAAATTAATTTGCATTTAGAAAATAAGGTAGTCATGCCTCCTCCCAGTCTGCTCAGCCATTCAATCTTTCTCCCTTTATCATGCCTTCAGACTCATATCAGCAAATGCTTGTAAGGGGTTTTTTAAGGTTTTTTTGTTGTTGCTGTTTTTTAAATGGATTAATTTTCAGCTGTATCAGTTCCCCTGCCAGTTAACTGCATATCTACACAAATGTTTGTTCTGAAATAAAGATAACGATGATACAGGAGTGTCTAATACCATTTCTTCCAGTAGCAATGGAGCTATAAACAATTTGTCATACTACAGCCCAAACTGGTTACTAATCAAATATTCTAATCCAGCACTGCATATTTAAGTCCCTCTTCTTTTAAACAGAGCAAGCTAATAAAATTATCATCTCTTTTCAGACACCATATTAAAGAGATATATGGCAGCAAGATCAATTTTTTCCTTAAGAAGTAAGTACTTGAGTGCATTTGAACCTTGTTATTTTGTGTTGGTGCATTACATCTAAAGCATTATTTTTTCCCAATTATATTGTGCAATGTTAAAGTCAACACAAATAGTCAAGCTGTGCAACTCACACTTTACTCAGTGTAAACTGGAACTGAGCCAGACATACTTTATTGTCAAGAAGTGAGAATTAAGTGGGTTGCTGACAACCACATAGAATATGAGAATTTGAGGCGTGTAGCTCTACCTTTAACTGAAGGGGTGTTGTTTTTTTCTGTTAAGGAAGGCTCCTTGTACTGCACTCAGCCTGTAGCAGGTGCAGGCTGCACCTCCACATTTGCAGGCCGGCCTGCCAACATTTTTCAGCACAAGCAGTAGGGAAAAAACTTCCGGAGCCTAGAATGTTGGTTTGATGTATCCAATATGCTCTACCACATGGCCATAAATGCTATTTGTGTGTGTTGAGTCTCATAAATGAACTTCTACGCTTAACCCTGTAGACCCAAAATACTTTAATCATTTACATTTTGCTATTCCTTCCCTGTTGCATGAGTTTTTCCATGAAAGAAAAGGGGGAGAACTTGAGAAACAAGTTATCCAGTCACCCTTTTCTGAGAGTCAGTATGATAAAAGACAAAACCAGTCTCAAAAGCACAACCTTGAGAGTTCAGATCCAAGGTCCACCCTGCCCATTATGTCTTGTGCCCAGGAAAGGCAGCACATAACAAGGCTGTTGCCATCATTGCACTGTGTGACACTTGAGCAGACAGAAGCATTAGGGTTTCTTTCCTTCACTCCATAAAATGTTTTCTTTCATTGAAAACTGTTAAGATTGTGCAGACAATATGAACATTTAGAGATTATGATTTTCTGTACAAAAAACATACGAGTCAGAACAAACCCAGTCACACAAGCAAACTGGTTACAGAAAAGCAGCAGAGGAAGAATCCAGAGTTTGTTGGTGAAACAATTAATGCAGGTGACAACAAAAAGTACTTTTTTATTTTTAAAGACTCACCTCTGCTTATCTACATAATCACTTGTGCTTAAGTTACCTAAAAATATTTCAAGAGTCAGTAGACAACAGAGATCTAAATTAAAAGATTACGTTCTGGTAGCACTTATCCGTATTAAGCTGTGAAAGCAGGCAAACACATAAGCCACACAGACAATGGCTAAACAATGCCCCTGTGTCATTTGAAAAACATGAAATTGCCACAATATAAACTAAGAACTTCTTTCTGAAAAAAAACAACATTTAACTAGAAAAGCTGATTGCAGTCACAGTCTTCCATATTTTGCAATGCTCTTCCTCTCCCTCTCTTGCAAAGTCTCTAGCTTTCTCTGGTGACTTTTTTGTTGGGCTGACCCTGACCAGCACAGATGCAGGGGAAAAAAATGTCACTCTATATGCAGATCTATGTAAGGTTATGGAGTAGAAGAAACAAGTCTGTTATGTAAATAATTTTTTTAAATCCACTGATTTACACCCACCAGGACAGAGCCATTGGGAGTAACAAGGACTACTCCCAGCAACCTGCACTGGTTGGGTCACCGGTACAACATGTGGCATTAGAGAGCAGGGAAACCTTTTATCAATCCCAGGGCACATGAAAAGCCTCTGTGATTTATGACAGTTTGATTATCCTGAGAAATGTCACGGCCAAAGCAGCTGCCTCCTGGGTTTTGCTGGAGGGTCAGAGGCCGTGACGGTGGGAAATCCAGATGATCGACACAAGGCAACTGCTGGATTTTACAAATATTTACACGATCAACCAATCTTGTGTATGGCAGCATGCAGCCAAACCTTTTTATAGCCCAAACTCCTGGAGTTCCCCTCTCTTCACATCAAATCCTGACCTTTAGCACCACCGACAGCTCAGTGTAGACCCCGTTTAAGACCACCGCCATGCACTGACCATACAGAATTGCAGCTCAACGCCCTCCATAATTCACAAGTGAGGACTGGGAAACCTGGCCAACAGCTAATCTCAGTAGGACATTTGTAACTGGAAACTTGAGGAAAAGATGAAATTGTGCCAGGTCTTCGATCATACAGTCTTCAGCACAAATTGTATCTTTATTAATCTTAGGCACCACACCCTGCACAATATCCCCCAGCTCATCTTGAGATCTCTGAATCATTCTGCCATAAATTTTAAATAAAGAGCTATAACACAAGTCACATTAACATGCCAATATCAGCTTGACCATGTCAATATAAATTGGCTAACCTCTCAAAAAAGGAATTTTAACATTTTACTGACTTATATATCATTCTCACGTTAAACAGAAAACAAGAGCATTTAAAAAAAGCTGATTTATGATAGTTATAGTTAAAAAATTCAAAATATTTTAGACAAAACAACATAACTATGTATATTGATTTCATATATGAAGAAGAAGCTTAGTGGGAATGTTATGGTTGTCTTAAGGTTTTTAACTATAATTTACAAATAGTAATTTCAGGGACAGATGAAAGTGTGAGACAAATGATGCCAGCCAAGCCAGGCCTGATTGTGCAGCAGGCACATTGCCACTGACTGGCCATGAGCAAGGAAAGAAACCGGATGCATTGTGAGAAAAAAGCTACACACTTACTCTAGTAAATGCGTAAAAAAGGCAAGCTCAAATTGAGGTGTAGAGGGAAGGCTCTGTTAACAGGACTTTAACAGCTTATATCAGCCATGAGATGGCATAAGGGACAAAAAACTGTAAATCACTATTTCCAGATTATGTTGAAAGTGTCTTTTCTCACCCCCTTCAAGACTCCAAAGGGTCTTTCCTTTTTCTCCATCACCAAAATTAGTTTTCCCTTAGCACATGGGACAAGTTTTCTCTCCTTGGTCCATTTACAAACAAATGTTCATGACTGTCAAAATATAACATGGGAAAAGTTAACAAACATGCAGAATTTGATTGAGGTTATAGTTGCATCCCTAATACTTACAAAATTATCATCTTTAGAGGATTTAAGTTAAACATACCTTATGCTACAGTTTTTCATGTTTTTCTGGCTGGCTTGAGGCAATCCTGCCCCTCCCAGTACAAGTGTTTCAGTCCCCCACCTCTGAAAATGCCATTCCCTAATTGTGCTAAACACATCTCTCCATGAAGTTTGAGTCTACAGTGATTACACAAAGGCATCAGGGTTAAAAATAATCTGGGGGAGGAGAGCAGGGGAAAATGTAGAGCAGAGCAAGGCCACAAAGGCCTGGCTGCCCTACTCAAAAGTTCAAAAGGCAACTACTTTATTAGCTGTGTTCACAGCATGTTGCTTTAATTATCTTTCCCAGGGAAATCCCTAGGATTTACAGTGGTGAAACACTTTTTCTGTATAGTCACATGGTTAATATTGTCTTCAGCATGCTTGAAAATACTTAACCCCCCCCAACAAACTACCCAACTAGCAAATGCAAGAAGTTTCATTTGCATTCAAAGTTTAACCTGTACAAATATGTACCTCAGTCTCAATTGAATTGGCCTAAATTTGACCTCCTTCTTGTCTCTGCCACCTTTTGCTCCTGGTACTAGAAAAGCAAATTGAATTTAGAGAGCCAAAGGTCTTCCACACCTTCAGGAATGGAAATCCTGAATTTCAAGCAAGCCTGACTGATGGCAGAGGGTCACTTTGGATTTAACCACAGCACTGAACAGAGAAATGTATGTACCCAGAGCAGCAGCCAGCACAACTTGGAATAAATGCTGAAGATTTACTAACAAAACCTTTGGTTAAACACACAGTGATGGGTAGGGTGAGTCAGCATCAAGCCTGGTAGTAAGAGGAGTATTTTAAAAGTCAAAAGTAGAATATATAAATATTTCATAATTAGGTTACTATTATTTTCCAGTGCAAGCAAGCAATTATCTACTGTTATCCCATAATTCTCCTCCTCCATCGTTACTTATAAGCTCTGGAAACTCAGATAAAAGACACTACAACAAACTACTCTGGTATTACAGAGCATGGATGCATCCTGGCATGCTACATAAAATCATGGGGACTTGCACGTCTGTGATTGCTCCTAGAATGGAAAACCAGCTGACATTGACCACTTGTCCTAGAGATTTAAACCATTCTCTTTTTTGTCCTGAGCAGTTGCATGGAGCATGAATATTTCATATCTAAAGAGGAGCTGGTCCAACATACTGGGAACAGAACTTCCCATGAGCCAAGGCGGTAAAAGCAACCATCCACCCCAGACTGCTCCAGAAGACACTTACTTTACACTACAACATTGTCATGAAAGTGAAGAAAAGCTTCTGGTTTCTCCTCTAACCAGGGACTTGAATGAACTGCAGCAACACTCAGAATTCCAACTGCAAAGACCTCAGTTATAATTTTGAAGGCTCGTGCAGCTTTTGATCAGCCACATGCAGCACCAAAAATCTCCCTCAAATCCTTCCCCAAACAATTCTTTCAGTTTTGACTTCCACCGTTTTTTTTTGTTTTGTTTGTAATTTCAAGAATATTCTGAAGCCAACAAATATATTAGATGGATCTGTTTCCTAGATAAGACTAAATACATAAGAGTTGTTTTATTTGAATTTCCAAAGCTTATTTGTAAACCTGGCCTGAAAATGCTATTTGCTTGTTTGCAATTAAACCTATGTATGTTTATATCAAGTGCAAGTATCTGACATGTTACCCATAGGCTGAAGTTCAGAGCCTTGTAGAGGCAAATTCTTATCTCAACTAGACCATTAAGAATTAAAAGCAACAGACTTAAAAATCAATTAGCAATTCTTAGAAAAATGACATCGTGTTCTGAGCTTTGGTGATGTTTTTTTTTTTTTTTAAAAATATTTGAATAAGTCATGGAGATCATCCCAGGTAAACAGCATTTTGGCTTATACCGTAAGAAAATTACTGATGATACAGAAAAATGTCTGAGGCTACAGAGATTACATCTCTTGATGAATAAAGGTAAGAAACACCTTTTCTAGGTCTTTCAGTTATTTTTTTTTCCACTCGTGTTGGGTGCTTTGAGGTTTTCATAAACATCTGTAAAAACCTAACACTGTTCGAAGAATAAAATATCTCCATATTAATGCAAGAACATGCCAAAAAATACCACAAAACTTGATTAATAAAGTGCTGAATAATAGGTGATTAGATGCTTGCCAAGGGCTCCTTCATGACAGCTCTCACAGGCGTGCTGGAATGCTGTGGAGGACGACACCAAGCCAGGGCAGCCAGAGCTCTGCCTCAACCACAATGGGGATGAGGAGGAACTGCATCCTTTTTTTGGAACTCATTCCTTAATCCAAAGAGGAAAAAAGGAATCTGCAGGATTAATCTGGTCTCAGGAGTTTGATCTCATAGGTTTCTGGAAGAGAGGAGTAGGTGGTGCTTTCAGAGTTGGGCAGTATTTAGATTTATTATTTTTCCAGTAAGATGTGTTCCTCTAACTTGCTAATTTATCACTTTATTTTGGGCAGGGAGATAACTGGATTTCTATTTTTATCTTAATTACTGAGTGATGCTTCCAGTGTGCATTGAAATAAGCATGTAACATGCCATTTGTGGGTTGCTGTGGGTTTATCATTTTGTTCTTTTTAATTCTCTGGCAAATTGCTAGGGGATTTTGATTTCAGCCTGCCTCAACAGTACATGTTCTCTCTCTGTGATAAATTATCAAAACTAATCAAAGTTTGTATGGCAAAGCAGTCGATGTGATGTGACGAAAGCATGCAAAGTTTTGTGCTATATGAACAGACTTTTTCTTCAGACTTCTGGCTTCAAACTCAGCATAATGAGAAACACTCCTACCTGGCACAGAAGCCCCGTCCCTCAGAGAGTGCAATTATACAATTACGCTGGATGAAACTTGAAGAAAGGTTTTCATTACATCTATCCTGTGTTCATTTTCATGTCATATTCAACGTGTTGTTTGTAACTGTGTGATATTGGATTGAAGACCAGTGGTTTCTAGAAGGCCAAAACGGACGGTTTATTTTTTTGAGGTTATTTTTCATCGTCACATTCACGATGCATTGCATATGAAGCCTTTAATAATTATACATCTGATACATAAATAGCAAACCATGAGAAATAAGTAAACAAACAAATCCATCCCTTCCTGGATGTTCCTGGCATGGTGCAGCAGGTCATAGGTATGTCTGGCTGTCCAAAAGTAAGTCAGCAGCCGTTCTGAGCTAACTGCACATTCCACCTTGTCGTTCTCTATTACAAACTATCATCCACAACAGTAGGTTCTCCAAGTTGGCTGTTTCATTCTTGTATCCACGAAAAGTAATTACTAAGTGCTGCCTTGTGTAATTCTGACAGCATTTTAATGAGTTCTGAAACACAGTTAATACCTCAAGGTTACTTTATATGAGATGGTAATATTTTATACACCCAAAAGGTTTTTGCCCATTTTGTAGCAAGGTATGTTTAAGTTTTTAAAACTGAGAATTTAAATTGTCTCCTGATTTTGCAGACTTATGATCAAGTTCAATTAATTATCTATGCTTAGCCTGGACTTTTTTTAGTCATTGCCCTATAATCAGATGGAATGAACAACTTGTACTTCAAGTACTGAGGTTGCTGTTCAACCTCAGCATCAAAATCCTACATCTTTCTCTTGTAACCAGATATCAACTTCTGTAATGCACAATAAAATTACACTTTTACCTTTGTACCAAGTTTGGCTTCAAGTAACCAACAGGTTCAAAAGTTAAGTAGCAGGAACAAATACATGCACAGTGTGATCAGGCAAGATCTCATTTTCATAGAGAGCAGGTGAACAACGAGCAGTACCTGGACCTCTCTCTGACCTGTCTGGGCAGCATGAGCCCAGACACAGGTTCAGTCATTTAAAATAACCTCCCACGATAATTAAGCTGAGCCTGTCAACAAGCACAATTTTGCAAACATGGAAAGTCAAATGGAAACTTGGATAATGCTATAGAAGAGCCGGTAATTTTCTTTCTTTTAATAAGCAGTGTTTGAGCCCATGGTGGGAGTATTTCCTGAAGCACAAACAAAGCAATAGGTATGCTTGGAAATTTAAATGTGTAGGAAAAATTTACAAACAGCATGAGCTCTCAAAGCATACTAAAGGCTAGCCAGTGTTAAAACTGGTATCTATAAATAGTTCATAGTTCTGAGAAGAGACCAGCTTTCAAAATTCCCCAAGTGCCAGTGAACAATGACCCAAGTTAGTTCTACCTGTGCAATAAGAACACTCAGCAAAAATGAGAAACGTACTAGTAGGGGCGGAATAGCTTGAGGTTTTTTTTGGTGCCCTCTTCTTCCATTTTCAATTGCATCATTATCACTAACAGAAAGATAAATCAATTCAAATAATGATACTCAAGTGATTCTACTAAAAAAAAAAAAAAAGAAGAAGAGTACCACATTTTCATTGTTATGGTTGCACCTCATTTGACCTCCTCAGTACAACCATGAAAAAGTTCAGACAAGGGGGAAGAAAAAGGAGGAAAAACAAAAGACCAAACCAAATATCTGAACAAATTGCTGCATAGGCTCAGAGTATCAGTTAAAAAATATAGCTGCTCTGAAACATTTTAAGAGAATACAAAAAGGCCTCTACAATAGTATAACCTTTGCCTCTGTCTGCCAGCATCACAGTTTACATGGTTTCCATGGAAACCCTCTGCAAACATATGAATGCGCTTGTTGCGTTAGATGTCGAACAGAAAATCCTTTGTGGCAATTCTGGAGGGCCATGGCCAGTGCCAACCTCCCAGCGGAATAATGCCCTTCACTATGCCTTGCCCAGCAGGCTCATGACACACTCGCTCACATGGCACAGCTGCTGCCACCGCTTGTTTTTCCCCAACCGATAAAAAAATAAGAAAATAGATGGGCACATCATAACTATTAAATATTTCCTCCCTCATGGAGAGCCCGTTCTGCCTTCATCAGACTGACAGCAAAGTCTTTGGTTCTGGACTCTCAGATGCAGCCCAGGAACTGCACAGTGAGGACTGACTGGGAGGCTTCCAGCAGGCTTACACTCAGGGCATTGGGAATACATTTGCATATTGAGTAGATAACTACACAGGAAGGGGATGTCACAATTCTTCATTATTATGTGTTTTCAGAAAAACAGATTAAAAAATACACATAAAATCTCAGCATGCAATAGGTACACCAGTACAGAAGATAAAACTAGTTTCATCACCTTGTTATTTCTCATCATGGAAAGACGAACTGACCGACAAGTAACTCACTGGATGGGCTCCTCCTCCAGTCCTGGAGGCAGGAAAATTCTAACCAAGACAGTCTGAAGTGTCATCAGGACGGCTTGTTCCTTTATTTTGGTGCGAGGGGTATGTGTGCAAGCGAAAGCTGAGGAACTAAAAAAATGGTTTCTACTTTTCAAAAGAGGAGTTTTGCCACTGGCAAACATCTGAATGTTGTGCCCCTTCTGGATTTTCTCAAAATTCATGTCCACTCTGCAGCTCTACATATTTTACCAGCACTGAAATATGAGTGCTTCTAATAAAAGTGCACCTTTCAGACCAATGGGACACACAGCTGGAACATACCTGTAGATTAAAACATTGTCCTACATCCTTATTCCTCTGAAAAAACAAACTCTTAGTACACCAAGTTACATATCAGAAAAAGCTTCTTCACCCAGAGGGTGGTTGGGCCCTGGAACAGGCTCCACAGGGCAGTGGTCACAGCACCAAGTCTGACAGAGCTCAAGAAGTGCTTGGAGAACGCTTTCAGGCACAGCGTGTGATTCTGGGGGATGTTTCTTTGCAGGGCTGAGTTGGACTTGATTTTTGTGGGTGCCTCCCAACTCAGTTTATTCTGTGATTCTGGGACTCTAATTTCTGAGCTATCAATGGCATAATCTACCTAACTGCTCAGAGATGTGCACGGCCTCAGGGAGGACGACACCTCCAAAGGCCACATTTAATATCGAAGTCTTTGGACCCTGCACAGGATATGAAAGCCTGTCTGTGCCATTCCATGTAGAACTGGGAAGGCCAGAACCTTTCTGCTTGTGACCAGACACTTCACCTGCCATTCAGCCATTTCTAGCCACTTTCACTGTCACAGCGACAACAATCAGCAATATAACATTTTGTCTTAAAAGCTGAACACGTGTAATTTTGCCAGCTCTCTGTTTCTGCGCTTGCTTCTTTCCCTTCCCCAGAGACAGCCCTGAGGGGAAGCCGTCTCTGCTCCCTCATGGCCACCCTCACCTCACACCCACCGCAGCCCAATTCACTGTGAGGGCAGCCAAGCTCTCCTTTCAGCCCGGCCCGCACCGTGCAGCACCGCGGGGGTCACTCAAAGCCCGCCTTGTTCCACTGCCCCAACAACCCATTGTTCCCCCGCCGTTGCCCCGGCGAGATAAAACGAAAGGCCGCGTTTTCCGAGGGTAAGCAAATTCCCACCGCCGGCCAAGGGCTCGGCCTCACGGCGGGGCCGGCCCATCCCGCGGCTCGGCGGGGAGGTGGTGGGTTTGTTTTTTTTAGCGGGGGTTCGCAGGAACATCTGCTCAGTGAAGGGATGGCGGGGGTCTCGCCGTCATCTTCCCCGCGGGGCTGTGCAAAGCCGGGTTTGCTCGCTCCGCCGTGGCTGTGACTGTGAAATACTGCATCGACAGTCCCAGGCTAAAATCTGGCCTAAAACCTGCTGGATGTTTATAATCTGCTCCCTGCCTGAAGCTGTGGAAGGACGGAAAATCTAATGGTTGCTACTGTAAGTTTCCAGGAGAGGGGAGCCACGGCCCGAGCTCAGGGCAGAGAGCCCCGACAGCGGGGCTGAAGCACCCCAGTACCACCTCCACCAGGTTCCAGGTAACAATGTGTAAGTACTGGGATGGGAGAAAGGACAAAACAGGCAGAAATTAAACCAACAATACAGGAAATTAGAAGATTGAAAAGTCACTCGTTTTATACTTTCACCCCATCCTCTCGTCCAATAATGAAGTTCACTGAACATCATTAACATTCCGCTAATGAGACATCCAACTGCCCAGAAAAGCAATAACGAACGTGAGCTCTGTTTCCACCAAATCTACCAGAAAGATTTTTAAGGGTCTGCTTTCCCACTGACACGAACACATGACTCCCATTAGCCTTAATAAAGGAAGAGTGCATTCAGTGGGAGAGAAATTTCCCAAGGTTGCGTAACTGAACTGTAGCATGCTCAAGACACAGTATAGATTGCTAAGAGAAGTTAGCAGTCCCAAAACTACAGGGACAGGCCAAATTCTTCAATTACTTTCCCATTAACTTTTGTCATAGTTCAGACTTCCTTGCTTTAGGCCAGTGAAAGTACTCAAAGCTTTTTCTATGATAAAAAAATGGAAAAGTAAATTTTTTTACTGAAAAGCAAATTAGACAGTGGGATGTTTAGATTCTATTTTTAGACTGAAAATAATACAATTTCAGATATGCACTTTCTTTATCTTAATGCATTGTCTCTACATACTATTCTTGACTCCATGGTATATAAATTCTTACTTTTGTAACAATGCAAATTTGTTGACAGGATGACAGGTTAAAGTTTATCTTTCAGGCTGTTTCCCTTGCCCCAGTCACAAAAATCTAGTTATGTCAATTTATGTCCCTTTCAGTGCTCAGTGAGGCGAGGAAATGGAGTGGAGTGCCAGAATGTGGAAACAATGCAAAAAACTAAAGGCAGAACTCAGTATCTGCCTTCTAGGCTAAGCTCTGCATGCCCTCACAAAGCTTTGGGATTAATACTGCATATCTCAAAGCTGTGTTTAAGAAAAAACTTTAATTCCAGATGTTGAAAGCATGATTAATCTACTGAAAGTTAGAAGCTTTTTCTTCATCTCTTCTTCCCAGTTTACGTATTTTAAAATACTTGGGTACTCTGCTTTTTTTTTTTTTTCCCCCCCTGAGCAGGGGCCATATATGCTTTTGGATACCAGGAAACTGAATTTAATAGACAATTTAAAACTAGTTGGTCATTCCTTTATCGTAAAAATCTCTCTGATGTAATCAAAGAAATTCAATGAAATTGCAGTATACATTAATGAAGGCTGCCTCATGCACTCTGTTATAGCTTTAAATGAGAACAGACTTTTCTATTATCTATCACACTTTAATGACTAATTTGGGAGAATATCTAGTCTGCTACTACTCACACACATGATAAAAACCCATTAACGCACATACTCACAGAAGCTGAACTACTTTGATACAGTAAAGGGAGATGAGGAATTACAGTGCAACAATTGCTTTAAGTGTGTGACCAGCAACGAGCTGTGTTTTAGAGCCATGTGTTAAAACATATCAAGATGACCTACCTATAAAAAAAACCCCAAAACCAAAAACAACAACAAAAAAAACCAACCCAAAACCAAAGTCAGCCACAAAACAAAACATATTTGATTTATTTTATTTCACAGACTTTAAATTAAAACCTCAAAGGTCAGTACAGGGAACCATGGTACTGCAGCACAGCAGAATCAGCTCTGTGCCCCATGTGGCTGTGCTCAATTTAGCTGCCAACACATACTCAAAACTCCGAGTCCAGTCTTACTGAGTCTAGTGCTCTCCTTGGCTTAAGCAGAAGCAAAATCAGATCACATTTCTTAAAAAAAAAACCAACAAAACCAACACACCCCAAACCATCCCATAATATGCGGAACGACCAATGCTAACAGACTGATTTATGGATGCATAGATACCAACTACAGTGGAAAACTCCATTCAAACACAGAAACTGTAACTCACCAGTCATGTCACAACACGGAAGATAAAAATCATGTGGGTCTCAAATAGAAGACACTCAAATTACAAGACAACTTTCTGCAGCATCCATCCCCAACCGTTCTGTCAAACACACAACTGCAATAGCACAAAGCATCTTTATGACAGGAATAAAAGGCTCTTTAAATGCTCCTTTTATTTTTTATTGAATGAACCCAGTCTTACACAAAGTTCACTCAACGATGTCTCGAGCTTTAGTACTGCCAAATCCTGTATTTCATTAGTCAACTATGGCTTGTCAGTCACATACAGAATAATCTGAAGTATTTATTAACTGCATACAATTTCTCCATGTAGCAAGTCAGGTGGTTGTTTAAGACACTGAACTTATTACTATATTGATAAATGAAGTTGTCAGGAAGATAAAAATCTTTTCAGTGTTTCACCACAACTGGCCAAACACTTCCCTGCTCCAAGTCACTGGCAAAAGCCAAAGGGAGTTAAGAACCAAAGCCACAGACTCCTCCCAGCCACAGTTTCAGCATTTTGTGCAGCTGACTCTTCTCACAGAATCAGTAATCTTTACTAACAGCGTTCCTCCCTGCAAGGAAGCACATTGCACCACACCTCCCAATTGTTTCAGAAGTACATATATACAAAGACCACAGTTGAAAAAGATATAATCAGACGTGGTGAGTCCAGAGAAATCTTGTCCTAAATATTTTTCAAGTTTATTCATGAGAAAAGGGTGGAGAAAGAAACCACAGCTAAAAGATTCACAAACATGAACTCATTTACAGGTTTGCAAAGCAAATCATGCCACCAACCTGTCATGTAACCCATAGAAAAATGCAGTGCAGACTCTGGATCAAGATACTCGCTGTTAGATGAAATTAAATTGCCCAGCTTCCATATGAGTTCCTTAAAACTGGTTGGGTTTTTTGCCAGTCTTAATCTCTCAGTCAGACAGGCACTAGATCAAAGTAAAGGTAGAGCAGAGAACAACCAGTTTCTAAACTTTAACAACTTCTTACACTCTGGGGCAATTAAGAACACTGTTCTCATACACTGTTTATTGCCTTGAAAGGATCACCAGTTGGTTACTGGCCATAAAAACAACTGCAGCTCTATAATTCTTTAAATATTTACTAACAAGATACAGCAGAGTGCAAACCCCAGAACTCTATTCCTGATACTCAGACCTTTCTGTCCAAACACAAATTGACAAAAAGACCTTCTGGCAAAACCACTCCAGAATGCTTTTACACTTTGGTTTTGAAGTACAGATCTGCCTTTTTCCCCCTCCCTGGAACACCACCCACTCTTCCAAACAAATCCAGTGTTGCACAGGAATTTTAATTGTTTCCATAACTTCTGCTACCTGCCAAAAAAGTACTTACTATGACAGATATGGAACAGGGTGCCTGTGATACATGTATATTTATAATAAGATATGAACGTATATATGCATATGTATAATATACAATTTATGAAATAGTTAACTATTGTAAAACTAGAAGCCTCTCAAAGAGGCAACCTTCGTTCTTTGAAGTAACAGCCATGATTTCAGTTACCGGCTCTCTGGCTCAGATTTACAATCGAATTACTACAGCTGAACTTCCTGCATACCATGTGAGCCAGACTTGGGTTGGTGTCCCCTTGCGTGCTGTTAGCTATGACAGACACAAGGTCGCAGCGGAAATCCCTTGCATGGAAGGCTGAAAAACTAGGATGTAAGGATGCACTCCTTTTTATTTGCTGCAAGTACAATCCCACAGCTACTCTGCAGCTGTCCCTGCAAGAGTCTGGCTGACGTGGGTGCTGTGACTGAAAGTTTGGCTTCGTTCAAGAGTTGTGCAATTTTTAAAAATTTATTTATTAAGATATTGGTCTGTCAACCCTTCCTCACTTTGCACAGTATTTACCACAAATAATGGCCCTGGTTTCAGGGGAACCTTTGAAATACTCATCTTGCAGTACAAGGAGTTGCACAACCCAAGCTGGGGGAAACATTATCAGCATATTTGTACAACTTCATTTATTTAGTTATTAAGACCAGGTCTTAAAACAACAAAACCTTTTTTGAGCATTTGTTTAAACAATCCATTCTAGGTACGAGACTATTTATAAATATATGGTATGCAAATGATGCATACTACCAAAATACCTAGGAGAATTGTAATTATTTTGGCAAAAGAGCTTAGAGATCTTTCCTTGAGTAAACTGCACGGCAGCATAAGCCTACTAGCAGGGGAGGTGTAACAATTCCATAAAACAAAAGCACATTTAAAACAGTTTAATAAACAAGGGGAAATATATCTGTTGCATTTTCATACTGGAAGCTCACAAAATATTATCTTCAACAATAGGTACCACATATTTTTCCACTGATTTTACAACTAAGCCCAGCATGTTGCAGCTTCTGACAGCATTAGGGCTCAGAATCTACTTTTGACAGCATTTTTTGATTTGTGATGGGTGGTTTGTTTTTGGATTGTTATGGGCTGGGTGAAGCCTCAAGGCAGACATGCAGCCCTGTTGATAACATATGTATTTTCCAACCCCGTGATAAATTTCCCATAACTGCTGGCCTGGAACATGACTTTCAGCCACTTGATTGTTTCACATTTGGCTAAAGCAGCATCGGTCCATTTTTATATAATAGCTTCAAGACTACACATGGAAGACAACCATTTTCATAACAGATTGCTTTCAATGCTCAACTTCAGACTCCTACTTTCAGAAAACAATGATTATTGCTCTCAGAAATCCAAATCTCCTCAAACAGATTTCTTTTCCTCAAGCTGGAAATCCAAAGTCAGAAATTACTTTTGGAAGATGCACCTGGAATTTGAATATCAACATCAACAGCGCTGGTTGTTACAGCTTAGGGAGAGGTTTTACTTCGTATGCAAATCCTGATCTACATACATATTTCAGTACTTTTACATCACCCCCACAGAGAAGGTCTGCGCTGTTTTCAAAGACTTAAAACCTTGCCTTTCACAGCTGCAAAGGAAATGACAAGAGAAGAAAAACACAGCCAGTGCATATCAGCAATTAATTCCATCCACAACTGCCCAGCTGTTTGTGCATGGAGGAACCGGCCTGTTTCCCCTCCGAGCTTTGGCCACTGAAAGCTGATATGGCACTTTCAGAGATGTGGGTTGCTGGTAACGCGTCAGGAATGTGTGCGAGATCACACCGAGCCGAGGGAGAAGAAATGAAATCCAGACTGGAGCGCTGAGTATCTGTGTTATGAGGATAAAGTTATCTGGGGGAGAGGGCGGCTGGGGGGTCGGGGAGCTGCCAGCGAAACCAGACTCAGCATGCAGGATACAAGCACCACTGGCACAGACAAGGTGGGATGACCTCAGAAACCCGCACGTCCATACCAGCTCTGCCAAGATGTTTTCACGCTGGCTGATGTCAGATACGTAGATCTGGGGGTACTTTACAAAAGCTGTTCCTTTCACTTGGGATCGTGCTTTCCCAACAAAGCTGCTATAGAGACTTGGCTCTATCTGCTCTGGAGTAAGACTTATTGGTGAGAAATCATTACTTATTGGTAAGTAATCTCACCAATGCTTGCAGCCCTGATGCTCCAGAACTTAAGGCAGAATTCAGTCCTTCAGAGTCTTTCCTAGGAATGCAATCCCCTGAAGCCACCCTTGGGATTTCAGGAAAGGCAAGGAGTATATAAAAGGGGGATGCTGTTGGTAGTATCAACAAACCTCACCCTGCTGAGCCCTGGAAATCTCATCCCACTCAAACTCACCAGTTTACATGAACAGCTCATTTTTTCCTCTAATATGTTTAAAAAACAAAAACAACATGTATTTGTTTCCTCCCTTAACTCAAGCCAGTCCCCATTTAAAAATTCCAAATGGATTCCTTTTTGCTGGGTAAAGCCACACATGGCAAAACACTTCTAATATATATTAGTGGTATTTTTTTCTTCAGCTCCAACACCCCTGGTAAAAAAGAGCTCCTTTGCTCTTTAGTAGCAGCAGGTCACGTTTTCATTGGCTGGAGCGCTCCATCATCTCAAACTGCACAGGTATTTAAAAGAATAACACTAATAAGAAAGTATTGTCACTTGACCATTTTCAATATCAATACCTAAAGTAAGAAGTAACTATCATAGGGCTATAGGGCTATTTCCTTTATAAAAAAGCAAAATACAAATACAAAAAAGCAAAAAAATACCAGCTCATGTATTTTGCTGAATAAACTGAGTCTGCTAAAACTACAGGCTTGTGCCCCAATGTGTGGCAAGAAAAACATTCTGCAGAAATAAGACTGTGATATCGTGTCCATACAGCAATAAAAAAAAAAAAGGGAGAAAAATATCCTTCTATCAAACAAGACTGATTAATACTTAAACATTACCTTTTTTAAAAAGGATCTCTGAAGTTTAGAGCTATGTTTCTGGAAGATTGGTATAATCTCCAAAACCACTATACAAGCATGTGTTATCATTTGGAAAATACAAAAGCAGACGACTTTCAGTAATTTACAGCTTCCCAAGGAGAGTAAATCCAAATCCTATGTTTGACTGGAAGATATGAATTTCTACAAATAGCTTAAAATGCCATCTCTTTTTTCTCTCTTGGAACCAATGACTCAATAATAGGTAAACAGAAGCAGCACATTTTTAAATCAGAAGCATAGCACAATTTAGACTGCAAGTAATCTCACTATATTGCTGGATGAACAGTTCCACTGCTGCTGGAAAGCAAGAGCAGCACTTATCATTCTTCCCACAATTTCATTTTGATCTACTCAACATTGGGCAAATCCATTGGGGGATGATTTCCTATATTGCTTATTGTTTGCCACAGCAAAACCTGGCCTTCCCACATATTAGAAATATTCACAGAAGGTTTCTGGAGGTGATCAGTCAATCACATCACACTGAGCAACGCCAAGACCTCCAAGGTACATAGGCCACCTTCCCAAGACCATTAGTTCTTTTCACATGAAGTGCTGCCATACAAATTATATTTCTTAATATCCTACTTATCCTAAATATTGGACAATACAAGACAAAGCTATTTTTAAACAGCAGAACACGAAGAAATCATTAATCTAAAAATCCCAGGAGGATTAAAGGCTTTTTTAGACCTACCTCAAAACGGAAGATATTTCAGTAAAGTAGGGATGGTGATAGAGATGTAGACGCCTTAAAAAAACTTGTGTGACTTAAAATTACTCTCCCCCCAGCCATACTTACTAGAATAGGTGTTAGTTATTGATTTCAAAATTGTTTCTCAGGCTCTGTTTTCAGCAATATTTTGATAGAAGGCTGTGAAAATACTGATAGATGTTAAAAGTGATAACAGTAAGTTTCACAGCATGAGTAGAACTCAGCTGAGCACTACAAATAGAAATCACTCAAGTGAATCTTGCAAGTGCACATATGCCAACTGGCTAACTAAACACAACTCTTCACTGACTAGTCTCTTCTCTGCTACTTCTCCAGAGCAAAATTCTCTCTTGTGCAGCAAACCTATCCAAGATCTATGTATTGCTTAAAAGCATGAAAGATCTATCCCAGAAATAAACCACAATTCTTCTCTTAAGGATTTACCATTTAAATTTAGGAATGGTGCTTCAAGCTGGAGATAAATTTTAGTGACTAAGTCTAAAATTCAGATACAGAGAGGGTTCCAAGTCCATATACCATTTTGTCCCAAACCAGCCTTACAGGTGAGTCATACTGAGGTTACGCGGTGCACATCTATCGGATTTGATACAGAGCAAAGAATTTCACACTGAAAGAATGCAAAAGGCATTTAGAAAGTCCCTAGTTTTCACATACAGCTGTAACACAAGTGAATTGCTTTACCTGTGGTGAATATGAACACATATCACATTTGCTGGAATAATTACTGAAATATGGAAGTTGTTTAATAGTGCTCAAAATGCTTACACCACATAATTGTTAAGGATAAATAGCACCATCTGAACTTGCAAGAGAAGTTCATACTTCACCGTTAAATAATTTGTGAGTCACTTGGGATGACTTAAGTTTTTTGCTCTCTGAGATGTGAATCAGGAACAAAGTTGCTCAATGTCTAAAAGTTCCCCATTTGAAAGAAAAATTCCTAAGTACTAAAGTAACAGTTTTCATTTATCATCCATATTATGTACAAAGTACTGAAACTTAACATCTTCATGTTCAACATTTGTGTTTGTGAAACCATTAGGTCCTAGAGTGTGATTTTTTTTTGCCTAATTTTAGATAATTACATACCATTTGAATTCACTGTCTAATTAAGCTCTCTCTCTAGCATGAAGTGAGTAATTTTCTAGACTTCATTGGCTGCACCACAGACTTACAGCAGTTCCAACAGAGGCACACGATCCACAAGCAGGCATTGATATTGCAGAGATCTCAAGTTATGCAAGGCACGTGCTGCTCTAAAACACTGACAAGCTACAGGCAAGACGGAGCAAATGCATAAAAAGACATCACTTAACTATATTATTAGCCCAGGGGAAAAAAAATCCAAATGGCAGATTTAAAAACAAGAGCCTATTCATTAAATTCTTGCAATTCACATACACAAAGGGTAGTACACTTTTCTGTGCATCTAACAACCAGAGTTCTTTTTCACATTGCCCAAATCAAAAACACATATGACAGATTAATTCTCAGCAGTGAGATACAACACAGCAGAAAACAAGAACCTCTCAGAGCCAAGCACATCCCAAGATCTAGTGTGAGTGTAGACTAAAATATGCTGTGAGAAACTGTCACCAGGCACAAACAAGGTTTCAGAATACCAAGTGCAAGAGCTGCCAACATAACAATCATTAAGTGAAAATATGTATGACCAATTCCTTAGAAAACATAAAGAAATAAAATCTCAACATGTAGGAGCAGACCAGGAGGAAAAGTGAAGGAAGGAGTAATGGAGAAAGGTAGCAGACATATTTTATTGGGTTTGTGATCAAAATACAAATTTACTTGATCACAAAAATGTTCATCCATGGGGACTACTATAAAGCAAACAAGTTTAATAGGAAATAGTGTTTAACAAGTTCCATAAACTACTTTCAAAGTAATGACAATGCTTTCTCTTCTGATCTCAGTAAGTGCTTGAAGCTAATGTGCATCTCAAAGACTGTCTTCTGTGTTTTATTATTGCTGTCAAGAAAGAAAAATGAGCCAAAAAGTTAGCAAATGCATTACATAACTCACACTTCTGGACATCAGTGTGGTACCAGAATCTGTACATCTCAATGTTAGCATGACATGTAAATAAACAAAGTATTCTTTTATACTAGAAATCCTTTAAACAGTCCATGCTGAAAGCTGAGTGAAAGCAACAACAAAATCCTCACATCCATCAGCCCACTACGAGCACCTTGATGTTTTCACAGCAATAAGAGTTTACTGCAGTGAAATGTATTAAATGTACTGCACTAAAATGTATTTTGTAAAAGCTGATTTGAGCTGTCCTCCTTATATGACAGTTAGATGAGACAGGGTTGAATTGGCACGGTTCATGACAAACATGCAACACTAAGTTATGGTGAAGATGAAAGTATTTTGAAATACTTTTCTAAATCATGTAAGCTTATCAGTACCCACCTACAAACATATGCTTTCTTCCATATGACACAACATGTGCAAAACAACAATGGTACAAACTTCATGTTTTATGCTTTAAAGAGAGTAACATAAATTTACCTACAGTGTATATTCCCAAAGCCTAACGGACAGATTTGGTCAAAGAAAATACTTCCATGGAAGTAACCTGACCTTTTGGTAACCTTCACTCATTTTGTAATTCTTTGGTACAAACCTGGTATAAAGCTGACAGATGCAGGAGAGGCCCTTTCAGCTGGTCTAGCAAATCTGTTTCACTTTAAAGCTATTTCACCATCATTAAGTACCTTAAAGAGGCTGTACTCGTGAAAAAGCTTGAAGCCACTTTTAGTCCAAACACTGCTTTTTTCCTAAAGCCTGGTATCTGATGCCATGATGACACTTAACCTTATTTTTTTGTATCTTCTTGCCAAGAAGTGTGTGTTACCACAACGTAAAAAAGAGTCACACACATTCAGTCTGATGTGTGCCAATCACACACAAAGACAGGAGAACGCTCAGACTTGGCAGATTTCATAGGAGTCTACTTACTGACCATGCCACACGTACCACAAACTAAGCCTCACCTACATCTTGTGGCCAGAACTTGACCAAAGTTAAACAAACATTCACATCTAAATTAATGTACGTCAACAGTCACAGATTTTTACTACATACATGTAATTTAGTGCTCTTGAGGCAATACAGTTAATTTCAGTCCACTGTTTCCTATAATCCAGTTATTTACTGACATCCATCTAATTTATCACAAAGTTACATTGTGGTATAGTATCCTGTTTCTGGCTGGTAAGTACATTTTTTGAAAAGTTATATGATTACAGAGCAAATGATTGGGGTTTTTTTTTGCATTTGACACCAACAGCAAGTTCAACTTTAAGATGAAGAGCAGGAAAAAGAACAGACCTAAATAACTGCATGTCCCACCCTAAGGTTAAAGGCCATCTATTTGAAATGCACATGAGTACTTCTCTCAAATCCTGAGATAAATTTTTGCCCACATATTTGCCCACGCGTTTGCCAATTTTGTGGTCTTTGTTCCTAATGAAACATACCAACTTGCCTGTACAGACCTGCAGGTCTGTGGTACCCTGACTATTCCTGGAATGCTTTTAATATATTGAAATTGTGTTCTCTATCTTCCTGCCTCTGATCTTGCAGCAATTTTAAGTAACAGATCACAGTTGCCAGATCAATGTTGGCACTGGTGGTTACAGTAAGCTCTCTTGGGCAAATGGTATCTACTCCTGGCAATTTGCTGCTTTTTTTTTCCTGTTCTAAAAATCTTTTCTACCAACATTTCAATTTGAGACCAATTATCAAAATATGACCTACAAAGTGAAGTTGTTGCCTTAAAATCTCTCAGGAAAGTCAACTTGGATAAAAATCATTTAGCTTTTGTTCTGTGCCTTATCTTCACTGTGTATTTCCTCCATACTTCAGTCATCTATCTACTCTCCAGTCTGTCTGGCAGGATGTTCATTCCTGATGTACTTGAAATGATTCAATTTAAATGATTTATTGTAGGCTCTAGTATCTTTAGCAAATTGTTTCTCAGAATATCTTTTGGCCAGACTTATTATACTTTAAAATTTAATTCGTGAGAGAGTTTTTTTTTTCTTTTCTATTTTCTTCAGTGAAAACTTCAACTTTTGAAAGATGGTTCCTTGTTGCTAAGAGATTCCTAAACCCTGCTATAAACCTCTCCTTGCCTCTTAAAAATAAAAAGTAGCAACAACAAAAACTTTGAAGTCTTTGGCAGATGGGTATATATTTTATCCAACTTCTAATTCATTCTTTAAAAAGCCACTTTACTACCCACAGGCTAACTTCCTTATAACAAGCATTCTCATTTTTATGACTAGCAAAGGCAGAAGGCTGGCAGGGAAACTGCAGTGCTCAGTTCTCCTCAGATGTAACCACTGAGCTGGAATCATACAAACACAACTGGGAGCCAGGTAAGAACAGCTTTGCTATCCCAGATGAGAACATCCTGAAAGAAACACTGATGCCTTGTGAAGTCACAGCCTTCGACAAGTTTGAGGCTTGTATTAACAGGCTTTGGAAACATAAAATTACCTTCTTCCATACCTTCACAGTAGTATGTTGCTGCTCCAAACATCAAGGTGGTATGTTCAATGTATTATAACCACTATTGGGGTTCTTGTGTGTTATGTTTCAAAACATTTTTTTTAAGGAATACATATTCAAAGACTGCAAACAGAATGCAGATAGGTTTGTTTTGCTGTTGTTTAATTGTAATATTTGAGGGATTGACTGCTTTAGCTTATAGAAGAATTAACTCAATCTAAAGTAACAGCCTATGTCAACTATAAATGGTCTATTTCCATGGTGAATAAACACATTTGATTCAGCAATTCACTCACTGATTTCCGTAGCTGCACTACTGTTAGTCCAAAAAATGTGATTAAATTGAATTTAAAATTAAGAGAATTATAGGTTACTCCAATTACTGTATAGATAAGCTTCAAACTGAACTACTTGACATGAAACCCACCATATCTCTAAGTTAAGGTGCAGACACCGGGCAACAGCAGCAACTGTCAACCACTGGAAAACTTCCTGAATGCAGAGCATAAAGAAATCAGACTTTCATGCTTCGTTAGTTATTGTTCACAAACCCACAGGCTTCAACCAAGACTCTCCTCAGCCTAAGATGACACAACACAAATCACAGTTCCTCGCACTCCACACTGATAACCCGCAGAGACTCGAGTGTTGGGAAGTCTCAGTCAGCAGCATAAACTCTGCAGGAGGAGCAGAGCTCAGGGAGCCTCAGCTGCAAAGAACTCGACTGAGTTTGTTTTAACCTGACACACAAAGGTGCACAACAAAGCCAAATCTTAAACCTGCTTCCACATTTAACTCTTTTCTATGAAGAGTCATTGGTCATTACCAGACAGAGAAACCCTTCATGTTACTACAATAGAGCTGCTAAGAAGTTATACAAATCCAGCTTCAGCAGAGGGGAAACCAAAAGCTGACTTTCTAAATATCAGTATTTGCTAAGGACGTAATTTCTGAATACAGCTCAATAAGTGAAGGAGGGGAAAAAATCACAAACCCACAGGCTGTTGCTTAAGTTATTAAATTGGCATTGAGTGGGAGAGTTTCAAGGCTTATAACTACTTTAGGAAAAACATCCAATTTTTAACCACATATTCCTCATTCACTCTACTCATCTTATGAATAAAGCCCCACCAGAAAAAATCCAACAATCTCCACAGTAAAGACACAATAGTGAGCGAATATACATCTAGCCACATTTGGGTTTTTTATACTTACAAAGATTCAGCAATTTTAAACCACCAGGGACAGACTTATTCCTAAGCAAAGGAGCAATTAAAAAAAAAATTAAGTACAATGAGGTAGATGTACAGAGATACATTTAAAGCCATTTCATTAATAGCTATAATGCCAGCAAAATAGAATGAGTTTGCCTTTTGGAAAAACTATTTAGTTTTAAGGTAGATCTGTTCTCTTGCAGTTATAAGCCTAATGATTTAAAATATACCAGTCTGCAATTTTGAGTAGTGTTTCCAGCTTTAATTCCAGCATCACACAGGAAGATGTGTGAAAAAAAAAGAGCTGAAAATCTGATCGCCATGTCACAAGCAACTGAGGAATTACATCAACTCCTCTTTGCAGAGCTGTTCTTCATTAATTTATAATTAACAGGATGTGATAAAACAATCTGTACTACTAACTTTTAACAGCTTTCTTGTGTCAACTGAAAAAGGACAGGTTTTTGGGTGGTGAATGCCAGAGCTCCAGTGCTCTCTCCCATGCTTGGCAATGCACACTCCCTACAATTCCTTCTGGAGGTGGCCACCAAGCTCCTCTGCTGCCTGCTGCAATCAGAGACTTCACATGAATCTGTCCTCTTCCTCCTGCTGCCTCCCATGAAACTCTTTATCACATGGACTGAGGAATTTGACAGGGAATGAGATATAGAAACTTATCTGCTGCTGGCAAACTGCTTCCATGAAAGGGACCTCAGAAAGGGAAAGGGGAAAATGGCAAAGAGCAATCCAACACTCTTCAACACGTTCCAGGCACTCATGGGGGAAAAAAAACCCAAAAGACAAAAGCAAATAAAAAAACCCCAAAAGGCAGCACCAGCAATTCAGAATTTTAACATAACTAAAATAAAGCCTTCAAAAGCTATGCTGTCTTGGAAAGCCTGAATGTCTTTTTCCTAAATCCACAACAGAAGTAATAGCTGCAGAAATTCTGTACGAACTTGGGGATTAGCAGCATGCCCGAGGAAGCAGGATCTTTGCTTCAAGCACCCTATTCGCATTTTAAAAGTCGCAGGAATTTGGATAAGCCTTCCTTATTGCTATGGATTCATAGAAGTAGCAGCAAATCTGAAAGAATCCTAGGGTGATGTTTTCCTGTTTTACTTATTAAACTTCCTCATCCTCAACTCCTGAGCTACTCCAGCTTTCCATCACAGTGAGAGAAGCAGTACAACTGCTCAAATTTAGTCTGTTTATGCCAGAGAAACTGTAGGTTTGGCTCTTTTGAGACAAGAAAATCATCACTTGGTGCTAAGGTTACAGAGAACCAGGTTCTATTTTGTAATAACAATCTATGCTGAAAATTATTGTGTTTGTAAAATAATTATTAAAACCACAGTCAACAACCCCACAGGTCTTTTACATACGTACTAAAAGCAACAGGAGCTATACCAAAAAAAAGTGTTTTTTCAGGCAACAACTGTAGAAATGGTGAACAGGATCTTCTTTTGTCTCTTTTTTTTTTAAATTCTCTTAGATTACTGTAACATGCACAATATATATCCCACATTTTATTTCATTTGTTTACGAGTATCTGGGCAGAGCTACAGTGCTTTGATGAACTGGTCACAGTGAACAGCTCAGTTCAGCATGAAAGCTGGAGAAGAGGAGGAGATACAACACCATTGTCTCATCCATAAAGGATAAAGTTGAGACAGCCAAGTAAACAGGAACCGAGTTCCACAGAGTTTCTTCATCTCAACAGGAAATAAAAAAAATAAAAAAAAATGCTGGACTTTAAATGCAAATTATCTTCACAATTAATATGGTTACCTTTCAATCTGAATGAGGAAAATGCAGAGTGCAGATACAGTATGAACATTACTGCCTGCAATTACAAATATTTAGTGAGATTAAGTCCGACTCAGACTTCTACGCATTGACACTTCTCATGCTAGGAATAAAAAAAAGCTTTAAATTGATTCACTAGAGAATGAGGCATCAGATTACATGATTGTACAAAATATGCATAAACCCAAATCTATGTATAATTTTGTCTTCGTTATCAGACTGCAAGACAACTTCTTTTTACGAAGATTTACTGCAAACAGGCATTTAAGGCAGAAATACACTTGTATCACATATTCTGTTTCATCACTCATGCAGACAGGATTATCAACAGTCACTGACATTTGAAGAGCCACATCTGGGCAACTTAAACAGCACCAATTAACAAACTGACCAAAATCAGGAAGTTCACTCTGAGAATGGGGCACAGAGGGGACAATAAATTCACATTTATCCAGAGGACCCCAGGCTTCTAGGACGTTTAAATACGGTTCCATCAGGGCTGGTAGCTGACAGAAGATGGAGAACACAATCTTCCCATGTTTGCATGAAATACTGTACATCCAGGAGTAAACGCTTATTAAACACTTTCCCTTGCTTGAACCTAGGAACCATCATGCTTAAAAAGGGATTTTGAGCCCATGTTCATCCCAATTTCTCCCTGATGGACTGGAAGGGTGAGGGCTGTACAGAGAATGGAGAAGTGTTGAAAGATGCACTAGACAGGGTGGGGGAAAGCATTCAAGAGCACGCTTAAAATAGTCCCTCAAACACCATCTAGGCCTCTCCCAAGGATTAGAAAGCACAGGGGCTCAAAACCACCAAAACTACAGCAGCTTAGTTGGGAACATGACCTTCAGCAGAACTGCAGGCCATCCTGCAGAACAGGGTGTGTGCAGGTGGTGGGAATGGGACACTAAAGACTGATACTTTCAGTAGGGCACAGACAAAAGTTTTGGTCAACTCTACATCGTTTACATGCAAAAACACTTTGGCAACTGTCCTGCTCTGCCCTACTTTGACCTCTTCCTCAGTACTATGTGTAAGGAGATTTTAAAAGTCTAAATGAGTCTACCTGCAGCTGTGCTTCCTATCAGAGAAAGAGGCATTAAAAAAAAAAATCAACTTTACAAACTTGCTGAATCTTAGAGTTCTGTGATATGTTTTCAGAAAACACCCCCAACAAGTCCCTTGAATGTTTTAATAGTTCAAGATCTGAGGCTTCCTCACACAAACCATGTGGGGGGTGCATGAAGGGAGTGCAGCTTGCCCAACAGCTAAAAGACAACATTGAATTTTATTTGACCAGATTAAATGGTTACGGGTAATGCAGCCACACTATCTGTATTTCAGGGAGGGCTTGGGGTTTTGTTAGTGTTTTTTAAAGAAAAATATATTCACGTGATAGATTTGAAAACAGATTTAGGTTAGTCTTGCATCTTACTGTATTTTTGTACAATTTACTTCTAGACTGTTCCTTAGAGCAGGAAATAAAAAGGCAATTGTTTTACCATGTTCTCCCATCATTATAATGAGATGCATCAGACTGGGGTTATTGATTAAGCTCAGAACTCTCCAGGTTACATTCTTCTTCATCTTTTCAAGTGAGCTTAACTCTTATTAAAAGGACCAGGGCTGTCCTCAGGCATACCCTGTCTTTAAAGATGAAGCCCCAACCATATTTTATGGAAAAGACCTCTCAGTCTGTACCTTTGGCAAACTGCATAGCTGGTTTAAACAATTATGCAAGACAGTAGATTTCGATTCCAGGCTCCTCTTACTCGTTCTAAAAATAATATTTTTCTTTCTGCTAGGGCACTTCCAAACAATGATGATCCAAAGGCATTAAAGAAAAAGAAAGTTACAACTTAAACAGCGTGACACAGATTATGAAGAAAAAAAAACCCTTCCCATAAGGAAAAGTTTTAAAAATTTGACATTTCTTTTCAGTATGTGTTAATCAGAAAGACAGTAGTGAATTCTCACTGCTTCAGACAGAAAAGAATTAAACCTCTTGGGACACATTACACAAAAGAGCAATTGCAAAGAAGGGAGAAGAATCCTGTAGTCTCTTTTAAAACCAAACTCCTAACAGTGTTTTCTTAAATGGCTGGGAAAGTCAGCAGTTTGGAGCCAGCCACATGTTACTTATCAATGCTTCAAATGCAGGGTGAGTAAGAAAGGCCATGCCTGGTTCCTTTTGCAATTGGGAAAAGTCTGTTTTGAAGTCTTTCTGAGGGACTGATGGGGTAGAAAGTGTCAGGAAAAGGATTTGACAGGTTCTGCACAGTGAGGGGCAAAAAAATGTCAAGAGTAAAATATCTTGTCTAAAATGAACAAAGAGATAGAAACCTCTCCTTCAGCACTGGAGACGCCAGATAAAATGTCTGAGAGTCCCTTGTATCTTTTTTCCAGCCACACATTAATTCCTTTTTATGCTTTTTGCCAGCTTCTCATCTTAACCAGGAGCCTATAGGAGAAGCGAGTCCAGCACAGCAGGGAATGCAGCCACACTGGGGCTCCATGTCTAGCAGTCTCCCAAGATCCCAGGAAAATACCTTGTATTTTATATACCTTAAGCATCACAGAAGACCTCAATTTAAAGGTGGAAGCAATGATCTGAACAATCTTAAAGCAAAAGTGAAAGGCCCAAGAAATTACCCAGTTTCTTGAAATGAAAGGCATTAACAATGAACACGTCACTGTTGGTTTTGCTCTTGGACAGGATTTCTCTCCTTTATTTTCAGTTCCGTCCAAATAACAGACATGGGTAGTTTTGTATCACCTGCAAAGCATAACTGCCCACCAGCAGGTCATGAACTGAACACATTTTATTTTTACCAGGACTGTAAGTTGCTCTGCCCTTTCTTTAAAATTCTCACACTCTTCAAACAAAAAGAAAACACTCATTATTTTTTTCCCCTCAATCAAAAAGACAAACACGTGATATAACTAGTCTCTAAAAGCTGTATTAATAGCAGAAATTTAAGAAATTAATTTCATATAAACTGTACTGTTATCTGTAGCAAACTGCTTCTGCATGTGTGGCACAAGCAACCTACGCGGCTACAAACAATGCAAACTTAGCACTAACAGGACAGAAAGTGCCAGAGCTCACTACATCATTTCTCACAAGTAATAATCTGATGCACTCTTAGTGGATGAAGGCAGCTCAGCAGCTCTCAATTTGAAGTGCACAGAAGTATAAAGCCAGCTTTTATTAATAAAAGCCATTGTGTTTCCATTTTGATGAAGTGATAATATTTTGACTTCTTCCTGGCTTCTGCCTCATAGCGTTCCACTTGCAAGGTATGTGTAGCATTTCACAGCAAATAAAGGAGAAAAACTTTCTCCAACTAAGAAAAATCCCCAAAAAGAACCCTATCCAAGTGCTAGTAACAGGATTATTTTAATATAGTCTTTTTAGTTACATAACAGACATGAAAATGCAAGTTATAACACTGTCTCATTTTAATAAAGACCTGGGGAGCTATAGAAAAGAGTGGTAGACAAAAAATACTTCAGATAAGAGATTAGGCACTCAAATCCCTAGAAGACTCCACTGTAAGAATGTTTGCTGCCTATTATTACAAAAATAAAGACCAGAACATAATATTTGTTATCTATACCACAGATACACTTGTAAGATGTAAAAGGAGTGTCTGAAAAATGTATAAAAGAATCCCCAGTTCCAACTTGTAAAGCCCAGGCTGCTGCTCAGGTTCTGCCATCTTCATGCCATTCCTTTTGCACCTTTAGGAACTGTACAAGTAGCAGTTAACTGCTGTTAGCAAAGTCTGCTAACTGCTGTGAAGAATGGCAAAGCTGCAAGCACCACATTCACTCCTCTTTGATGATATTTATCATCAGCTGGTCCACGTACACAACTGTACAAATAGGGAATATCCACCTCAGTGTGGCTGGAACCTGCAGGACACCTTGATATCCTTATATCTATGCAGTTCTATTACATATTTAGAGCAAATATTATGCAGCACTGCTCACACTGTTGCACACACACCAAAGCTGAGGTACAACTTCATCCCACAAAAGTATTCTGCACAACATCGATGAGATCATTGTGATCAGGTTTTTTCACTGTGCATTTTAATAAAACCACTTTAAAAGTGGCAGTTCACTGATTCAGTTCCCTCTTCCCCCTTAACATCGTTACACCAGAACACAGCAAGAACACAGCCAAGAATTCAGGCAGTAAAATGTTTTAGGTACCTTGATTTTTTCCACAGCTCTCTTCCTCACTAGTAGTATAGTTGACCTGTAAAATAGAAAAAAGACATGACTGACTCCTGGTAGGCATCTCAACATTACTGGAACATACTGTACACTTAAAGCATCAATACAATATTTAGCTTCTTGAACTTTTCAGAATTTTTCATTGAATTTCATTTTATTTTGTTATCATATAATGCATTTTTCACACACCAAAATCTCAAAGGGACGTCTTATTTAAGAGCACCTAGCTGGGAATCTCAACACTGACCAGCTTACAAATCAGAAAATCCAGACTACCTGCTGCATTTTTAAAGTGGAGCACAACAGCCACAATCCACAAATCCTCTTCTAGCCCTGAGGAAGCTGAACTCCAGAGAAGCTGCTGTGCTGCAGAGCTGGGACAGGAACATGGGACAGGAACATGGGACAGGAACATGGGACAGGAACACAACACCTCCCTTTGAAAAATGACAACTGCTGGTGACCAAGGCTCACACGGAAACAACCGCCCCGCTCTGACCCTTTCCCTCCACTGAGCACTAATGGGTTTTCCTCTTGCATTCATCTTCTAACATGAAAGTAAAACGAGTAAATAAAATAGCAATTGTTTACTCCTATCTTTTGTCTTCACAGTCTTTGAGAACAAGTCATCTTCAGGGAAACCTGACGGATTATTTCTATCACCTTCCTTTTCCCCTCCACCACTCCACCAAGAAAAACAGTTATTTCCTGGGGGACAGGGGCCAGACTCCTTCATTTCATATATGCATACAAAACATATGCTACATTTTCTTTTTTAAGATCTATACATTGCAAATCAGACATTTTATGCATTGTGAAAACACTGAGTTCAGCCTACCATCAGGCAAGGCTGGTACTTCTCACCAACTTGTTACCCCATTTGAATTCATCAGGCTGTAACAGACTCAACCATTCCCAGTTTTGGATTTTTTTGACTCTTTCATGACTTCACTGTAGTATCCTCAAGCATTACTGCTTAGGTGTTCTGAGCATATCACACTACAAATACTTCACCAGTTTCAACACTTCAGCAGGCTGGTTATCCCACTTCCCATCATTACTAAAAGCTGGATTATTCAGTGTACTCTATAAATTTCAGGAGTAAAGAACTGACTTCCAAAAAAACCAGTGTGCACAAAAATAACGCAAGTAGAATTGTACAAAATTACTGGAAGACACCATTGTCACAAGATACTCTGAAGCAAAAACCAAACTTCTAAGAGAAGTCAGCATAAAGTGTTACTGCATCTTGTTATTGCTCAATTTGCCTATTTTCCCTGAATTATTTAAGTCAATTCCTTGCTCAGCAAGTTTGCATTTAGGAATGAACAATGTACTTATACAGGTGTAATACAGGTAAACAGCCACAGGACAATTCCATCTACTTTTAGACCTGACAGGAATACAGATTTAGGGGACAGAATTCTCTACCCAGGTGCTCTAGATGGGGCTTGGGCATATTTGTTTATTTTGCTGCCCTGCCAGCTGCTTCCTGGCAGAGCACACAAAGCAATGGCAGTGATTGGGGAAAGAGGAAGAAATACATTGGCATCAAAACGCCATGCTAGAGCAGGAGTACTCCACAGCATCAGGAATTTAAACACGCTAACGTGACTGTTTATTCTTGGCATGAGTACAGTTTATTTTTCATCTACTTCACACTGTTAGAGATAAGGGAATGCTATTTTTACGCAAGCTCCTGATATGTTATTTTAAGTGTAGCCATCATGGGCAAGAAGAGACTCTGTCTTCCAGGCTAGCAGCTACTGTTTCCAGAGGGCATTGGTAGACCACTCTCAGACATGAAAATTTAACAGTCTCTCCAAATTTGTCAGCTTCACGTCTAATGGCACTGGTCTGCAGAACACAGAGGTGCCCATACCTGATGGTGTTTGGCACTATTTGGGTGGCTCCCATGGGGGCCAGTGTGGCCCAGGAAAGGGATGGGCAGCTTGCTCAGCTGTGTCCCCACCTCTGAGGCTGGAAATCCTACAGCTGTCAGAAGAAGGAGGCAGCGTGGGAGAAAGCCAGAAACGGTGACACTCCAAACATCATATGCTTTTTCAGCAAACTCTTTTCCTGCCCTTTGTCACAAGTTCTTTGTTACAATCTCTTTCTTCTTCACATCCCTTCTCCCTATTACCACTCAATGCAGTTTCACAAGCTCCTCATCCCTCCCCAATTCAAAATTCTCATAATTAAAACAACAAAAATACTTGACAATTATGAAACTACCCTGCCATTTAATGCCATGACTCAATTCCCTCTGCTTAGTCCACTGGGGTCTTTCAATCCCATTCCACCCACGCCTGGAGTATGAGCAAAGAACTCTGACACAGGCACTGGTCAGGAAATATCTTCACTGCAGTTTGCATTGTTTAGGCCACATTCTCAGCTCTTGTTCATCAGTTAAATGGCTCTATGTCCAAAATAAAATTATATAATCAGTAACAAAGGATGCAGATCATATCAAGAATGGGAAAAAGAAAATCTGGAAAGGAGTAATGGTCACATTAAAGAACAAACTTAGAGATCAGGGAAAAAAATGATAATATACATTCTTGGATGAATAAAATAGGAAGAGAGATGGATTTTAACTCAAGATATGACAGCAGTAAGACAGACATTGACTATGAACAGCTTTGAAAAAATTTGCAATACATCTGAATAACTGCATATGTCAGAAGTCAGACATACAACACAAATCCTAACAGGATATTGAAAATGCAAGTACAAATTAAATGCTAAATGAGGGCTTCAGCCTACAAGACAAGAGAATTTGTGTGTCAGAGATACCATTTATCTTCTTGAGAATTAAAGTGTAAAAGCCACTCGGTTACTTGAGAGCTACCTCTCCTTCCTTTAGACAAGTAATATTTTAGAGCTGCATCCAGAAACTATGAGTGATCACAATGATGGATAGTCCAGGAACTGATGGGATATCCCAAAGAAACATGGCCTGGAATGAAATTATAATCTCCCTCAACTACTCATATTATAATGGCTGATCAGTGTGCATTAGGAAAATACACTTCTGGTTTGAATCCAAACCTTGAGTATAAAAGCAAAGCTCTAGAAAGCTCTAGTAAATATTTAAGAGAATTTTGAGTTCCAAACTGAAGAGCTGGCAACTAAGGTTTTTTGGTTTTTTTTTTTAACAAAGAAAACCATCAAAAGATTGTGCAACTCTAAAAGCCCTTAAGGAAACAATTGGGAATTTTTCATAACATGGTATTTCCTTATACTGCTGACCACAGGAATGCAAACAGTTCCACCAAACAGAGATTTCTTCATTGGAAACAACTGACAATCTAACCATGTTTCCATCTTTTCCATTCTCGGCACTCAGCATACAAAACAGATGATATAACAGAATACAGAATTGTCATACCAGGGCCACAGACATCTTTACTAGAAATCAGCACCTGAGAGACTTAACAAAAACATATTTCCTAGGGGTTAGGGAGAGAACTTATGTCTAATTATTTAGCATCTTTGTCTAAATAAAACTGCAATTTTCTACTTACTTGTCGAATTTCCCTAAATACTGTGAGCATCCCTGTCAACCAGAAACAGACCCCTATCCCCAAACATAACTCCGCATATCAGTAACGCCTCACTCCCAAAGCATTCCCTGGCAGTAAGGCACGTGAAGCTAGCGAGGCACAAAAACATGGGCTGGTACTCAACTGAGTTAGTGAAAGGGAAAGCAATGTATACCCTTTGCATATCCTTTGTACCCTATAAAATACCCTGTGTAAATCTAATGGATAAATTTCCTCACCACATTCTCCATTTAGGATTAATTGAGCAATGCCAAATGACACCATGAATGCCTCCAAAGGAAACTGGAAATGTTGGAGTATCTGTACAGCAATGGCACTCAGAACTCACAGTCTACCAGACCTACACGAGGAGACGAAGTATCAGAGACACCTCAAGGGAAAAGCAAGACAGGACTTACAAAGGGACTTAATTTTCCTGACAGATAATTAACAAGTCACTATCATGGAGACAACAATTTACACTCTGTGTTGAACTTCATGCTGTGAAGAGAGAAATAGAGGATAAATGAACATAAGCAACTGCAAAAACAGAGTATTGTCAGAGTTCAGGATGGCACCAGGAATGGTAAAAGGTGCTACATCAGCACTCTGACCAATATCTGTCATTGCAAATTTGCAACTCAATTAAGGCAAGATTTTAATCCGAGCTACAACTGCACTTAATTCTCTCCATTCAAGCTGAAGGAAAGCAAGAGGAACAAGTCATAAAAGTAGAACAAAACTGGAATGTGCTACAAAGAGACCAAATTGTTTTCAAAAGGAAAAACCAAAACAAACAAAGCCAATGAAAGACAAGGCTTTATGGAGTTAGTTTGCCAAACAAGTCAAGAATTTTGGATGGTAGAAAAGACAGACAAATGTCTTAACTTCAGACAGAGACATAAAAAGACTTTGCTTGCGTGGAAATGTTTACAATCCATGGCAGAGAGATTATTACTCTTGTAGTCAAGGAAACCACTCTTACAGTTACAAGATTTCAAATTTTGGAATTCCCCTTTTAAGAAGGAACATGGAAAAATCTTCCATGCTCTTCTAAAAGGAGAATGGAATATGGCTCTAGTGTCCCATGTGTGGACAAACAGGGCCACAAGGCTTTGACAACAAACTGGTTCCAATGGTTCTGCAGAGGAGGAGGTCACCACCAGAAATGAAACATATCTATAGTGTACTTTAATCTTCTCAGATCATCAATGATAAAATGGCCATTACATCCCATAATAATTTTCACATACAAAACCATTCACCAGGAGTTACCAAACCAGAAGCTAAAATTTTCAAGCTAGGCTATATTTAAATTATTGCATCTCTTGATCCTTTCTTTCAAAGATATGCCCACTGAACTCTCAAAAGCTGACCTTTTGTCACAGCACACTGTTCGTCTTGGAGAATTCAACTCTTCTGAAGCTACAAACACATGAAACATCCCCTCCTTTTTAGATGATTCTGAAGCTCTAAATATAAATTATACAAATAAAGAGCTTGGTTTAATTATACTAGTAGAGCAAAACTTATTTTTCCAGTTACAATTTTAACTAGATAACTAAAACCCCACTTCAGCTGATACACTAGAGTGTGCTGAGATTTAGAACATTACTCAAAAACTATCTTTTATTTTTGCTGCTGTCAACATCCTAAGAAAAAAAGTATGCACCAAAAACTTCAATTTAATCTCCCTGGTGATGTCAGAGAACTACCAAAACTCTGCAGACTGTAAAGCAAGGCAGCAGTTACAGCACACCACAACTGCCATAATTAGAACATAGTAATACCAAGCGATGCAAGAAATGATTTGCTGGTTTTCTTTAAAATGCACAGTTCATTTTTAATTTTTCCTACAGTCAGTGCACCAAGATGCATGTTCAGAATGGCAAGAAGTTATTGGGCAAAATTTATGTAACATTCATACTCAAGTTGACTTAGGACTACAATCAATAGAAGCTTTGGTGCTGATAAGGAAGCAGAGACAGATTTTAGGATAATATTACAAATCAAAGCTATTGAAGAGTAAGTGAAAAGCTTTAATTATGACTTCTGGCTGAAATAAATACATATGAAAATGAAGGTGCTAATTCACATTTACCTTATGGGTTATAGTTTATAACAATACTGGTTATTTCATTTTACCTTTGACATCAAATAAATCCCATTAATAAAGGCCCAATGCTCAACAGCTCAGTGTTGTAAAGAATAGAATACTGTCTGGTATCTATCTTAATGACTGTTTCCCAGCAAGACTAAAATTAGTTTCAAGTGTGGTATTTTAAGTACGGCATTATTAAATTTTCACATAGATACAGTCTAAGCAATGGGAAATGGCACTGTCAGAAATCATCTGAGTGGCCTTATCCAACTGCTGGGTACAGTTTTGCAACAGAACTTCTAACTGGCCTCAGGGAAGTAATTTCTGCATTACATACTTCTGCTCCCCTTGCTCCCTTCAAATGAGGTGAGGTCCCTATGGAGACTGACCTGAGAGAAGGTGTGTGTTAATACACTGCATCTCTTTCAGTAACAGGTACTTCAAACCAGACAAAACACAAGTGCCTAACTGCAGCTTCAAAAAGCCTGTCAGGAAGAGGCAGACAGGGCTCCTTTAGCCTTTACTACAAAAAAACGAAAAAGCATAGGTTAAACAGATACCAAATCTGTTTAAGCAAAATAATTTTCAAGCTATGTCCAAGGTCTGGGCAATGGTGAAGAAAAAGACACCTAGAATTTTTCAGCTGCTATTTAATGCCCCAAACCTGCTTTTTTCCACCTTTTGCTTTTTTTTGGTCTCACTCCACATATATTCTTGTATTCAGACTTCTCACATTTTAAGTCTCTCCTGAAAGAAAAAATATCTTACAATCCTTTTTAAAAAGAAAATGAAATATGAAGGCCCAGCATGACTCCTTTCTTACCTTTTGTTAACAGAGGTTTCCTGCTTCCTTCTTGTCCCTGAGACAAAATCATTTTCTACCAATCTTTCAGAGTCAACTTCAACCCGTTATCTTTTGCTGCAGTCTCATTACTGTCCTCTGACCTCACCTACTAATGTGTCATGGTCATTTTCAAAGTTGCTTTCAGTTTCTCACCAGAAACCATCCACTCCAATCACTCCCAACTCACAGTTTGCAGGATCCCACTCCTAGCATTCGAGACTCCATTCTCATTAGATTAACATGTATAAAATACACTTAAATATTCACAGTTATAACACTGGTAGAACAGCAGTGGTCTGCCTGAGGATACAAAGCAAAGCAAGATTCATAGGGACTCTTTCCATACTGTTTTCATACAAAGTAAAACCAAGACCTAGCACATTCTCACACTACATTTAATTTCTCAGTACCTTTGTCACTTCAGTCCTAAAAAATGTCCATTCAGGATGTTTTCACTAAGAAGCGATTCTTGCTATATTGATGCTTCAACCACCTGAGCAGCCACTGATTCCTTTCTAATCTCCCCTGTTCCTTTAACGCTGTGTGGGTTTTATTTGCAAGCCATCAAATCCACAGCACCCCCCCACCTGGGCACACACACAGTTTCGTCTTTCAGCTCTGAAGCTGAAGTGTTACTCTCATTCCACTGCAGCAACATTACTTCTGAGCATTCCCAGCAAGGTTACTGGCACTCTCCAGCTCCTTCTGAGACTGTCAAAACTTGCCTCATACTGTGCCTGCAAACAAGAAGAGAATAGTGGAAATAAAAGTGAAGACCTGCAGCTGAAGTTTAAAGGGGCTGGAGAGGATTTTCCCCACACTACCAACAGTAATTATCAGGGCAATTAGCCAAGTTGCATCAAGATGCAAAAAAACCACCCACATGGAATCTTTGCCTGACAACGGATCATCAAAATATGTTTCACAACATAAATTTCAAATGTATGGTATTATTTTCTTCCAGTATTAACTTATGGATAAAGCCCCAGCTGGATTCATGACACCACTATTGCTGCAAAGCTAATAATGTTCAGGGCATATAGAGATCTTAAAATATTTTTCCTCAGCTCCAAAATACCAAGTCCCTTATTTATTAGATCAAGCTGTATTTGGAAGTTGAGATTATGATTTGTTTACAAACTGACCAACTCCACTGGTGAAAGAAAAATACATTTCCATCAGTATTCCTCCTACTTCATTATGGCATTATAAACAGAAGCAATTGCCTCTTTATATTCTTTTATTTAATCATGCTCATGAAACGGTCAATCCAGCCCCCAAACCTAACAAAGAATAGGAACCAACTACACTTTTTCTTTTTTTTTCAAACTCTGTATCGTACTCGTTCACTTTTGACTTCTGCAAAGCTTAATTCAGCCAACCTCCACCCTAACCCCTGGGAGCATCTTGTACTTTCCAGCCATCTGGACTGTATTTACATTACTAAGAAGAAAGTCAAACTTGCTCATGAACAAAGAAAATCTCCTTACTATCTTTCTGTCTTTTCTGCACAGTTATTTTCGAAGTTCTTAGTTTTTCCAAAAAATTACTGTTCTCTCTGGGGAGCTCACTCAATCTCCCTCATGAGCTCTACTGATGTCATACCACTTCTTCGCTTATCATTTGCTAGTGCTGCCTTTAAAAAAAGAAATTTAAAAAATAGAAATTACTATTTTTCCCCTCAGTTTTCACCCTCTCTTCACAAAAGCATTTACAAACAGCATGAAAGTTCATGTATGATGGATTAGAAGTAATTGTACCAAAGTGTTTATTTAGACAGTAAAAGTGACAGCTTTGCAAATAAAATGAACTATTGCCAAACTAAGATCAGAGACAAGTTTTAAAAGGAACATAGACAAACATTTACTTTTGATCTTGTATCCATTTTAATGGTATCCCTCCCCCTGGCAGCGACTGCTGCATCTTGGCTCCTCCACAACAGATGAGCACATAATATTTTTTTAATTATATTTTCATCAAACTATCTGTCCTGCAACCCCTCTCCCAACACTGCTGATTCTATGTGCTGAGAAAACTTGAAGAAAAAGCACAAAGTGCAGAAGACAAGAAACTACCTCAAACTGGCTTTACTTTCAACCACATGTTCTTAAACCCCGCCTATTTTTTATTTTATCTGAGCTGCTGTATAAGTCTGCCTTTTAGTACTTTATAACCCTATTTTTCAGGGCACACTATCTCTTTCGATCAAAGGTAGTCAGCTATAGCTTATCATTAAAAGCTATTTTGCAGATTTATTCTGCTCCACTTGACATGCACCAGAAATCTGCATCAAGTTTAAATGAAAGCCAGATTGGTGCCTTTGTTACAGGGAAAATTAATGAAAGCAGTGAGCAATGCCTGACATTCAGCTAACTTTTTAACTAGGAATTGAAGAGCCACAATGCTTTGCGATGTTTGACCCAAACATCTGACTGATTTCAAATATTAATTCAGTTTAATGAGCTAATTTAATACCTACATAAGGGAAAAATGCCAACGCAGAACTATAGTGTAACATAAAGTAGAAAACACTCACTAGGAAGAAAAATACCTTTCTAGAGGTCTGTTTGTTTAAAGAGAACTACCTACTGTTGTTTATTTTCAAGCTGAACCTCTAAATTTAATTCAACAAAGTGACCCTTCAGAGGCATAATTACTTCAAACGATCATGTCAAGTGTCTTCTTGTCTCTTCAGCAGCTCTTCTGAAATACCAAGGAGTAGAAGTTCAATTATAGATGTATGGGAGGCTGCATACCACAACCACAGTAAATTCATTACAGCAGGAAATACATCGTAGAGAGGTAACAATGAATTAAAAATGCAATTAATATGCCCACATGAAAAAATAACTACTGAAATGTCTCACCCAAACACTACCACATTCTGCTTGCTTTCTTTTATAGTTGCCAGATTCTAGAATGATTCAACAATGTCCCTTCCCAGTTTTTCCCTCCTCATCTCCAAAATTCACAAAAGACCATCAGTATGAATAAACATGCTTTGTCATTAAAAGTAGCTGAAGTGTTGTGGAGATGCAATATATCTCTGCTTTAGGGAAGCACAGCCAAATTTCTTCTCTGAAACAAAACCCCAGGAGGTCTGTTATCAGTTGAGCAATACCTCTACTAAAAAGGACTCCCCCCCTCTGTGTGATTTCAAGCTGTTCAGATTTTCCCCAAAATTTGCAATATTCTTTCTTTTTGAAGTGAAGACATGGACAGTAAACAATTAGGCAACCCTGGACTTCCTTTTCTTGAGACACAAGCTGAACGTTTCATGCAAGCTACTAAAAATAAGTTTTACTTCCAGCAGTGACAACTTCTCACAGCTTAATCAAAGGAATAGCAATCACAGCCTAATGAGCCCTGTTCTCTAAAGCATCCAAGTTGAAAAATTATCAGTAGGGCAATATTCACTGCAAAGAAGAGAAGGATCTGCAAAGATGTGAGGACTAATATATTTGCACTTAGTCTGCTTCAATTTGATTTTACATGTTTCTAACGGAGAGAACAAGAAGTGACTTGATGCTCAGTCTGCAGCTACGGTATGAAATTAGTTTCTAAGGAAACAGGGCAGAATCTAAGGGACAAAATTTCTGTGTTTGTGCTGCTTCTGTAGCAAACACAGCGTCAGCTGCAGAAGGCACATGAAGCAAAATTCCTCCAAACCGATTAAGGGATTGGATCTTTAGCATCCTGAACCAGCAATTGAACTGGCAGCCTCACTGGTGAGGCACATGCATCTGTTTGAGGAGGAATAGCACAGAGGTGTAAGCAGGATGAACACCAGCTCACGGCCACTGCCAGCCTACTCCTCTCAACTGCAGTGCAGGAAGAGACACTAAAAATAATACAGCTGGCACTTGATATAGTCTGCTCCTTCATGCGTGCAGAGGCTTTGCTATGACTTTTAGAAAAATCTGACTGCCCACATCTCATGGTTCCTCTTTATAGAAAAAACTAATTTTGACTAGTGAGACAGAAAACTTTTCTGTCCAAGAACTCAAAGTGGGTCAGGTAGAAGGTGCTGATTTTCAGGAGAGGTTTCCACACCATGAAGGCCAAGCAGGTTTCCCTGCAGCGATGAGCACTGGGCTTTGGAGAGCGTCCCTCCAAGCCCGATGGCACGGGGCTGTTCCGGATGCTCTGGTGCTGCATCCTACGTGCAGGGATGGCACTCGGGATGCAGACAGCCCCAAAGGGCAGCTACACCGGGGAACTCCAGATGATGAGACCCTCCAGGCCAAAATAATCAGAATTCCTTGGAGAATTTAAAACTTCAGAGGTACACAGTGCACTTCCTAAACTTTGAAATGAAACATTCCTCATATCAACCCGCTACATAACCCACTGCTTAGCAACAGAGGTTGCATGCATGTACCTGCCTGCAAGAGACAAAACAATTCTTGTTATCCATCATTCTCACCACACCACAACACAATTTCTCTCTGAGTACACAAAGGACTTGTTGGGTTTTTTTCAAATGATCTTAAATTCACATTTCATTATAAATCCAGGTCTCCCCTACATTCAATGAAAACTAGGCTGTGAATTGAAAATAAAATGTTTCTAAAACAGTTTCAATACAGGTGTTTGAGTGAGGCTAATTCCAACTTGAGAGGGAACTCTCCTTGGCTTGCTTTTTTGGTTCAGGCAGTGACAATTCTTTTTGAACAGTCTTCCTTTTCAAAAGGAAAACATCAATGCACCTCAAATCCTCAGTGTTAAGAGTACTTCTAAAACTGTTTGCATGAAGGCCAGCAGGCCAGAGGTGACAGCCCAACTCTGAAATCCTAAATACATCACCACAGGCTGGGGTATTATTTCCACTATGCTATTCCACTGCAGAGCACACATCAATACTCATGTCTATCTATAAATCAATGGAACCTATTTTAGGCACAAAAGCTTCAAGATAAATCCTTCTGACCAACCTCTCAAATTAATTATGCAAATGCTGTATAAAAGTGCATGGATCATTTTTACTTCAAATTTTTAAAACCCTGCACAGATACTCTGAAAGAAAAAGAAAGTAAATGCCTAATTATACACATTGAATAATCCAGATAATGGCCTGTCACATGCACCATTCTGAATGCAAATCAGAACAATGGTTTTAGCTGTAAACACAGTGTGGAAACCTCAAAAAGCTTGGATCTCATATTTGGCAACAAAATGCTTTTTAAGATTACCTTCTGTATGCAATGGGATTTATACATATATATATAAAATATAATATAGCATTTTTTCCCTGTTTAATCTCAAAGCTTTTCCTTACAAAACATACTCAATGAGATATTCCAAGAGAGATGAATGGTATTTCTCCAAAGAGAAGGATGCTGCCTCTTACTGCTCTGCTAGAAACATTAAAAGCAACAATACTTTGTTTAGTGCATTACTTTTGTTCCAGCACAGTGTGTTTGGTTTTGTATCCAAAATGTCCATAAAGGAAGGCTGGACTCAGAAGCTCCTGTGCTGAGGAGCACTTTCCAGCTTAAGAGAGAGGAAGAAAGGCATACCCAGAGCAAGCAACTAACCTCCTAATGCCTGCTGTGGAAATGAGTCCTAGCACGCACTCCAGGCATGTTTAGGAGGCAGGATTTTCTGCATTTCAGCCCACTTCTTCCTAACACAGCGAGCAAACCATGCAGAAATCAAGCAACCTATCAAAGGAAGGGCTAAAACTGAATAGTTGAGAATGCCCCAGTTAGATATGCCAGTGAGGCAGTGGAAACCACTGTTTGCCTCTTTTCCTGGTACAAAAAAATTCCTTATACCACTGCCAGTGCTATTAAGACAAATTTCAGCAAGTATAAAACCTTTTGTCGTGGCAGTGTTATTAAGGGGAGATCAGCCTTTTAATGAGACAAGTCCACAACTCAAGAAATTGAGGCTGGAAAGAAAAAATAAAGAATTTCAGTGGCAACAGTGAACTATAGCTAACAGTGGCTGAAAGGTGTAAGAACGACAAGAAAGTCTATCTCCTGTATGGTGCAGCAATCTTCACTTCCCAACCAGGCTTTGCTTTCTAACACCTTTTGCCACTTACACATAAAACACAATATACTAAATTTCATGTTGAGGTTATATTGGTTTTAAGGTACGAAGAAAATCTATGAAAGTAACCACACAGGAAAATAAATGCACAACTTAAAAGTCACCTCTCAGTAGCCACATTTCTAACAAGACCCTCAGCTTAGGCTAAAGGCATTTGTTGCACACACTTGGATCCCTTAAAAAAAAATTACTTAGAAGAAGGGAACATGTGCCGATCAAACAGAATTCTACATTAAATGGTGATGCAAGACTGCAAGAGATACACGTTGAAGGCCAGCAAAATTAATCCACATCTAGGTGTAAAATAAAACAGTACTACAGAAGTGTAAGATTTCCTGAGTATGTGCCCCTCATTCAATTTATACAAGCCCTTACCTATCTCTGCAACTCACTTTTTTCCACTGCTGAAACTGCTACACTCAAGAAACAAAACAGCCACTTTCATGTGCTACTTCTACAAGGCGGTCACATTGAGAACTTATATCTCAAATTCAGTTAGGAAAGTGAACAAAACTAGGACAGACACTTTCAACTTGAATTTGTTGAATGCTTTAATGATTCAAGTCTGATCTTGAGGTTTTAGCTAAACTTTTTTTACTCTTTTTAACAGTTATATCTGCCTATCCAGACCAGGTTTCAAAATGTAAACAGGGACTTGTTACCTAACTAAACACAAATCCTATCCAATGTAACATTTTTTAAGACACTACTTAAAACACCACCTGTATTCTCCCCTCTCTGTCTTCCTGGACATCCACTCATTCCTCATTTGCTTTTCTATTCAACAGAGTCTTGCTACTGGCTCCATTTCTGTTGGCCAAATGCACAATTTTGTGTGTTTGCATGAAAACAACCACAACTACTTGACAAATACCTAGGGAATTGCAAGTTGCAATTATCAAAACATCTCATGAGCTTTCTCCTAAATTTGCATCAGCCTATAGGCTTACTAGCAAAGGGCAGTCATGCACTCCAGTTTCCTGTTTTAATACTCCTCCTCCTTCTTTTTAAAGCAAGATTATTCTCATCCTTAGAAACAGGAAGTCATTAAGTTAAAAATGTTTATACTAAATGAAAACACACATATTGCCATGACTTCTACTCGGTGACTATTGGGTGGTCTCAATCTGAATCCACTTTCCAACCAGCAAGTGCTTCCCTCAGAGAAATTATCAAAGCACAGCCTCAGAGACCAAGGATTGGAAAGGTATAAACTATCAGCTACTATAATTACAGTTCAGGATTTAAATTTTTTTTTTTTAAGAAGACTTTCATATTCCCCAACAAAATTCCCAAACATCTGTTTTCAGTAAGTATTTAAATAAATGTTTTTCCCGAACTATATCAGAAATTGGCTAGTGCTGTGTGTTTCTTGGGATGAGGTCAGCAACGTGCGTTAGTGCGGAGCCTTTGTTGCCGTAATTACCGTGTTTATTTGTGACAGAGTGTGGTTGAAGGGGGAAATCCACAGCCCACTGGCATGCTCCACTGTAACCTTCAGAACCCATCTGCAACTGCCTGTGATCAGTGTCTGCAACGTGCCAGTGTCTGGTCTCTTCTTATTCATAAACTCCTCGTATTTGCTCTTAAATTTGATAAACATTAAAAAACAAAACCAAAAACCAAATAAACAAAAAAACCCTTCATTTTAGTACTGTGATAATAATGCACTGATGTGCGGCCCACAGAGACTTCCCCTGCACATAACATCTGACTACAACTCTCCCCACACTAAGAAAAATCTGTCACGTGTGATTCGAATTTATTGTCAAGCTTACTCAAATTTACTATGGTTTAATTTCATGGATATAAATTACATCCCAGGAAAAATCAAACTTCAGTTCATCAGCATACACTTTCAATTGTTTTTTCAACACCACCTGTTCTTATTACAGGAAAGTGTACTTCCTCCCAACCTCAATATTTTAATTATTAAATAATATTTGGAAGAAGCGAAGAATGCTTCTCAGAAGGGAGCTGCATAGCAGTTCCTCAGTGATCATGAGCACTTTCGGGAAACTTGAATGCTCTTCCAGCACGCCCACTTGTTTCCTGTGAACAACCAGTGTGCAGAATTACTTGGAGAGGTCTTCCAAAGTGCTGAGAACATGATTTCTGTGCATTTTGATGCTCTATGAATCACCAAGAACAGAATATGAAGCCAAGAAACAGTAAAACATGCACATGCACATACAACAAATAAGAGCTGCTAAGACTAATAACACCAAACTATATCCTCAAAATAGCAGGAAAAGGCCAACAGGAAGTTACACATTATGCCACTTCCACCTGAGACTCTTTACTTTAGTTTGGACCCACAGATCAATATGAATGTCAGGAATTAATAAAGCTAAGCAGCAGAGATCAGCTCTCCAGAGACCAGCCACATCTGCTCAGCAATGCCAAGCTGCCAGCTGGACAGAGTCCCAAAAGCCTTTAAAGGGTCATCATGCACAGCAAAAGCTTGTACTTGAGTAAAAACCTTTTAGCTTAGCAACTAAAAAGGTAATAGATATTCTGTTAATTACATTAAGTAATTAAGTCATGTTTAGCTCTGTTAATTAGGGTGCTTAATTTTAAAAGGTCTAATAGCCACAATATTTAAATTTCTGGTTTGTTTGGGTAATGTAACAAAAATCTATTCTAAACTACTGCCTTTTTTTTTATTTTGGCTGACTCAAAAAAAAGTTATGCTGTTAACAAAAAAGTTAATCAGTTGCAATGAAGGGTCAAATAAATTATTACTTGTTGAGTAGTGCATATTCTAAGCAACTTTAATGTATGAATAATCAGTTAAAAAATCCAAAACGAAAGACACACTGGATCTCAGCTGAGATCATCAACCACACAAGGATATTTATTCTGGGTACAAATTGTCAAAATGCCCTTTCCTTGTGCACATTTGATAGCATGTTCAGGGAAGAAATAAACTCTGCAGTAGATTACATTTGCCTCCCTCCCCCATATGTCCCCCACTGACACACAGGGTCTGGCAGAGTAGAAAAGCTCCCATCAAGCTTTTGAATCATGAAGCTATTTCTGAAATAACTGCTGGCCTACATGGAAGTTGCTCCTTCCAAATATTTCACATTCAGGAGTACAGTACCATGCATGCCCAGTGAAACATGGCTTCATCTACACTTTTTCTACAGCTGCAGGTGGCTCAACCTCCATGTGACAAAGGCACGGCTGACACCCTTCAATACCTTGGCAGGCATGTGCTGAGGAGATCTCTTGTTTAGGATTACAACAGCTGAAACCCCACTGCGGAACTCCCCCTGCTCCCAGCGCATCACAGCCCAAGACTTTTTAATACAGGATATCACACCTCTGATGTGTGCAAGGTATTTCCAATTCTTATCTTTTGGCTTGTTCCTGAGCAGAACCCAAAAGGTGAGTCCAGGCTGGACCGATACAAGCCCCACAGATTGCTTGTTTGTAAGCAAAGAAGCCACTTTTAAGAGCATAGTTAAGACCAACCTGCTGAAATTAGTCTGAACGATTCATGTTCAGCCCAGCACCAAAGTGCCACTACAGGATGTGGGACACTCCCCATGAAGGCACCTGAATTATTAGCCCCCATTCAATTAGCAAATTCAGCTACTAATTTTATATCCCTTTAAGCAGGGCTTATAAACCACACAACACAGCGCCCCAGACCAGCCATCTGGAAATGCAGATGTCATCTGCTCACCTTGGTAATCTGCTGCAAGGTTTTTCAGATGAGGACGTATTTCATCTTGTGGTGCTATATAAATAAACAAAGTATTATAAACAATCATTTTATCTGACTGGGGTTATGTCATATGGTTTGCTTTCTCTATGAAAGAAAACACGTACATAAAGTGCAACCAGATGTTGTTGGCAGAGAATCCATTTAATATGGACTCATTTCTAAAAACATGATTACAGATGTGGCCTACATCCTGAACCCAACATTTAAGGAAAAATTCTCTCTATGTGAATTTCACCCATTTTCTGTGTTTTCTCTAAGTCTCCCAACTCGCCAAAAAAAAAAGTTTCCTAGAAGTAAAAATGTTGCACACCCTTCCCTTTCACAAATCCACCACAAAAATAACTCAAGCACACCTTTATCAAAAAAAGCTGAGCATGTTATTGAGGAAACCCTGCCTTGTAGCAGCTCACTCTATAGCAGCTGTGAGAATGCAATGATGCAGGTTACAGCTAAGTCTAGACTGAGCTTTTTGGCTACAAACAATACTTAGCTAGGACTGCACCTGACTTGTAATTTGATTTTCAAAGTATAAAAATAGTTACTACAACCCTGCTGGCAGAACTGGGGAAACTACAGACACTCTAAGCAATTATTTTTAGTGTTTTAAGTAAAAGAAAAGTCAACTGAAACACACCAAAGTTTTTGATTAATAATATCAATCTTGAAATCTCTTACAAATTCAGAGAGCTCTCAGTAAAGTAATTAAAATACATGATAAAGGTTTAATTGGTGTACTATAGGATGGCTTAGGATATAAAAGGTTTTTTAATTCTGATAAAACCCTGAGCAACCAACAAAAAGAATAGAAACAACAGATACGTTTTAAATTCAAAATCAGTAAAGTCTGAATAAGAACTCTGCTCTTTCATAATTGCTGATTTATAAAATCCTATCTAGATCCTCAAGAAAATTTGAATAAAGTTCAAACTCTTTTCAAAACATGAGACAAACAGCACAGAAAGACTGACTGCATCATTCCACATCTGAACCCAAGAGATTTTCACCATATTTCATATCTAAGTATTGAATTAATTAAGAACTGTCCTTTTAGCAAACACTCCTGAACTAGATCAGACAAGTTCATGTTCATACAAATAGAGAATCCAATGCTTAAGAAAAATTTTCTCTCTATATAATCATTACTCTCACTTCACACTCATGATTATATAAACTAGTAAACCCCCCAACTGTTCAATGGAGACTATTGCCTTATCAACATACTATTGAAGGAATGAAAATACTTGAAAAGCTAGGTTAGTTAACTACCAGTGATATCACTGAGAAGCAACATCTGAAAAGAAAACAACTCCTTTCCCCAAATTATCTTTTGATTAGACTTTTAAAAATAAAACTAAATAAGTCTTTCAGAGGACACCGCCACCTAGGAGCACCGACATTTATTGGTAAAGCTCTGATATTTGATTAATCTAGATTATCTTCTCCAAGCAAGGTATTTAAAATGTCATATGAAATGATGAAAAAGTCAAAGAATAAAAATCAAAACTGGGAAAAGTCCTACTTTCACCTAAGAAATTCTGTGTCAGATGATGTGAATGGAGCTGCAATTTTAAAATCCTCTCACGATAAGTCAATTTCTAATCAACAGGTACACAACTATTTGCTTCTGGAGGCAGGAAGATGGGACAACTGGAATTTTACACAACTATTTAAAATGTCCCAAGTGACCTTTAACAAGAGCTTTAAACATCTGCTTTGAGAATCATTTTCAACAGGATTAAATATATATGTATGGCTGTATAAGCACTGTCTTTAGTGGGGGAATCAGACTGATTAAAAGTGCAGTCAGACCTAGGGGCTTGTTCCGAGAGGAAGCTCTGGCAAGGATGGATAAACAAGCACTCGGAGCCCCAAGGTGAGCAAAGCACTTGTTTCTGCCCCACGAGGGAAAGGCTCTCTCAGGGACAGAGGCTGCTGAAGTGTCCAAGCTCTGAAGCTCAGCTGTGCTCCAACCCAAGTGTTTCCAGCTACTTTGGTTGGTGAGTGGGGTGCAGGTGAGCAGCTCTGCCCACATGCAGTCTAATTGCAGGGTACCTAAAAATTGCTTCCAAATTTCAACTGCTACAGCCTCACTTAGAAAGAGAGCCCTGATGTGTAGGTGAACTTACCTACTACTTATAACAGAAGCCTTGCTAGCAAAGCTTTTCTTTAAACGTAAAAGGACCCCCAATTTGAGAAGCCTACCAATGGAGGTAGGAGAAACAAATGAGGATGTGCGTGCATTTGTTTATTTTCTTCAGAGGGAAGACAAACGAACTGAATTGCTCGAGAACCCAAAACATTACAGGTGGTTTCTGGACACATTAATAAACCAATGGCAAAACCTTCATTCATTTGCTAGTTGCCAGCTACTTCATATGAAGGGTTTAACCATTGCCAAAATGGGTGAACACAAGCAGCTGTCACATCAGTATGGGATAAAATATCTTAAAAGGAGAAAGATGACATGCTGCAGCATTTACACAGCTTGTGGTAGAAAATCTGAAAAAAAAAAAAAATCTCACAGCGCAAGTTTTCTCAGAGATTAGGCCAAAAATGCAGACAGAGTATTTAAATATAACAGCGATTTGAATAATGAGGTGAGAATTAACAGAGAGTTGTTATCTGCACAGAGCTGAGAGGACCCACGGATGCAGGCCCCTCTGTGCCAAGAATCTGTACGCAGGCACCAAAACCTAAGTGTGCTATTCACTGCTCTGCTGGGGCACTTCAATTAGCCAGCCAAGCCCGACTGGAGTTTGCCTTCTTTTAAGGCTTCTGGCATCCTTGGAGAGTTCTCCACAAGGCAATTCAAAGCAGGAATGTGATTAAGGGGGAAGCCTCAGCTGGCCACAAATAGTGCTGAGAATACCTCCTGCCTTTCTGCTCCCTTAAAGGCCAAGCCAAAGAAAGAGCTGTGGCTCAAGAGAAAGTCTCGGTAGCTGTGGGTCCGAGACCAGCACAAACTCCTCCCCATAAGATGCTACAAGGAAATCACTGCATCTCACAACCAAGATGGTTCTACTTTCCGCTTTTATAATCATCACCCCTCAAAGCTGATCTATCAAATACACTGAAGAGAGCACTCTAATTAGAAAGCTGCACAACTGCGCACTTTTGGTTGTTTGTGCTAGTTCACAAAGAACAAAAAACTACAAGAGCAGATCCTCTTACAGTAAATACTGTCACTCAGACCTCTCAGGAAACTTAATTTCACATAACTGCAAGGTAAATAAGTAATTTGAAGATAACAGCTGCAATCTTTTATGTTTTTCACACTGAGTTACACAACCTTGCAACCCTCAAAATCCTCAGGCTCCTGCAGATGAGTCAGATTTTACAAAGCATCCATACTTGTCTCGCCTCTGGTCAGAAGTGGACATTGCAAGAAATTTCTGGACAGACAAATCCTACTTTTACGAATGCTTTAATAATAGGGACTTCAGGGCAACCTTTTTTCTTTTTTATATAATGCCAATTGCTGGAATACACAGAAATATTTCCAAAATTTTATCCTTGGGGCAATATGCAGTTTTACCCCTTCTGTCAGCTTGCTCTCCTTCAGAAAGATTCTGCTTCAGCAGAATCCTCTTGTACCACATATGGAATAAAAAGACTAAAAATGCTGTGTCCAATATATTTGACCATAATGCACAAGGCTGATGCACTGCAAGTGCTAATCTCAAATCACATACAGCTTTTTGCTCCATGAGAAATCCAGTTTTCATCCTCCAAAGTGCTACGTGATAGGCCACTGTAAGGGCTTTCATTCTTACCAGAGTGCCTTCTAAGCCACTAAAGGTAGAAAAGATGTAGGAACAGAAGTTAAAGTTATGTCATTGAGCCTTAATAAGAGAAAGAGCATTAGGAAAACTTCTCCTAGGATTTCTGTGAATAAAGAATTGGATAAGGTATATTGAAGAGCACATGCAGAAACAGATGGGAAGAGGAGACAATTTTGTGGTCTGGGTATGATTCAACCACTGCACCCAGCTTCACCAATGCTCAAAGACACAGAAGTTATTGAGAAGAAGACTGGGGGAAACACCCCAAAATATTCCAAAACGATTAAAAGGACATTAAAACAATGGCTGGAGTTTCGACTTCAGCTTTACTGTAGTATCTCTTAGTTTGTCAAAACTAATACTCTGATCTTTCCTCCTCCTCTCTCCTTGAGAAGTATCTGCAGAAAACTGCAGTAGTGCACACTCTCTACCCTGAAAGACCAATGTTCTGGCACAGCAGAAGCAGTGAAAAACACATTCAGCATCATTCCCCTTCTGGCAGTGCTCAACATGGGAAAGAGAGAAAGCTACCGGCATACCCTGCGTTCTTGCCTCACACTGGCTTCTGGCTGAGAGTCACAGTCATTTATTTATAGAATCTCACAGTAAATTTGCTTGCATCCTGAAGCACATTCTGATTATTTTATCCCTATTTTAGCACATTAGAGTTAATAACATTTTATAACTGTAGTAAAACACAGAATATACCAGTAACAGCTAAGACAGTTGCAGCAAGTGTGAGGTGACAGAAATGAAGGTCAGGTACTTACTCTGCCAGAAAACAGCCCCGCTTCTCACTAAGCACGAGCTCAATGCTTGGAATCAGTGTTTCAGAAACCCCAGGCACAGCCAGGTCTGTTACACTGGCTTTAGTGATAGCCCTTCCAGTGAATCTGGATGTCTCCTCTTGGATTTACTGCTTTAATGGCATTTGAGTCAAGGCAACTTCCTAAGTAAGCCAGAATTCAAAATAAATGCATGAAGATAGGATATAGTGAATAAAAGTATTGCCCAAATTGTCTGTTATTGGTCTCTCAGTTCCTCCAGGCACTCAAACTGCCTCAATTTTAAGCTCTGCTTAAAGTAAAATGAATGAACGCCAATAAAAAAGTTTGATGGAAAATCCAACATCAGCCAAATCTGGCATTGTTTGTTTCAGTTATATAGAATCATTGTGTCCGGTCCTTGGATCCTCTTTATTATACCCTCATTTCCCCTGACTGAAGAAACCTCTGTAACAGAAAACCCTCAGGAGCCGTAATTTAACAAAGACAGCATCCAAACTTGATACAACGACGGTATGAATGAAGCCAGTAATCTGGGTATGGTTAGAGTTGAAAAAAACCAATAATTTCCAATAGACAAAATGAAAAACTACATTTGATAATAAATCTTCTTTTTATGAGTAGGCTTAATACTCTTCCTTTTGGTACAAGAATGTAATACTGTCTTCCTTGCCAAGAAACAAAAAAAAGGACAGAAAACCCACACAGGACAAGCACTGTAAAAAACAGAATAAACATCAGATGCACAAAGTATTTTTAAAAAAAGGTGTACCTTTCTTTTGTATACAGCCAATATCTCATTAAACTGACTTTTTAAGAATGTCAATGCTTTAAATGAGCTTTCAGAAAGGCAGCAAAAGTCAGAGACACACCAGGGCTGGGGCAAGATGAGACAACTGCACAGGGATTACTAGAAAGCTCCTCCACACATTTTACTATCACAAGAAAGCAACAGCCTACATGTGTGCAAGCACAGCAGTCACTCACACACACAGATCTCAGGCTGGAAGGTACCCACACCACCTTTTTCCTACAAACATCAAACAGCTGAGAACCCAAAACTAACTGAGCTCAAATGAGGGTGGCGTTTGCACCCAAACCAGGGACCGCTTTTTCGACAATGTGAACAAGAGCAAAGGTTCTGCTACTCCTGTTTGTGCATTTAAAAGGTGCCCACTACAACAAGCTCTCTCTGAAGCCACGTGGCTACTCACTTTTAAAATTCAAGGGCTCTGTTTTGGTTTATCTAACACTCAAATGCTACCAACAGAAACCAAGTTCACACTGGGGCAATACTGCAACAGGCAAAGTAATTTTCAGAAGCTCTCTCTGCTGAAGTCAGTATCAGGTCGTCCAACACGCTGACACAGCCAGAGCTGTTATTTTTAAACACAGCCATAGTCTATTTAACTAAAGCATCTTTACTCTGACTGAGCCAGTATTACTTTGATAAGACTCCTTAAGTCTCTATGCTGAAGCCTGCATATCATATGAAACATAGAAAATGCAAACTTTTGGAGACAATCCTTCACTGGGGCTAGAAGAAGAGAAAAAAAGAGAAGAGAGGTCCAGGAGAAAGCTGGGAAGACCTGGCACTGAAGACAATAAAGTGCGATCTGCAGGACAGCTATTCATGCTGAGAATTTGTATCACTCACCACCTGCACAGAGACGCACTGGAACAACTTCAGTCAACCCCAAGAGCAAACAGCTTTCTGCTGTTAGAAACTCAGCATTGCACTTCTAAAACAATTCTTCTGCCAAGCTTCTTTCTAGCAATGCTAGGTTTTCTTATACATCATTTAACTGATGAGAACCTGGATGGAAGGAGAAGAGAGGCAATGCCATTGTCAAAGGCATGTAAGAGACTACAAGTTAGAATTACGCATTTTGGGCAGGTCACCGAGATGTGCTAACCAACTTATTTGTAAACATTTCCTTCAATGTAATTCTGAAACCTTTATATATAAAGTTGTCTTGTAAACATATGCATAAGTTCATTACTAGAACCACGAGCAGCCCCACCCTTCCCTCTCACCAAAGAAAGAATTTGTTCTGTATGTATAGACACTATGGCTGACCTGATATAATAAAGTTTTATTTAGCCATCATTTCTAACACATAACTTATGAAATTTTAAAAAAAAATGTTCGAGCAGCAATCATATACACTGCTCATCATGAAACCCTTTGAATTTTACAATAGAAAATTTAGTTGTGCATCTTGAGCTCTGCATGGATACTGCAGGCTCTGGAGGCAAGGGAGGGCTGGTGTGGAAAGCACCCCCAAGTACCCAAGACCACCACAGCACCCAGGATTGTCACCAACTGGCAGCCACACAGAGCTGGGATGCGGGAGCCACTCAGCCTAGCATGTTGAGATTAACTAAAATATTTTTGAAATCTATGTAGTTTTTCCAAAATTTCCAGAATCTCCCTTTAGACAAGACTGCTCCCCCTCAGATTCTGAGAGCACTGGGAGGGTAAGGGGGAACCTCGCAATCTGGGGGCTGCTACATTCTATCTCAAAGCCCATATAGTTTTTTCATTCTTCCTTTTTTAGCAATCAGTCCCCTAGCAGGAGACTCAGCTTACCAACACCTTCCACATCCATTTTTCTTTCCCTCCCAGTGCTGCAGGCAGGGTCCGGCTGCAGAGCCCTCACCACCCAATGATTGAGGGGCTGGAATCCGCCTGAAGCCCAGAGCTGGCAGTGCCCCATCTCCCTATTGCCCCCTTTTCCCTGCTTCTCACCACTGCCTTCAACACCTCGTACACACCCTGGTGCTCACTCAACCCTCTCTTGAGTTAATTCAACTTATTAAACAGAGTTAATGCAGTCAAGGAGGGGAGAGGAACGTTTCTGCTGCAATTCACTGTGAATTGCACAAGTGCTGCAAGCAGCAGGGCTTACACAAGAGGGGATGCGGCAGGACCGGGGGGAAGAGCAGGATATCCCCTCTAGCTTGGTTGTAATGTACAACCCAAATATTTCAATTGGATGGAAATCAGTCTTAGAGAGGAGTGACTGCATTAAAGAGGTGATTATATTTATTGGAACAGTGACATGCAGAGTTCTTATTTGACAGGGTTCTTAAATAGGATTATGGAGCTTTAATTTGGTTCTTTAAATTGGTTTTGGAGAGAGAGAGAGAGAGAGAGAGAGAGAAACACAAAAAAAAAAAAGTTTAGCGAGAGGGAGAAATAACCTTGAAGGGTGTACACTACATCATGCCATGTTAACCATAATAGCTTCCCCAGCACAAATATATGCTAGTGCACATTCTCCAAGTTAACTAATAAACAGAAGAGCCATTTAAAAAAAATAAAAATATTTACACTATGCATTTGCACATTGCAACCAGTAATTTTGTAGCTTTAGTTCCATCTTTCAGCTATCACTTATATTGACAAGGAACAGCAGCAGCAAGAGTAAACAAATGACCTTTATCTAACTTTATTAAAGTAATAAAGGACAGACTTTTTTTTTTTTTTTAACTTACTTCAAAGAGAGTTTTATAGCTAACTACCAGCAGGGTGTGGACTGAAGCTAAAAACTTTGAAATGGGTCCCTGTGAAATCTGAAACCAAAATACAGCAGAGGTCACCTCTCTGTGAAGAACCGCCTTGTCTGCATGTATACCATAAGCAAAGCTCTGTTAGCTCAGCCTCAGTAATAATGTAATTCAACTTAGCCCCTGGGAATAGCAACAACATCAGGTTTCTACTACAAGGATAAATTTACTGCACACAATACCTGTTACTATGTATTTGCAGCATTTTTCATAGTACCCAGACACTAGTGTTACATAGTATACCTCAAGCTAGTTTTTTCTTGTTAAAGGCTAACCCAGGCTATAAATAAGACATTTTTATTCTTACTTTCACCATTAGTCAATTATTTTTAGTCAACTTTGCACATACATGCAATATACGAGACAATGTTAATAGGAAAAGAAGCAATGTATCTGGGTTGGGGTTTTTTTTGTTGGTGGTTTTTTTTTTGTTTTTGCTTGTTTTTGGGGGTTTTGTTTGTTTGTTGGTTTGGGGGCTTTTTCTCGTTTTTTTAAAAAAATTATTAGTTTTTTAATGTTTTCACCTANGCAATGTATCTGGGTTGGGGTTTTTTTGGGTTTTTTTGTTGTTTTTTTGTTTTTGTTTTTGTTTTTGCTTGTTTTTGGGGGTTTTGTTTGTTTGTTGGTTTGGGGGCTTTTTCTCGTTTTTTTAAAAAAATTATTAGTTTTTTAATGTTTTCACCTAAAGGGGAGAATTTCAACCCCTTTCAACACGGAAACAGAATTTTCCAGTGGAGGGACAGAACCTCCTAAGACAAGCATTGGGACAATAGGACTACTATACTTTGGTCTGTCTTGTGGTTCCTGTGAAACAGCTCACAGACCCAAACTTGGTGTCAAGCGCCACACAGCACTCAAGGTTATTGAAAAGGGCTGCCCATACACACACTGCTCTGCTGATACATATGGGCTGGGCTGTCTGTTCTTCCAGCTCTAGGAAAAGACAAAGCTGCTGGCATTGGAAGCACTCGGTGAGCCTGGGCTCCTGCTCGCCCTGCCAGCGGAGCAGAGCGCTCCTACCTCCTGTCTCCGTTCACATCTCCCTCCCTTTCCCTCCGAGCTCTGTTGTGTGGGTTTGCCAAATCTCTCCTCAGATGGAGAACGCCACATCTAAGCAAAGATTTCCCAAAGCACTGGACTGAAATGTTGACCACCTTTGCTGGATGACACCTCTCTGGTACTGAAGAAATCCCACCACACTTAATGGTCTCCATTGGCCACTTAGGGTCCATCACTGCCTTGATTCAGGTAACTGGAGGATTTCAGACTTGGGATACTTTGAAGGACACAGGATCCCACCTAACAATACATTAAGTACCACTTGATTTGGTTAGAAGCACTGACATGCAATAAAACACTCATGTTAGGAATGGCAAGAAAAAAGAACACTTTCTGCCGACCAGACAACAAAAACTTCCATTTTAAATGGTGTGGTGCTTGAGAAGAACTAAGCAGTCTTTGAAATCCAGCCCTTAACCAGGAGCTGTCTTAGGGCATGTCAAAACTAGGGGCACTGCTCTTTAAAAAATCTAAGTTTAAGCAAACACACACGAAGAGCATAATGCAAATGCAGCGACCCTTTACAGATGAAACAGTATTTCAGTTTTTCCCCAAGTTCTTGGCTCACAGGAAAACATCTGATGTAAAAAGGGAACCAACCCAATCTGTCCCTCTGCCACCTAAGGGCAAATTACCCAGGCATCTATAAAAAAACCTCCTGATGCTTTACAGCTTAAATGTTTTATATAGTCAAACTGAGTTGTCTAGAGTTCACATGCTTTATGTTATTTGATATGTTTTAACTAAGAAGCTACCTGGATTCATTTCAAGATTTTTTTTTAAACTAACCTGTTTTTGAGCACAGATTCTCTCCTGCTAGCACTACACAGATGTATTCAATCTCTCTGCATGCTGCAAAAGTATTTAAACAAAGTTTGAAACTGAGTAAAAAAAGGGGGGGGAATCCAACTGCCAGACCACTTGGTTTGATTTCTGCTTTTGTGTGGATTTATTTATTTATTTTGAAACACCCTAAATTCCAATGTATTTGTAAGTTCTTCTGCATATATTTTTTCCTGCACAATTCCAGACCCATGATTTTAATGAGGTTGATAAGGAACAAAAGAAACACCTAAAGAGGGCTTTGCTGGTTACAGACATACTTGGCTTTACAAAACATTGTACTAGCCATTATTAAAACATACATCACTAGTCCTATTTTCTTCTTCAGTTGCTCACAATTAAATCCTTGCAATAAAACTATTTATGAAAATGTGACTGAGAGATCTACTTTGGACAGTTTGTCTTAGAAGACACAGTTTTTTTGTTCCAAATCATGCACACACAGAGGTATCTGCCAAGCTCTCCAACTGTGTCACTCCAGTCCTTAAGCCATTTAACACAGAACATGCACGTGTCCTTTGAATGCCAAGTCAGCTACGTGTCAAAGACAAATAGCTCTGCATAGCCAACCCACTCCAATCAGTACATCAGTAAGAAATCTCATTTGGATTCAGTATTATGCCCATCGATGGGAATGGGGGAGAAAAAGAAAAAAGAAACTAACACATACCCCCAAATTCTTTTACAACCTCAGTAACTTTAAGAACAAGAAAGTTACACAGACTTCGGCCTGAAAATACACAGTTTGCCCTAAGGGGGAACAGCTTCTATTTAGTAAGTGAATTAAAGACCATGAACATCTTTGCTTTCTGCCCTGATGGCTGGGTCAAAAAACATTATGAGTTACCAAAAGAGTTTTGTTTTTGCCTATATTTTCAGACATATTTAGGCATTTAAAGCAAGCTGCAATTGAAAGCCAGAAATTGTAGAGATTAACTGTGAACACTACAAACACAATTATACCTAACCAGGTATTTAGTGCAAAGCTTCATGTGCAATCAAGATCTGGAACAGAATGATGGGCTTGTTGTGGTCACTATCACAATTTAAACGTGGTAACAGAAATATCTATTGAACTAGGTATTCATTTATTATTGCAGTAATTCTGTATCAGAAGGGCTAATGTTGAATTCAGTTAGCAAAGGAATGCCCAGTATTGTTTTTATACATGGGTCCTTGCACCCTAAATCTCCCCACCTTCAGAAAAATGATAGTAAATACAATAGGAAACAACCATATGAGAACACTTGATCTGACCCTCCACAGGGTACATCTCCAAATACAGTTTGTATGTTCCAAGAACAAAATTTAAGGTTAGGTTTTGGTGGTTTTGGATACACAGCAAATAGGGTATGTTGCCTGGAAAGGCAGCTTGCTTAAACTGTGTTATACTCCTGTTTTAGCATTGACCAGGAGCCTGGAGAAATTATTATACAATTCATTAACACTACTAAAAACGGTCGTGTATCTGAGTCAGGAAAACACAAAGGTACTTGTGAGGTCAGTACTTTCAAATCATTGTATTCAGTTCTAGACAGAGCTGGATGCACTGCCTAGTATTGTCCACTGTTTCCATCCCAAAATCCTATTTTCAATTTTACCTAACTTTTCATATGTTAGACTGAAAGTTGCCTCTGCTAAGTGTCTGCTAAATCTGAAGCATCTGAGCCAAAACACTTCTCTCTTTCTGACATCAGGGCTCCTATGTGTACTTTCCAATGCCGTAATTTAATTTTTAAATTGAGGATATTTTCTTTGGAAAGCACTACCCAGCTTTCAAATACTTGACTTTGTGGCCTTACTGATGCTCTTTATAAATAGAGAGGTTTTTTGTATATACATCTATAAAGACTAAAACGTCATAGAGGCTGTTAAGGAAGTACTGGGATACTGGATTATATGAAATGACTTACATTAATATCAGCAATCTCTCTGAACCCAGCCAATTTATAATTTACATTGCTCTAGAAACTATTTATTTGAATCACACAGACAACTTCAGTACCAAACTGCTCCCACAGCATTCTGCCAAGCCTTCTAGAGCTGACAAAAAAAAAAAGGAGAAAAAAAAAAAAAAAAAAAAAAAAAAAAAAAAAAAAAAAAAAAAAAAAAACAACCAATCTATATTTGCAGGGAGAGAAGTAATATATATTTTAAATTGTATTTTTCCTTCCTTGTTTTGACTGTATTGAACAGTTAAGCAAGCTTTACCCATTAAGTAAGCTTTCCTATTTTGCACTCTATTTACCATCAGAAAGACACGTGCACATTGGGTGGTAGGAACCCTCTTTCCAGGACTGACATTTACTGTGCATTTGCAAACAGAATATGCAAGTCCACCTGGCCTCTAAACCATGTTGTGTTTAGTGTAATTGGTATGGATGATATGCAGTGGAATACTTCTTTTCTACAAGAAAAAAAAGTCAAAATCAAAACAATGAAAACCCCATATCATTTAACACTTAAATATATGCACTAATACTAAAAAAAAAGAAAAAGAAAAAAAAAAGCAAGCTTGAGATCAGTTATTACAGGTATGGATGAAGACAACAAGCAGAGATTTTCAAAGTAGTTCAATGAATCCTCTTAGTCTGGCCAACACAGCACAGTTCTGCTCTTGGCTGAAGTACTGCCAGTTAAAGCCAGGTACTTGTTCAGGGCAGAGCAGCAACAATAGAAACAGCAGCAAACTGCTGTCAACTCTGCTGTTCAGGACTGCCACGTACTTCAGCTGGAGAAGTAACTTCAGGAGATTCCAACTGCACAAGGGAAAAGGGATTTACCAGCTGTTAGCTGCTGTGGGTCAGGAAAACACGTGAAATGCTACAAAGCAAGCCCTGAGCTCTCACACCAGCCTGTGATTGACGGATTTTCACCTCAGCCTGCTGACTCACATGAAAACTGCCTCCTGCTTTGATGTCACTTGGATTTTAACACGTTAGACAATACAAGGCAAGAAAAGAGTTTCTTCCTAGCCAAGACCACAACAGTTTAAGAGATGAGAACAATGAATGAGGCTATTAGAATGTTTCCCTAATTAGCACTTTGTAATAGCTGACTGCATCCTTGTCAAGCAGAACTGACATGTACTACCGTTAAGACACAAACTATGTTCAGTATGCTCCCAGACTCCTAAATAAATAGATACCTACATCACGTTCACCAGACTGTAAAGATCCAGGGGGGAATAAAAGAACTGGGAGCCATCATACTCACACTGATGTCTGAAGCTCTCAAGCTTTCTTCCACTATCCAACTTTTCAATGAATCTGTAGAAAATCTCAGCCTTTTACTGTCAACATTTTCCAATTTTCTCTACAGTTTTGAACTGCCATCCCTCTGCCACCAGCCCAGAGTAAGAGCATGCCATAACAACATACTTTCTTATCTAATCAATTAATTAAAATTTGTTTCTCTTAACTAATAACCTGGACCACAAATTATCTGAAAAAAGCCATGTACTTGCTAGGATATCTTTAAATTAAATCTCTCAAAATCCCATTTGTGATGATGTACAATGACAAGCATTATCTTGAATACAGAAAAGAAACAAAAGTGTTTTCCCACATGTCAAGTGACTCAGAGTTAATATAGAAGCAGAGTAGACTCTGTGGGCAAACAGAGATAATATTAACACACAATGAGTAAGTTACTGCTTGTTCCCTAAGGGTCAAGTAGATTTTATTCATCTTCATCTGCCAAAAAACACTACATAAAAGACAACTACCCTCCAAGAATCCTACCAGAAGCCACACCACCATCTACCACCATCTCTCATATGGCAACAGGCATTTCAAAACATAGCTTGAAGAAAAGCCTGTGATGTAATGGGAAGCAATGTTATTAAATAATATAGATTGCATTCTTCTAAGTCAATACCAAAGCAATGACCAACTCAGTTTTTGAAAGAGCAGCACTATGAAAATGCAAAATTGATTTACAAGGGAAATAATAGCCAGAGGTTACTATGGCTGCTAAAGTTACAGGACATTTTTAAAGGAAACTAGAATTCATATCCAGTTTTAAAAAAGCTAGCAAAGGCAATTTTATGCACCATCTCAAAGTGAAACAAGTTATTCTCCTAAATTCAAATTGTTTTTATAAAACATTATCATTCCAGCACCATCCACAGTGCAGCAAGGACAGCACTGCAGTGTTAACTGGCAACAATGATTTTAACAAGGGAAAAACCAGCAGCCTTTTGCGTTCTTTCAGTTCAGTTCTTGATCTGTAAAACATTCCCCTTACAAAAGGAAACAAACTAATGGCGACCTGTCTTAAAACAGTTTTCATTTCTCATCTCTTACATGTTAATTTCTTATGATTTTCACAGCAAATAGAGTCTTATGCAGGTCATTTGGCCTGTAACAAGTGGAGCTGAACAAAAGCAGGCGGCCCCTGCGTGCAATGTCACCTCTAACATCACATGCAACAGGGACCATTCCAGCACAGTCACACCGAGCCCAGCTCGGCTCAGCCAGCCCTGTCCAACAGCTCATTTCACAACCAGCAAAGAGTGGACACAAGAGCTGCAGTACACCTTGCTGGCCAAGGCTGTGAAACTGCCCTGTTCCCCCAGATTGCTCCACTCCAACCACCCAACAAGCAGTGCAAAGCCTGGGGGGTCAGAGGCACCACCTGGACCTCCTCTTTGGGTTACATGATGGTAGTGTACATGACAGCCTGAACGCACCACCCTAAAACCACCTTTCCCTTAAATAATGTCAGCTGCCTCAATCCTCAGGCAAGAGTCAAGGATAATGACTGATTTAACCAAGAGACCATTAAATCCCCAGATATCCTAAAGCATAGCAGCACTCCATCTATTGGTCAGGAATTAAGGACGTGCTTAATCATCATCATCATCATGCACTAACCTCTATCATTAAACACTCAACCCCTAAGCAGCCCACCCCTTCCTGCCTGGGACTTCACATTCTTCCAGCAAAAATGAAACTCAAGTAGGAATATCTTCTGAAAAATAATGCGAGTAACACTAAAAGCATTAACGTGACAATATCTAAGGTTAAAACTGGTATACTCTATTAGTCACACAATTATCATTTTGTTTCATTGAGAAATACATGCACTTCATACTCAAAGCAGCATCGAGGAGCTCATCTGATAACGGACAAAGAGCTCATGCCGTTCCCAGGGCTGACACTTTCTTTCCCTGCAAGTACTGGATGCCACCAAGGAGGTTTGTACAATTTGTTCGCACACAGTTTCCAGCCCACAAGGCCGCTTAAGTGACGGGGTGTGCAGTCCTGAGAACTCCCTGGTACAAGGCTAACCCTGGCAGGGAGGCAAAAGGGAGTCTTTCACAGTGGAGCTGCTGTCAAAGCAGACACGTGCAGAACCTGCCCCGTCTTGCACCACTCGCCCCAAAAAGCCACTACCATCCCTTCTCTGCAGATCGTACGCAGCCATGCATCTGCCACACCTGTGCTTTACTCCAGTCATCAGCAACCGGACCAGAAGGTAAGTGAGACAGCCTGAAGCTGCCCCAGGCACACCAAAGCGCTCTTTGAAAGGCTGAGGTTACATTTGTCAGCTTCATTCCTCTGGTACCAAAGCTCATTTAAGCAGCAACTTCTCCCACACAATTCAGCAATTCCATACATTCATGCTTTTATAACCCTTGGCCATTCATTTTTTTCTCAGATATTCATTGCCATTGATTTTATCTATTTGTTTTTTTTAAACTTAACTCCTCCACATAGTGGCACCACATAGATGAGGCACAAGCCTACACGTTTTCCCTCCTCTTGGTATCACATCACTACCCTCCAGACATGAGTCCAGGATATGTGAATGAAAACCAGCAGAGTCAGGCTCAACCTGCCTGTAACATGATGATGCTGAGAAGACAGAAACAGAGGCAACCCACTTCCACGACCGGGTTGTTGCTTTTGAGGCATGCTCTGCCCTCCTTACAGAGTCAGTCCAAGGCTTCCCTGCCAAAATCACATCGTTCAGCCACACAGACCCTGCCTGCCCTGAAGTCTGCAGTGAACAGTGACTGATAACTCCACTCCGAATTCCTTAATAAGCTTTTTAATGGGAGATGAAAACTGACAAAAACCGAGGAACAAACTCCCAAAAGGCCCATCGTAAATTCTCATTTCTGGAGCCTAAAGTTCAAGTCAGCTATCCTGAATTTCCTCCTCGCTAAGACAGGCGGAGAATGGACATAATTCCAAAGTGTTAACAGAGCACGGGGCTGGGTGGGCACGGTGAGCCCGCAGCAGCGAGCGGCGCTGGGCTGATGCTGGTCACGCCGGTGGGTCCGCGCTGCCGTGACCGGAATGCCTGAGCCTGCACCGGGGGACGCGCATTCCCGGGCTCTCCGCACCGCGATCCACGGCGAAGGTGGAGCTGCGCGCGACTACAAACCCCCTCAAATAATGTAAATTTTAAGAAGTTTTCCGAGACGCATAGGGAGTCCGGAGCCTTGCGGTGGAACAAGGACGGTCCGCAGTTGCAACAATTACTCCCCAGGTTTTATTTGATTAGCGGAGTTTCGGAGCGGAGGCGCATTATTTAAAGCCCCGTCCTCCTCCTCAGCCCAGCGCCGAGGCAGCACGGCAGCACTGCAGCATCTCCCCCGGCGGAGAGCTGGCGTAGACCCGCGGGCAAGTTCCCCCTCGGCCCCGCGGCGGCCGCCGTGCCCCCGCACCGCCCCATCCCGCCGCCGGC